>PVHT021183617.1:21209502-21230082 GCA_004024745.2 Catagonus wagneri | reverse complement strand
TTTTATATACTGCAGAATATGGCATTTTTACCTCTACTTACAGCCTGGGATTTAATTGTAAATTTGCTTCTGCCAATTAGAAGTACTCAGGGAACATTTAGAAAGGTAGAACTGAGGCAGAAACCATCATCCTGCTGCAGGTTCCCCTGTAAATAAGGTAATAAATGTTAGGAGGTGGTTTACGATGGTATAGCATAAGCTTCCTGATCCCTGTGTTGGAGACACTGCAATGTGTTCTGGAAATCAGTACCTTCACTGTTAGCCCACTGAATCCAGTCCTCCAATGCTTTCAACAATTTTGCAACACACAGTATTACTTAAGTACAGTGTTTTGCAAGAACATTATTATAGTCCTTTCTGCTTAAAATAGCTAGACTGTTCCAAGCTTAGGAAAAGAAAAATTGTTCTTAATAGGATAAATAATGCCTACAAAAATAAAAAAAAAACAAATATTACAAACATATGTTCAAAGGTAAAATATTGCAAAATTTCACTTGAGAGTAAAGATGTCAGCCACTATCAGTTTTATTTGATATTAAATTCATAACCAGTATAATAGGACAATAAAAGGAAAAAAAAAGACAGGATTAGAAAGTGGTAAAATGTCATTATTCATAGATAACATGGTTCAAAAGAATCTATAGACATCTACTATATTTCAAATGACCCTATATAATTAATAATCAGGGTGGATTTTTTGTTTTGTTTTTGCTTTTTAGGGCCATACCCACAGCATTGGAAGTGCCAGGCTATAGGTTGAATTGGAGCTACAGCTGCTGGCCTATACCACAGCCACAGCAACACAGGATCCAAGCTGCATCTGCAACCTATTCCACGGCTCACGGCAATGACACACTCCTGACCCACTGAGAGAGGCCAAGGATCAAACAAGCATCCTCATGGATACTAGTTGGATTCGGTTCCACTGTGCCACAATGACAATGATCAATGTCATTGTATGCAAAGTCAATACACAATAATCAATTGTTTCTCTATTCTGAAAATGAACAAATGGAAAATGGAAATTTTAATAACTTTTTATGAAAGCATCAAAAGTCACAAAGAACCTAAGAATATCTAATGAAATATGTGCAAAACTTTAAAAGAAATTAAGGGAGATGTAAATAAAAGCAACAATCTTTTTTCTCTCCTATACCTCTGTGACTTCCTTGGGAAAAGGAGCTAGGTCATTCATACTTATATTCCCTCAGGATCTGGCGTAGCGCTTGGTATATATTACATGCCCAAACAGCTGAAATACATTTAAACATACAGAGTTTTATATATTTTTTTGTCTTTTCTTTTTTTAGGGCCTCCTCCACAGCATATGGAGGTTCCTAGGCTAGGAGTCGAATCTGAGCTATAGTTGCCAGCCTACACCACAGCCACAGCAATGCTGCATCCGAGCTGCAACTGCAACCTACACCACAGCTCATGGCAGTGCCGGATCCTTAACTCACTGAATGAGGCCAGGGATTGAACCCACATCCTCATGGATACTACTCAGATTCATTTCCACAGAGCCAAAACGGGAACTCCCTGAGTTTTATATTATTTTAACCATTGTTTCTCAATCCCTACTGGATGTGATACTTATATTGCCATATCCTATCTTTTCTTAATTTTCCATCATGAAGAATGACATCATGGGGAAAGACACAGAGCTAGCCAAGAAGAAAATAAAAGTGTTTTAAGAGAAAGGTAATTCAAAGCACCTGGTGAAATGCGATTGAGTTACGGATAAGAAGTATAATCTCCAAATCTTAAATTTAAATTTCTCATTGCTGTATAGGAAATAAATTGCATGTTAAAGACATCTGCATGTTTTTTTAAAAAAAGCATGCAGCTTTTATGTAAATTACATCTCTGTTTCCTAATTATTTTAGACTGCTACCTTTGATTAAATACAGTAGGGAAATAATATAACTCCTTAAATTGCTTTTCATCTTAAATTCGCTGCCAAAAAGATTGTGAGTTAGAATGACTGACAACTCATGTGATGTTATTCTGATTAGATATTCATAACCAAAAATATCATACATTCTGTGGCACTAGTACCTACTGAGATAGTTTCATGAAAAAAGTGTTGGTTTTCTAAAAGTTTTAAATATTGGATCTGCCTGGAAATTTAAGGGCAGAGCTGTTGTGGTCCCTTTGAATAGGGGGACCTCCCCATATCTTCTAACAGCTCTGAGATCTAGGGTAAGCAACTTCTGACATAAATAATACTATTAGCATATATCATCGTGTTCATTCCTGTATTACTTGTGTGTTAGTGACCCTACCAAACAGTGTCCCCACCAGGGATGCTGGATCACCTGATAACTATGTTCTTCTTCGTATCAATGGTACCCATAAAATAATAAAATTTTGGTGAATGAACGAAGAATGACTGCTATGTCTCATCATTTAGCATAAATAAATGAGAAAGGCAATAATATCCAACATAGTATTTTCTCCAGCATACTAAATTTTTTTTTCTTTTTTGACCAGCTGGTGGCATATGGGGTTCCCATGCCAGGAATCTGATCCAGATTAGATCTGATCCACAGTTGCAAACTATGCCACCTAGATCCTTAACCCACTCTACTAGGCCAGGGATCAAACCTGCATCCCAGCACAACAGAGATCCATTGAACCCATTGTACCACAGCAGGAACTCCAGCAGCATACTACATTTTTTACACCACCAAAACTTTCCCCATACTATAGAAATTTTTTTTATTTTTATTTTTATAATGATTTTTATTTTTTCCATTATAGCGGGCTTACAGTGTTCTGTCAATTTTCTACTGTACAGCAAGGTGACCCAGTTAAGATCTCCTTCTTTTCATCTAAACTTATCTTAGCTCCTAATCTCCCACTGATGTTTGGTTTTAGAAAATGCATTACAAATACAAAGAAATACAGTCTACTGTGAGCCATGGTGTAGTCTGTAGACACGGCTTGATTCTGGGATGGCTGTGGCTAAGGCTCTGATTCAACTCCTAGCCTGGGAACCTCCATATACTATGGGGGTAGCCCTAAAAAGCAAAAAAAAAAAAAAAAACAAATAAAAAAAAGATAGAAGTATCAGTCTAATTTAGTTTAAAACTCAGTTTTTCTAAGTTAATTTTTAGTCAACTTATGATTCTCCCACTGCTGCTGCTTCTTGCCTTTTCACTAGGTGACATCTAGGTTTAGAACAAGTCTATATATAATTTCATGCATTAAGGGAGAGGGGAGGGAATGTACATTGTGGAAATCAATGACGACCATCCAGGTAAGAACAAGCAAATTCTACTTATTCAGGGCTTGTGAGAGTAAGGGAGTCAGCCACCATCATTCACATTTGGCAGAGTCTCCAAGGCAGATAGGAAATTACAACATTTCACAGAAGGAAGAAGGGAGGTTTCAGGTGTGCTGTGATTGGGCAATGACACAAAGAAAGTGGAGTTGGGCTAACTAGAAGCAGGGCATCCAATGTGATTGATTAGGGATACATAGGAGTGCAAAAATTAGGAAAGCTAGGAGTTATTTACCCAAGTCCTTTTCTTTTTTTACAGCCACGCCTGTGTCATACGGAAGTTCCTGGGTCAGGGATTGAATTGGAGCTGCAGTCACAGCCAAAACAATACCATATCCAACTGATCTGTGACCTATGCCACAGCTTGAGGTAACAGCAGATCCTTAACCTCCTGAGGCCAGGAATCAAACATGTATCATCACAGAGACAATGTCAGGTCCTTAACCCACTGAGCCACAATGGGAACTTCAGTTTATCCAAGTCTTAAACTTTGAGGGCTGATTGATGCAGATTAAGTGTTTGGCTTCCAGAATTGGATGCCTCGGGGATAGTGGGTCAGATTTCCATTTTTATATATGGTTTGGTTATCATTCTTTTGTACATGCACTATCTCTACATTTAACCCAGGTTGTTTTCTGCCATTTCTGGCCTCTGATGAGTTGAGCTTTGTTACAGTATGTGTTGGGCTAAGTAATCTGCCCCAACTGAAAGTATTTACATTTGCTGTAGCCAATAAGATTCAGTCATCCGGAACAAGTACATGTGAAGTTCTTTCCAGGCATCCCACCCTCTCAGGTAGAGCAATGGGCATGGAGTGGGCTCTGGGATGCTGCTCTCACACCTGCTTGATTCTGGCCATCTCAACAAGACCTCCTCATGACAAGGTTACAAAAAGTGTAGCCAGACAACAAGTCGGTGTGCTGAAGAATTTGGCTCCCCTAACTTCCCTGGTATTTCCACTGAAATTTCTGTCAATCCTACTTCTCTCCAGAATTTACCATAGCAAATGGGACAGTAGATCTTTCCTTAAACCAACAAACTCAAATATTTTTCCTCTGATTCTTTTACTACTCTTTATGGAAAAGGGGGGCTTTTGTATCCTTAAAGTGTTTTCCATTCTACAACTCTTAAGCTTTGGGTTCTCCAGGGGTTTGGTGCTGGAAGTTTAAAACAAAAATTTTGAAATTAAAGCCAGGGTGACAACCATTATCTTCTCCCAGCAGTCAGTGGCACCCCTATGCAATCGAACATCAAGGCACTTGGCATGAGGTCTTTTCTAGATCATTCCAGTACCGGCTTACAGGATGAAAAGTCAAGAATTTAATTCTTCGTTGGTTCTTTAGAGTTCCTACATGACAGCAATGAAGAGAAAGCCCTCATTCCCTCACTACCACTTGAATGGCATTGGGGAGAGAAGGGTAGGCCAGATAGGCTACTGCATGGGGAAAAGAGGTGAATTAAAAAACTGAGAAAAATCAAAATCTTTCTCATATCTCTTAAAGCACCATTTCTGTATATGCTTTCACATATACTGATTAATTTGATTCTCAAAGAGTCCTGCATAGAGATAAAACAACCATTTGTACTAATAAAGAGAAAGGTCCAGTGGCTTCGGCCAAAGGTCACACAATTTTAAAACAGAAAAGATTAAAATTCCAGAGAAGGTAATTCTCTTTTAAAAAACTTAGAATATATAATAGGAGTACACTGTATAAAAGTTACAGCCATTTCTTAATAATGGGTTTAGAAAGATTTTCCTTCATTAAACATTCAATGTTCTTTGCTCTATTCTGCAGAGAGCATACTTTCCAGATCAAGTAGAATCTGAAAGGCAAATTGATCCTAATTATCAAGAGAGAACACATACCGAGGATAGTCAAATTGGCATTGTATAGTTTTTTTTTAACTCTGGTTGTAAATAAATATATTTATGGTTTATAATATTTAATTTACCTTTCAAAATTTCTCAGTAACTTAAATAAGGAAGTCTTTAATACTGTTAAAAAATACTCATTTTTAAGTTTGTGTCTTGGAGTTTCTGTCATGAAGCAGCGGAAACGAATCTGACTAGGAAACATGAGGTTGCGGTTCGATCCCTGGGCTCCCTCAGTGGGTTAAGGATCTGGCGTTGCCATGAGCTGTGGTGTAAGTTGCAGAGGCGGCTCAGACCCCGCGTTGCTGTGGCTGTGGCATAGGCCGGCAGCTATAGCTCCGATTAGACCCCTAACCTGGGAACCTCCACATGCCACAGGTGTGGCCCTAAAATGGCAAAAAGACAAAAAAATAAATAAATAAAAATAAATAAATAAATAAATAAACTTGTGTCTCATTATCTTTCTTTTAGAAAGTAAGATACAAGAGCTATGAAATAGCAGTCAGAATTTAATTTCTATGTTAAGGTTTATTTCCTATAAAAATCATTACTTGCTCTCATCAGTCATCAGATAAATGTAAATTAAATCAATAATTATATAACACCTTTTCTACTACTAATATAGCAGATTTTTTAAATGATAATATTTAATGCCAGGAGAATAAGATGAGTCGGGACCTAATACAACTGCTATTTGAAGTGCAAATTGGTATAACATTTGATAAAAAAATTTTGTATTTTAGTGGAAAACTGTATCTGCTATAGCACATACTGATGGATTACAATTTTCTAGCCCTGTGTGTTGTCTTAAAGTTATTTTGCAGCTCTTTTTAAGTTGTAGATAACTAATATATATATATATATATATACATATATATATATATATATATATATGAATGGTATCCTGTCTGCTAGAGATTTTAATTGCCTTACCTCCCTCTGTGGAAAAACCATTGTTGTCTCAATTTCCTATTCAGTTAGGCACTCATTTACTCCATATAAATTTGTAGTTTTTTTTTTTTTTTTGTCTTTTTAGGGCTGCACCCCCAGCACATGGAAGTTCCCAGGCTGGGGGTCTAATCAGAGCTGTAGATGCCAGTCTACACCACAGTATAAGCAATGCAGGATCCGAGCTGTGTCTGTGACCTACACCATAGCTCACAGCAATGCAGTATCCTTAACCCACTGAGCGAGTTCATGGATCGAGCCTGAGTCCTTCTGGATACTAGTTGGGTTTGTTACTACTAAGTCAAATTGGAAATTCCAAATTTGTGTTAGTTTGACATTACTTTTGAAGTAGTTATAACATTTGCCTGGTTCTCTCATTTTTATAAATAAAATAAATTACTTAACATGTATTCATTTTATATCTGTGTGAAAATTGTGGTTTTACCTTTTCCTAAAAATTTATTTATAAACCTTTTTGAAATATTATTTGGCAGTACAATTGGCCTTTTGTATCAATGGATGTGGAAATTTAAGATATGGAGGGCTAATCCTACTAGCCACTTTGTTTAAGGGGCTTGAGCATCAACAGAGTTGCTATCTGAGGAGGTACTGGAACCAATCCCAGACATTTGTGGAGGCCTGACGGTAGGCAGTGTGATGAAACAACTTCACTTCTAGGAATTTATCCTAAAGATGTAGTGAAAGATGTATTTACAGTGATGACTGTTTCAATATTATTATAACATCAACAATTTTAAGAAATCATATAACAATTAGAAAAAACATTAAATAAATTTTGATTTTGCATAAAAATAAGAAAAGTATGAATTATTAATAAAAAATTCAGCAAAGTTGAAGGATACAAAATCAACATACAAAAATTAATTCCATTTCTATACACTAACAATGAACCATTAGAAAAAGAAATTAAGAAGATACATTTACAATCATATCAAAAAGAGTAAAATAGTCAGGAATAAAATTAACCAAGGAGTTGAAAGACTTGTATACTAAAAACTACAAAACATCATTGAGAGAATTTAAAGAAGTGGAATGATATCCATGCTTCTAGATTGGAAGACAAAATTCTTGATGTCGATATCACCCAAAGAGATTATAGATTTAAAATGATCCCTATTTAATCTCTGCAGCATAGTCAGGAAAAACAGAAAACTCCTTCCAAAAATGTATATGGATTCTAAAGGGATCCTGAATAGCCAAAACAATCTTGCAAAAGAAGAGCAAAGTTGGAGCTCTCACACTTCCTGATTTCAAAAGTTATTACAAAACTACAGTCATTAAGATACTGTGATAGTAACATAAAGACAGATGTAAAGGTCAATAGAAGAGAATAAAGAGCTCAGAAAGAAACTTTCAAAAAATGCATATATACATATATATATGTGTATATATATATATATGTATATACATATATGTATGTAGAGAGAGAGAGATGATTTTCAACAAGTGTGCTAAGACCATTCAATAAGGAAAGGACAATCTTTGAAGAAATGATATGAGAGAACTGGATATCTATATGCAAAAAAATGAAGTTGGACTTTTACTTTAAATAAAAGTAAAATATAGCTCAAAGGGATGAAAAACCTAAATGTAAGAGCTAAGCCTATAAAACAAAAGAAAGCATAAGCAAAAAAATTCATAACACTGAATTTGACAATCATTTCTTGGATAGGACACCAAAAGCAAAAGAAACAAAATAGAAATATATAAAAATTGGACTACATCAAAATTTTAAACTTCCACGCATCTTAGGACACAAAAGAATGAGAAAGTAAGCCATGTAATGGTAGAAGATATTTTCAAGTTGTATGTATGATAAGGGTTTATATCCATGACATATAAAGAATTCCTATTACTCAACAACAACAAAAAATAACCCAATTAAAAAAACAGTAAAGGGCTTAAATAATCATTTCTCCAAAGAAGATATTCAAACTGACAAAAAGTTGATGAAAAGATGTTTGATATCACTAATCATTAGAAAAATGCAAATCAAAACTGTAGTAAGATAGAACTTCATACCCATTAGGAGAGATACTATTAAAAAATAAACATAAAAGTATAATACTGATGAGGATATGGAGAAAAATTCAGTGACAGTAGAACTGTTAAATGATTTAGCCACTATGGAAAACCATATGGCGGTTCCTTAATAATTACATTACCATATAATTCAGAAATTCCAGGGTCTTGAAGGGATGGTTTTATGCTCATATTTTGAGCAACATTACTCATCCAAAACAAGGAAGCAACCCAATTTTTCCTGAATGGATGAATTGATTTAAAAAGTGTAGTTTATACGCAAAATAGATTATTATTCAGCTTTAAAAAGAAATAAATTCTGACACATGCCACCGTATTGATGACCCTTGAGGAAATCATACTAAATAAAATAAACCAGTCATAAAAAGGTCAATACTATATGATTGCACATGTATGAGATATCTAGAGTAGTTAAATTAATAGGCACAGAAAGTATAATAGTGGTTTCCAGGGGCTGACGTGAGAGAGGAATGGAGAGTTACTGTTAAATGAGTATAAGTTAAGTTTTGGAAGATGAAAAGAGTTCTAGAGATGGATGGTGGTGATGACTGCATAACAACATGTGTGTACTTAATGCCACTAAATTGCGCATTTAAAAATGATTATGTTCACAGCAGCAATATTCACAGTAGCCAAGACAAGAATACAACCTAAAGATCCATCAACCGATGAATGATTAAGAAGAGGAGGTACATATACAATGGAATACTACTGAGTTATAAAAAAAGAATGAAATAATGCCATTTGCAGCAACATGGATGCAACCGGAAATTCTCATACTAAGTGAAGTAAGTCAGAAAGAGAAAGACAAATGCCATATGATTTACTTATATGTGGAATCTAAAATATGGCACAAATGAACATGTCTATAGAACAGAAACAAACTCAAGGATATAGAGAACAGCCTTGTGGTTGCCAAGGGGGAAGGGAGGGAGTGAGATTGACTGGGAGTCTGGGGTTAGTAGATGCAAACTATTGCATTTGGAATACACAAGCAATGAGATCCTGCTCTATAACACAGGGAACTATATACAATCACTTGTGATGGAACACAAGATATAAATAACTGGGTTACTTTTCTGTACAGCAGAAATTGATAGAACATTGTAAATCAATTATAATAAAAAAATTAAAAGAAAAAAAAGAAAGGATGGACAGCAAGGTCCTACTGTGTAGCACAGAAATATATTCAATCTCCTTGGATAGACCAAATGGAAAAGATTATAAAAAATAATACATATATATGTATAACTGAGTCCTCTGTGCAACAGAAATTAGTACAACATTTTTAAATCAACTATACCTTAATAAAAAAAAACACTTTCAAAAAGAGTGAAAAAATAAAAACAAAAAATAAAAATAATAAAACTAAAAGGCTATACTTAGTTATGAAAAAAATTTTAAAAATTAAGATGGCAAATTTTATTTTATATGGATTTCACAACTAGAAATTTTAAAAGGAGTAAACTATTAAGTATCATCTAATGTGTTTGCTCTGTGCATTATCTCATTTAAAATTCTTATACTCAACAGGGTTACTTTGCTGTATTGCATAAACTGACAGAACACTGTAAATCAACTATAATAAAAAAATCCTTATATTCACTCTGAAAGTTATGCTATTTGACTATGAGGAGGCAATATAATGCAGTTGTTAAGAGCACAGGCTATTGAGTCCAACAATATGAAATGTGATCCTGGTTTCATCATTTTCTAACTCTATATTGTTAAGCAACTACTAATTTCTCTATTTCTCAAGTTCTTCATTTGTCAAAAGAGAAAAACTGATTTAATACATGTGAAGCACTTAGAACACAGAGGCAAATAACAGACATTCAGTAAAGGTGAAACATTATTATCGCCAGGAATTAGATAACTTATCCAAAATCATATAGCTAGAGGATTTTGGAGTCACAATATGAATCTAGATATACTGAATTTTAAAAGCCAAGCAACTGAACATCAAGTAAAGTAACATCTCAGATGAATGTAGTCATTAAAATGATGTTTCTAAAAATGCATAACAGGAGTCTGTACATATGTTGTGTCACTCGTATATATTCCTGGTACATAGTCACATGCCTATTGAAAAAATACGGGAATTAAAATTTTCCAGCCAGAAGAATAATTTTTCAATAAAAAATACATTTATGAAATACAGGTTTATATAGAAAACAGTTTAGATGGTGTAATAAGATTACTCTACCACAACATATAGAAGCTCTCACAGAAAAATTTAACCTAAAAAAATTATCTTTTATTTTTAATATAATTTCCATTCAACATATAATTTATATTGCAAATAAATATTCAAATAATATTACATAATTATTGATATTCTGAGCTGATAAACCTCAGGTTTTTTAGTTCCTTCTTTGAGAGCTTGTAAAAATTATCTGTAATTTAACTGAAACGCTGACATAGAAAGCAGATGGATATAATGTTGAACAGCTGTTTGGTTTTTTGTTGTTGTCGGTAATTTTAGTTTTTAGTTTACATGGGTTTAAGGCAGAGCAAAGCCCCAGATACCTTTAAATGGATGTTCCTCCTTTTAAGGACCCAACAATGAGATGTGTGAATTCATGGATGTACTTCTAAGTCACTTGGTCACTGTTTGCATTAGGAAAGCAAGAGCCTGTGTCTTGCAGTCTTTGCACTTACATTCCTGTGAGGCACAGATTATCTCCAGAAGATAACTTTGGTTGAACAGTCACAAGAAGGAAATTAAAACACAGAAACCAGTGTAAGAGTAAAGTTGATGTTTCACTATAAGAACTTTTATACCTTCTGAATTTTATACAGGTATTATCAGTCTTTTTTTAATGATAATCATTAAAATGTTTAAAATTTGGGAAAAGAATTATTATCTAGATACCAGAAAAGAATATTTTCTAGTATAAAATCTTTACCATTTAATTTTATCAAATGCACAGAACGTTCCTTCGTGATATATGTAAATATAGTTTGTTGATATAATAACTGATAATCATAAACTGTGATATAGTGATTACATGCTAAAGCCAGTATAGCTGATTTTAAAATATATAATTTTAATAATCATCTTCCTGGTTAATATAGAAACAGAACTAGGTTAGGTATGGAGAACACAGACAATACAAAACATCCACCCTCAGAAACATGTATTGTTATTGGAGAAAAAGACATGCATATAAATCCAGACTTTAAAACGATTGCCCATTGTGTGTTAGGCACTATTCTAAGTGCTTGAAAAGTTTTCATCTATTTAATCATTACAGTAAACCTATGATGTAGGTATTTTTATTAGTCCTAAAGTCCAGATGCAGAAACAAAAACATAGAGGGTATAAATAATTTATAGTTAAGGTCACAGAATCTGTATATAGTAGAGAAAATAATATAGATCCAAATTTGGATCTAAAGACATCGCTCTTAACTATTAAGCACAAATTCCTCCTGACTTCTAAGATGTAGGTGCTAGCTGAAGTTTTACTGCCCCAGTAGAATTAACTATGATTCTTTGCCCAAACAACTCATCTCCCAACTTACTGGCCTGCCCTATGATGAACAGAATGAGCTTGGACTCAATAATAATGCAATAAATGGGATTTTAATGCAATTGTGGGAGGTAGCTGATCATTTGTCACAATGTTACTTCTTTTTCTGGTTTTGGGTTTGAGGTCATTATATCTAATATTTGAGAAAAAAATGGGCATAAAGTAAGGGTGCTTTCATAAGGATGAGCAAGGATGAGTTAGATACCACAAGGATAAATATAGCAGGCTGTGGCAACAGTACCTGTCTCTACATTGACTTCCCAAGCATGAAAATAGCTTCTGCTTCATTTCCACCTTCTTTTGTGGCTGATGCTATTCCAGAACCATATAGAGAAAGTACTTCAGGGGCATAGAGTCTCAACTTAGTCAACACAAGGCAACACTACTATAAAAAACACTGGGGGTTTGGGATACAAAATCTGTAAAATTGACTTGTGATGATTTATGCACACCTATAATTGAAATAAAATCCATTAAGAGGAAAAAAAAGAAAAGAAAAGAAACAATGGGAAAAAAAGGAAAAAAAAATAAAAATAAAGTAGTGGAAAAAAAAATAAAAATAAAAATAAAAATAAGTAGTGGAAAAAAAAATAAATAAAAATAAAATGAGAAGTCAGTGGATAGTTTTAAACAGAGCAATAACAATCTGATTTTTAAAAACCATCATCATGGCTATTGTGGTGGTAATTAAATTGGCAAAGCAGTCAAATCTAACCAGGGGTACCCCGGTAAAGGTTTAACAATCTGCCATGGAAGGATGAAAAATATTTGTATGCTTGGCAACTTCCAAGGTATAAAACCTCCCAACATGGCCAATTTTAAGTTACTAATAGTTCAGCAACCAGCTCACCAAATTCCTAAAAATTTAACAATTAGCTCTTAAGTACTGGTACCAGTCAATGCCAGCAAGTAACTGAGTCTAGCTGAGAGATGAAGAATAGCTGACAATGCATTTCTAATATTTGAGGCTGAAAGAGTCACAGCTGATACCATACACCTTACTGGTCCCTCTCTGTGCCCTGGGCAAGCTTGGGCACCTTGACTATGTCTTCCTTGAGCATGAGATACTTTCCTGAGACATTCCTTCAGTATTATTGCAACAGTTCCCTCATGCACAATTTGAACATACTTTTTAAATATTGGAAATTAAATCAGTGTCAACTCTAGATCTCCCATTAGAGAAGAAGATAAAATGAGACATGGCTTATTATGTTCAGCCACTGCACATTGACTAGAAGGGAAAAAGTCTGAATCTCAGTAGAGCAGACACAAATGAGCTTCTTTTATCTGGTTACCTATTCATCAAACAAAACTAAAACTAAAGCCTATCCCTTGGTTCAGAGAATCATAACTGCTAATGCATACTTGGTGCAGGTTTTGAATTAGTTTTGTCCTTGAGACAATATTATCTAACTAGGCTTTGCTCCATATATCATCATCCTCTTGAAATGCACAGAGTTCCCTGCAAAGCAAGAAAATGCAGAGCTGTTCTAATCAACAGAGGGCATCCTTAAGGAAAGAATAGAAGGCTCCTCTTCTACAAAGAGGAACAAATACAAACCATATATTGTTCAGGACACAGGAAAGTGATAAAATAGTGAATGTCTCTTCTTGAAATGGCATTCATAATTCTTTATTTTTATTTACTAGCTAGAGAAAAATCTTACGATTTTTAACACTGTCACAGAACAAATAGAAAAATGAGATATGATTCGTAATTTATAGAGCTAATTTAACACAGGGCTCCATCGCATTTCTGAGAGTTACAAAAATCTCTCTTTCAGTCTGGGACAACATGCAATAACCCAATCATATGGAGCCCATGGCTCCTCTTGACCTCACTTAGAATTGCTATGCCGATGGAGGCTGTGATAGGTTAGTGAGTTTTGCACAGAGAGGCTGTTTGGAGTCTCTCAGAGAAGACAGAGCATTATTTTTATAAGTTGATTGCTTGTCTGGAGTGAATCCTAGTTTTTTTTTCAAGTAGAATGCTATACAACAATCCTCAAGGTTGGGAAGGTCATTAAAAAAGGCATTTAATTTACCACACCCATCCAATATTTATATTACCTCTGTACTATTTCTACGTACCTATGAACATCTTCAGGGTAGAGGTACAAATTAAATGCAAGTCTTCTGGGGAGTTCCCATCGCGGCTCAGTGGTTAACAAATCCGACTAGGAACCATGAGGTTGCGGGTTTGATCCCTGGCCTCTCTCAGTGGGTTAAGGATCCGGCGTTGCCGTGACCTGTAGTGTAGGTTACAGAGGTGGCTTGGATCCCGCGTTGCTGTGGCTGTGGCGAAGGCCGGCGGCTACAGCTCCTGTTAGACCCCTAGCCTGGGAATCTCCATATGCCACGGGTGCGGCCCTAGATAAGGTAAAACAAAAAAAAAACAAAAAGACAAAAAAAAATAAATGCAAGTCTTCTGGTTCTTCATCATTTTTTTTATTACAGGTATCCATCAATGTGGCCTCCACTGCTAAATGGAGTCTTTCTTTCTCATTCAAATACGTAAATAAATACATAAATATATACATAGTACAGATAGGATTAATAATGCTATGGGTATATGGCTGGTATCTTTAAAGCTCTAGGTATGTGGACTTCATCAAGGCTACACAACCTTTATACTTAAGGTTAACATATTTGTGGAAGTCAAGCAGTCATACCAAATCAGTTGATTAAAGAGGTAAGAGTAAAATAAGCGAGATGATGGTCCAGGTAATTAGTCATCCAGCCATCTAGCATTAAAAGACAGATGGCTAAGAATGACCAAAGGATTGGGAAGTGGCTGAAATTTTAAACTCTTTACTTCTGGGTAACTCAGAAGTCAGACTTTTATAGAATTGAGACATTGGTATGAATGATGGAAACAGGGTATTTTAGTTACTATAGCTGCAAAATAAACCTCCCTAGACGTAGTGGGATAAATAACATTTATATTGTGCTCACAGATTCTATCGGTCTGGCATTCAGATAAGGCAGAGCCAGGAGAGTTTTTTTTCTTTTTTGTTTCTGTCCCTCTCCCATACCTATAAACATAATATCTGGTGCTTTAGCTATGAAAACTCAAAGGCTAGAGGTAACAAAATGTCTGGAAGCTGAAATCTTCTGAGGGCTTGTTAACTTATATATCTGATAGAAAATGAAGGCAGAAGGATCCAACCTTGGGCAATTTTGTTTGAATTCTAAAAACATCAAGAGGACCATGCTGTCCTTCCATTTATAACCTAGATTCAGAAGTGACATGCATGTGACTTCTGTTGTTATAAAAGTGCACCCAAATCCAATGGGGAGAGAACATAGGTCCCCTACTTCTAAATGGGGTAGAAGTATCAAGGACACATTTTAAGAACATGTTGAAGGGTAATATGTTTGAAACTAATTTTGAGAAATATTTCCCACTGTCTTCCCACTACACCCCCAAATTCATATATTCAAGTGGAAAACATTCTCTTGATTCACTCTAAGATCCCTAAATCTAACGCAATTACATCATGAGTCTAAAGTTAAGGGTCTTATTATCTAAATCACGTCCAAGTATATACAGGGCTCTTTAAATGTGATTACTTAGATACAGCTTCTTTTGTTCCATCTCTGTCAATCTGAACAACTGTGAATTAAAGTGATCTGCCCTACACATATCCAACATACAGTAGTAGGACATTCACAGGATAACTGCTATAGACACTTCTACTTAAAAGGGGTGAGAACAACAAAACTACAACCAAGTGCCAAGCAACCTTCAACCAAATGTACTGTAAACCTCCAAAAATGATATTCTACTCCAGAGGACAAAGAGGAGACCATATCAAGAGGTAGGAGGGGCGATTATGCGAGAGAAGCAACTTCATAACTCCTGGGGAGAAGCCCCACAGACTGGAAAGTAACTGTATCACAGAGACTCAGCTACAGGACTGAGAGTTCTAAGCTCCACGTTAAAACCCCATGCCTGTGGATCTGGTACAGGGAGAAAGAGCCCCCGGAGCATCTGGCATTGAAGGGCAGCAGGGCTTGTGTGCAGGAGCTCCACAGGACTGGGGGAAACAGAGACCCCATTCTTGAAAGGCACACACAGGTTTTCATGTGTACTAGGTCCCAGGGCAAAGCAAAGTCTCCATAGGAATCTGGGTGGAAACTGACTGCAATTCTTGGAGGATCTCCTGGGAAAACAGGGGTGACTGTGGCTTGTGGTGGGGGAAGGGCAATGGAGGTGAAGCTCTCAGGAATATTCATCAGCCTGCATTTCTTGGAGGTGGCATTTCCAGGAAAATCTGGTCTCTCCCATCAGTGCTGAGAACCCCCAGGCCAAGCAATAATCCGGTGGAACCACAGCCCCACCCACCAGTAAACAGGCTGCCTAAAGACCTCTCAGGCACACAGCCAGACTTTAATCTCATCCAGAGACAAAGCCCCATCCATCACAGGGAAAGGAATCAACCCCACCTACCAGTGGGCAGGCATCAGTCCCTCCAACTGGGAAGCTTACAGCAAGCCCCCTCCATGCCAAATTTAGCCACAGGGGAGGCAAACACCTGAACTAAGAGAGGCTACAACTCTATTGTCTACAAAAAGGTCACCACACCAAAAACCTATAAAAAAGAAAAGACAGAAAACTATAACTCAGATAAGGGAGAAAGAAAAAAGGCCAGAAAAACAGCTCAGTGATGAGATTATCAGACTTCCAGAAAGAGACTTTAGATTGTTGATGCTGAACAAGATGCAAGGCATTGGAAATAAACAGGAAGCAAAGATTGATAATTTACAGGAAACACTGAGCAAAGAAATAAGAGATGTAAAAATTAAAAAAGAAGAGATGCAAAATAAAATAACTGAAATAAAAAATTCATTAGAAGCAGCCAACAGCAGAATACAGGACGCAGAAGAATGAATCAGCAAGTTGGAGGACAGATTAGTGAAAATCACTAATGCAGAAGAGAAAAGAGATAAAAGATTGAAAGGAGATGAGCTGAGTCTCAAAGAACTCTGGGATAATGTTAAATGCACCAACATCCATATTACAGGAGTGCCAGAGGGAAAAGAGAGAGAAAAAGGGACAGAAAAAATATTCTAGGAGATTACAGCTGAAAATTTCCCTAATATGGGAAAGGAACCACTCACTCAAATCCAGGAAGTGCAAAGAGTACCATATAAAATAAACCCAAGGAGGAACACCCCCAGACATATATTAATCAAAATGTGATACACAAATAAGAAAAATCAACTCAAATACAACACTGAAGATAGTCAGCTTGTGACAAGAGACAACAAGAGAATAAGAGAAGAAAAAAAGAGCAACAAAAACCCCAAATAGTTAATGAAATGGCAATAAGACCATACATATCAATAATTAACTTAATGTTAATGGACTGAATGCCCAAACCAAAAGACATAGACGAGCCGAATGGATACAAAAACAGGACCCATATAAATGCTGTCTTCAAGAGACCCACTTCACTTCTAGAGACACATACAAATGGAAAGTGAGAGGATGGAAGAAAATATTCCATGCAAACGGGCATGAAAAGAAAGATGGATTAGCAATACTCCTATCAGACAAAAAAGACTTTAAAATGAAGAACATTTAAGGGACAAGGAAGGGCACTATATAATGATCAAAGGATCAACCCAAGAAAAAGATATAACAATTTTAAATATCTATGCACCCAATATAGGATCACCAAAATATATAAGGCAACTGCTAACAACCTTAAAAGGAGAAATCTACAATAACACCATCACAGTGGGGGACTTTAACACCCCACTTACAGCAATGGACAGGTCATCCAGACAGAAAATCAATAAGGAAACACAGGCCCTGAATGAAGCATTAGATCAAATGGACTTAGTAGATATTTATAGGACATTCCATCCAAAAGCAACAGAATACACATTCCTCTCAAGTGCGCATGGAACATTCTCTAAGATTGATCACATCCTGGGCTACAAATCAAGCCTCAGTAACTTAAAGAAAGCTGAAATCATTTCAAGCATCTTCTCTGACCACAATGCTATATGACTGGAATTCAACAACAAGGAAAAAATGGCCAAAAACACAATTATGTGGAGACTAAACAAAACACTACTAAACAACCAATGCATCACTGAAGAAATCAAAGAGGAAATTAAAAAATACCTAGAAGCAAATGACAACAAAGATACGACACTCCAAAACTTCTGGGATGCAGCAAAAGCAGTTCTAAGAGGAAAGTTTATAGCAATACTAGCCTACCTCAGGAAACAAGAAAAAGCTCAATTAAACAACCAAATTTACATCTAAAGCAGCTAGAGAGGGAAGAATAGACAAGACCTAAAGTTAGTAGAAGAAAATAAATCATAAAGATCAGAGCAGAAATCAATGAAATAGAAACGAAGAAAACCATAGAAAAGATCAGTGCAACTAAAAGCTGCTTCTTTGAAAAGATCAACAAAATCGATAAACCCTTAGCCAGACTTATCAAGAAAAAAAGAGAGGACACAAATCAATAAAATTAGAAATGAAAAAGGAGAAATAACAACAGACATCACAGAAATACAAAGGATCATAAGAGACTACTATATACAACTATATGGCAATCAAATGGAAAACCTAAAAGAAATGGACACATTCTTAGAAAAGTACAATCTTCCAAGACTAAACCAAGATGATATAGAAAAGATGAATAGACCAGTTTCAAGTTCTGAAATTGAAAGTGTGATTAAAAATCTTCCAACCAACAAAAGTCCAGGACCAGATGGTTTCACAGGTGAACAACAAACATTTAGAGAAGAGCTAACACCTAACCTTCTGAAACTCTTCCAAAAAATTTCAGAGGAAGGTACACTCCCAAACTCATTCTATGAGGCAACCATCACCCTGATACCAAAACCAGACAAAGATACCACAAAAAAAAGAAAATTACAGGCCAATCTCACTGGTGAACATAGATGCAAAAATCCCCAACAAAATACTAGCCAACCAAAGCAAAAAATACATTAAAAGAACTGTACATCACAATCAAGTGGGATTTATCCCAGGGATGCAAGGATTCTTCAATATCTGCAAATCAATCAGTGTGATACACCAAATTAACAAAGTGAAGAGTAATAACCATATGATCCTCTCCATAGATGCAGAAAAAGCCTTTGACAAAATCCAACACCCATTTCTGATAAAAACACTTCAGAAAGTGGGCATAGGGGGAACCTACCTCAACATAATAAAGGCTATCTATGAGAAACCCAGAGCTCACATCATTCTCAATTGTGAAAAGCTGAAAGAATTCCTGCTGAGATCAGGAACAAGACAGGGATGTCCACTCTTGCCACTACTATTCAACATAGTTTTGGAAGTCCTAGCCACAACAATCAGAGAAGTAAAAGAAATAAAGGAAAGGAAGAAGTAAAATTATCACTATTTGCAGATGACATGATACTATACCTAGAGAATCCTAATGACTCTACCAGAAAACTCTTAGAGCTCATCGATGAATTTGGCAAAGTCGCAGGATACAAAATTAATACACAGAAATCAACTACATATCTATATACTAACAATGAAAGATCAGAAAGAGAAATTAGGGAAGCAATCCCATTTACCATTGTATCAAAAACAATCAAATACTTAGGTATAAACCTGCCTAAAGAGACAAAAGACCTGTACTCTGAAAACTATATGATGCTGATTTAAGAAATCAAGGATGACATGAACAGATGGAAAGACATACCATGCTCTTGGATTGGAAGCGTGAATATTATCAAAATGACTATACTACCCAAGGCAACCTACACATTCAATGCAATCCCTATCAAATTACCAAGGACCTTTTTCACAGAACTAGAACAAAATATTTCACAAAAAAACAAGAATAGCCAAAGACATCCTGAAAAAGAAAAATGGAGTTGGAGGAATCACGCTCCCTGACTTCAGACTCTACTACAAAGCTGCAGTCATCAAAACCATATGGTACTGGCACAAAAGACAGAAATATAGATCAGTGGAACAGGATAGAAAGCCCAGAATTAAAGCCACGCTAACTAATCTATGACAAAGGAGGCAAGGATATACATTGGACAAAAGACAGCCTCTTCAATAAGTGGTGCTGGGAAAACTGGACAGCTACATGTAAAAAAAAAAAAAAAATGAAACTAGAGCACTTCCTAACACCATGCACAAAATAAACTCAAAATGGATTAAAGATCTAGATAGAAGACCAGATACTATAAAACTCTTAGAGGAAAACATAGATCAAACACTCTCTGACATAAATGATAGCAACATCTTCTCAGATCCATGTGTCAGAGCAAGGACAATAAAAAGAGAAATAAACAAATGGGACTTAATTAAACTTCAAAGTTTCTGCACAGCAAAGGAAACCCTACACAAACAAAAAGACAACCCACAGAATGGGAGAAAATATTTGCAAATTAGTCAACTGACATGGGATTAATCTCCAAAATTTACAAACATCTCCTACAACTCAACACCAAAGAAACAAACAACCCCATCAAAAAATGGGCAGAAGATCTAAACAGACAATTCTCCAAAGAAGATATGCAGATGGCCAAATAACACATGAAAAGATGTTCAACATCACTCGTTATTAGAGAAACGCAAATCAAAACCACTATGAGGTACCACCTTACACCGGCCAGAATGGCCATCATCAAAATGTCTACAAACAAGAAGTGCTGGAGTTCCCGTCGTGGCGCAGTGGTTAACGAATCCGACTAGGAACCATGAGGTTGCGGGTTCGGTCCCTGGCCTTGCTCAGTGGGTTAACGATCCGGCGTTGCCGTGAGCTGTGGTGTAGGTCGCAGACGCGGCTCGGATCCTGCGTTGCTGTGGCTGTGGCGTAGGCCAGTGGCTACAGCTCCGATAAGACCCCTAGC
>PVHT021183617.1:21160375-21200286 GCA_004024745.2 Catagonus wagneri | reverse complement strand
TGCTCAGTGGGTTAACGATCCGGCGTTGCCGTGAGCTGTGGTGTAGGTTGCAGACGCGGCTCGGATCCTGCGTTGCTGTGGCTGCGGCGCAGGCCAGTGGCCACAGCTCCGATTAGACCCTTAGCCTGGGAACCTCCACATGCCGCGGGTGCGGCCATAAACCCGCGGCCATAAAATGACAAAAGGCAAAAAAAAAAAAAAAAAAAAGGAAAGGTAATAGTTAATTTAAATGTTTCATTAAAAAAGTTTCATATATATCATTACTGTTAGCTACTATGCCTTTTTATTTTGGTTTCTAAAATTCAATGAAAGAAATTTATATTAACCATATTTCATAGTGCTGAATTCCATATCAGTGTTTTCCAAATTGCAAGACTTTCAACTTTCCTTCTTCTAGCTGACTACACAGAGAAAGAATTTTCTATAAATAAATAAGTTTCTAGTGGAACAAGAAAAACTTATTTTTCATTGTTGTACCTCTCTGACTTATTCAAATTTGTTATAATGAATGCACACAAAAAAGGAATTGAAGGATGATTGTTAAAAACAATAAATTTATTATGTAAATAATTCTTTTTATAGTGCATTGTTAAAGGATTAACATTAAACTGATGGCCTGGTAGCAACCAGAAATTAAAACAAATTAGTAACATACCTCTTTCCACGTTTATTTAAAAAACTCAGCACCATATCCTGTTTGTTTGGAGAATTATAGAAGTCAACATTTGTCTCCATTTATATGCACTTAAAAAATGTTGCCTTCCCTGTTTTCTCTAATGAGAACTTGATGCTAGTAAGACTAACAGGATAGGGTTAATCTCCGCTGAAGCTTATTTGCATTATGGCTAGAATTCTCCCAAGTTCTCTGGACCTAGTCATCTTTCACATGCATCTTAAAAATTCAGCAGGGAAACCAGCAGGAGGGTACAAGTGAATAAATCAATATCTACATATCTGTGACTTTCAACAAAAGGACACAAAACATGTGGCCTTTTGATGGGAGCATATCATATTAAGCAAATACAAAGGACAGCATCAGTAAGTAGGGTGAAAATAGTAATGTTACTAAAGTCAGCGAACCTGGATGTGAAACTTACATAGGCAACTGGCACCTCTGTGCTTTCAGTGCTTTCAAATGAGTAACTCAACCACTCTGCTCTTTTTTATTTTTAAAATGCCACAAAGGGATGCTGTGTAAATTAATTCACATAACATATGAAAGAAATCCAATCTTAATAACAATTGTTAATTCACACAAACCTTATGAATCTCTAATTTTATCCCATAGGAGTTCTCCAAAATGTCACCCTAACTGTTTAGGCCTTCACTTTTATTTCAAGCATTTCTCTAACAAGTACTTTTATATCTTCAGCAGTCTATATTAAGTTAGAAAACAGAAGACACTTGTCAGACTTTTAAGATAGACATCGTTTCATGCTAATGAAGGTAGTAAGAAATAGTGGAAATACTAGACTAAAGAAATATTCTGAAGATGATAAACCTAGCTGATGTTAACATTACTTTACTGGCTGATTACATATTGTTCCCTTTCCATTTTCACCAAACAGTTTTGGATCCACTTGGGTGCTGGGGAGACAACAATAAGCAAGAAACAATAACTCTGGCTTTTCCTAGCTCATAGTTAAATGAGAATAACAGACAACTACACAAGTAATTACAGTTACGTGTGATATTATAGAAGAAAATAGGAGCTATAGTGCAAATGCATTGCAGGGATGCTCAAGATGATTTGGGAGCTGGGGTGCCAGGAAGATTTCCTTCCATCCTCCCCCTAGCTCACTATGTTCAGTTCCACAGGACTTTTTGAAAATTTCTTGATCACTCAGGACCCTCAGGACCTTGATCACTCAGGACCTTGTTGAATAGTTCTTACTACAATTCTTCAAGTAACCGGTTCCTATTTATCACTTAAATCTCAATTTATGTCCACTCTTCAGAGTGAACATTCTGAATTCATACCTTGAGCAATCTTAAACACATCACCCTGTTTTATTCCCACCATTACGTATATAGGTGATTAAAAAGATCTTTACTTAGATTTGGTTTCACCAGATATCTATTTCTGGCACTAGGATAGGTGCTCTAGGAAGGCAGAAGCCCCTGATAAATTTAATCATTATTGAATGATCACTGCTGAAAATATGTGGGTGATGAATAATTATTTGTTGAATAAATGAATGATTTGCCTTATCTCACACAATGTTTAGAAAGTCAAATAAATAACAACAGTGGCAAAAGCTCTGATACTTATATACTATGTTTTAGACTATAAAATAATTTGCCTTATATCACCTCATTTGAATCTCCTGTCCTGTCTGTGAAGGAAGATTGCACGGAGAAGGAAGAAAAAGTTTGTGGCAGTCAAGTGACTTCTTTAAGGTTTCAAAGACTGTGTATAAATAACAGTAAAGCTGAAATGAAAATACGGATCCTCAGTGAAAATCTAAATCTTTTGCTCTACCACCTAGAAAGGTGAACGTTTTGAATACAGAGATAGCAGTCCTGTACAGGAAGAATTCTAAGTAAACAATAAAATGGAAACTTAGCATCCACCTCAGCTTAACTGGAAAATAGTCCTAGATATTAATGATAAATTGTGCATCTGGTTTCTTTACCCCAGGCAATATGTTATTACATTCTAACAACAGTAGCATATTTTTATCACAGAAATATTCTTTAAACTGAATGAAGAGAAAATAGTAATCATTCATTAGCTATTAGTCTGCACAATTCTGTAGTTCCTTGTTACATGTCAGAAGCCCAGATGAGACTTGGCAGAGAAACATGGAATTAAAAAGAGAACTGAAAGTGTAATATTCTTCAAATAATGTGTGAAGATAAGTAAAGGGCTTAGCAGAAAGATGAGCTGATAAAAGAACAGTGCAGATTATTGTATAAAGAGGTTCAACAAGTAGCACCACAAGTAGCATTTGGTATAAAATCATTAATACACTCTCTAAAAACTCCCTAGGAATACTCAAATTTGAAGCCATTTGGAAATCTAAAAATATAATATAATTTAACATTCTAAAAAGTAATGCAAATGTATGACAACTGAGTTTTTTTCCCAAGGACATATTCCTATTGAGAAGATCAAGAACTGGGGAAACGGACTAGGGAGGGAGGCTGGCAAGTCCATCTTTTAATCCCTTATTCATTCAGGTCAGGGATAAGATCTTAGATAGAAAATACAAAGATTATTTTAAACAAACAGAAAAGCCCTATCTTACCATGCTACATTAGCATTACTAGGGAAAGCATTTTCTCTGAATCATTGAAAGAAAATATTCTTTCTGGAATCACTGAAAAGTTAGAGGATCAGTGTGATTCCAGCAGAAACATGTGCAAAAATAAGTAAAATAAATAAAAAGCACTTTAAGTGTATGCATTTGGAGCCAAGTGTGGAAATGTTCTTAATATTTTTTAAGATCAATTTATAGCTTTCTCATTACATTTTATGGAAATCTTAGTAATTAAACTTCATTGGTCATGTTAAATATAAAAATTTAACACAATATTTATATAATTCCATTGGTTATGATCAAAATGTAAGAAAAGGGGGGGGCAATTACTAAATGACCATTCAGAAACTTTTTTTCTAACATGAAATAATAAAAGTCTATCGATAAAAATTATGTTGGACTTAAAAAACTAGAGTAATACACAAAAATTTTTCTTATGCCACTATGTTTTCAAAATTATTTAAAAATGTATATTTAATAGAGTTCAATAACCTTTATAGAAAAAAGACAACAATAGCTACTACTGTCTTTACAGTACAAAGGATATTACGATGAGAATGATGCCGAAGCTGTCCCCAAACACAACATTTAAGCCCCCCTGTAACCATGCATGAAATCAACCTCCCCTCCCAAAATATGATCCTGATGAAAAAGTTTTACCTGATTAATATTCCTTCCTTCCTCCCTCCCTCCCTTTCTTTTTTTATGGCCACACCCACCACAGTCCATGGAAGTTCCCAGGCCAGAGATTGAATCCAAGCCACAGATGCAACCTGTGCCAGAGCTGCAGCACTGCTGCTTCCTTTAACCCACTTCACTGCACTGGGCTGGAGATCAAACCTGTACCTCAGCAGCAACTGGAGAAGCTGCAATCAGGTTCTTAATCCACTGTACTGCAGTGGGAACTCCTACCTGGTGAATTTAAATAATCAGAAAAGGTTCATTTTAAAGCAATCTTAAAATTTTAAATCTTAAAATTTTAAAATTTCCTTGTAAGATTTATTTTCTGGCTAAAATTGCCCAGCATAATTATCTTCAACAATAAATGTGTTTCCTAAACATATGATGATCTACCTAAATATATGTGGGTAACAACAAAAAGTCAAACCAGTGTTTATATGCCTATAAATACTTCATGTATTTTCTCTAATGCTGTACACTGCTACCTCTATTTCATATTCCTTCAGTTTGTAAAATAAATATACTTATTAAAATACAAGCCTTTTCTAGACGAACAATGTTAAATCATTATTATCTCTTGATAAATTAGAACAGATTAGCCTAGGAAAAGGAAGAACATTTAAAAAACAATTTAGCTACTTTCCAATTTTATTGGTAATTTAGGTTCTTATTCAGATGTTTTAAGATTTTGATAAAGTATCAACATTTCACAGACACTCTAAGAGAAAGATTCCAAACCAATTTTTTAAACTTCTACTTAAAATTGTATTCCATGTTCCAAAGAATGACTTGAATCACTTAAAATAAGACCCATGAACATATACACACACACTGGTATATATAATGTGTGTGTGTGTGTGTGTATATATATATATGTATATACACACACATATACAGAGATGCATAACTCTATGCACACATACACACACATAGAGCTTTTAAGAAAAAACAGGAAATCCAAAATCTATATACTGAGAAAGATGAAATAATCACTCTCTGGAATTCATGTAATTACCATAATGGAGATTGGATTCTGTACACTTCCTTGTTTGTTTGCTTATTCTCAAAGGAGAGTATTATTAAGTAATGCTCATTATCTTCTAAAAGTTTCCACTGGTGTTAACTTCTAAAACAATTCTCTCATGAATCCTTACACAAGTGGCACTTAATACCTAATAGACCATATTTACAGAAAAATTTTGTAGCATATTCAGGGATATTCTTTACGACCTTGTTTTATGTATCAAATGTCAATGAAAACTGAATATACAATATTAAATACAGTTCAGTGAAGATATTTCAAGATAAGCTAATTAACTTTTGATTTATACATTTCAAATTTATTAGCTTGGTAGGACATAGAATATAGACTTCCTATATTAGATATGGAAGCTGGCAGATATTGGGCCGCAAATAATGTACAATTTATGATGTGTCTGGCCAACATTTAAAATTGAAAGATATATCATATCAAAATTGATTCACTAACGCCCTTGAAATAAGATTCTACCCCACTGGGCCTGACCTCCTTCATGCCCACCACCAGCTACAGCTGAGAAAAGACTGCATCCTTTAGAAACTATTTGGAGCTGAACTTTTGTCTACTACCTGACCCCCTTTACTCATTTTAATTAACTGCTTGAACCTAACTTTAAGAGAACAAAATGCCTCATATCTTTTAGACTAAAGTCATATAAAGAAAGAGTGCGGACTCACTAGCTATTCTGTGCTCTAGATGTATTTCAAGATTCACTCACAGTCCAAACAGTGAGTTTTACACACTTGCTTCTCCAGCATTTTGTTTGGAGGTAAAGAAATGTTCTCAAATTCACAGAATTTTCTTAAACTACTATAAGGCATATATTTCTCCATCTCTGAAAATGCTGTATACACACAGAAGTACAAATCAAAACATGCTGCTAAATTAAATGGTAATTGCTTGTGAGTGGGAAGAAAAAAAAAAAATTCCCTCACAGGGGTCCAATTCATGAGATCTTTCCTTGAGTGCAATTCAAAAATCAAGTCTGATTTATTCATTTTTTAAAGAACAATGAATGAAAAAATTCTGCTGATGGCATGGCAAAAATGGAATTTTCACACGTTTCAAAACTTCAGGTCTTTAGAGTAAATTTTTCTGTGTTGTGTTGAACTGAACAAATATGTTTCTTTCCACTCTTGCTTGCTAATTACTTAGAAGTTCTTTCTGTGAGATTCAATTCCAACTTGACTGTTACAAAGCAAAATTTTAGAAACTGTCACAGGAATATAAGAAAGTGCTTATAACAATTTGGCTATTTTAAAATTATAACTTCATTTTGATCTCTCCTGGCAGAAAACTGAGCAGAAATTCTAAGAGGGAGCCGTGTCACATTTCCCCTTCCTTCTCAGTGTGTTCATATTTTTTCTGTAAAGTGTTCACATAGAATACTCTGATAAAAAAAAAATCTTTTGAGATTAGCTGAGAAACTGTCTTAAAAAAGTTTTTAGTCCTCCAGCAAATGTCAACACTGAACACTTGGCAGATGTCTAATTATTATTGCAGTTTTTCAAATAGACTTTTTATGACTCACCAAGACTATGAAATCAGTTCCATTTAAAGACCTCTCTTACATTATTATGTCAGAATATCCTGATTTATATGCTATTTTCTGAGACTCATTGCATTCAATCTGCCTTTGCTGCAAATATGGCAATACATCTTGTTCTTATAATTTGCTCCTGCTCCCCCTCTCCCACTCCTCCCTCCATCCGCTCATCAGAGCCTCTGAGGCAGTAAATATCAATTGTTCACCTTAAGAGGTAGATAGAATAACCATATTTCCAGGAACTCCCAGAACAGCTAATGTCACCACAGTCCATTTGTAACAAATGGGTACTTAGCTTTTTGATACTATAAGGCCAAGTACAACGTGTAATGGAGTCTTTATTCACAGATATCCAATTAAAGTACCTAATGAAATTATCTAACTTTAATACTTGGCTCAGCAATTACCCAATGTCCTTAACATTGTTCTCTGAAAAAGGATGCAAGTTTTTTTAAAATAAAACTTATAAATGCAATTTATATCTGCTTAAAATGTGCAACCTATTAGGGAGGGTTAGCAGCAGATTGTAAAGTTGACCTTGAATTTTCTTTCAAATATGTTATAATCAAGTCAGAAAACTAAAGTGTTTAAAAAAACTTAAAATAAGGGAGAGAGAAGAATCCAGCTACATCATGTATTTATTATAAATATCAACAGAAAACTGTTAAATTAGTCTGAAGATGCATTGAATCCACATAGGATCACTCATCAGCAGTGAGAGGTTTAGGACACTGAAAGAAGGTCCTCAGATTTTCCTTTCCTATATCAGCTGTGAGTTTTCTGTTTGCTTTTGTTTGTTTGTTTGCTTTGCCTCAGACAGCTTTGGTCTCTAAATGAGGTTCTTTAAACAACTTGAGGTATTTCAGTGAGGTTTCACTTATGACATATCTTCATTTTATACCTCAGAGAAGTACATGGTTTACACAGTGTTCTCCAGGGAGCCATGCCTTCTAGATCCTGGGTTCTATTTTCCTACAGGTAATTCTTTGCCAGAGATATCCTGCAAAAGGCATTTCAGATATAAGCTTTCTTCTTCCTAGCAAATACCATCAGTCTGTTTACCCAGAGGACCAGCTGACAAAACAATTAGACAAGGTTACCTGACTATTTTTTTTTCCTCTTGGGAAAAGAAGTGAATAAATAGCAGCCCATCTATCTTAGAGTCTCTCTCCTAGAGATTCAGCCACATATTTCAGAGAGCCCCCAAACCCAAAATTAAATGATTTCTGAAAAATTCCTTTCTCAAGCTGGTGAGATTTAAAGTTTAGAATCACAGGATCATATGAATTATGATGGTACATCATGTGGACTTCAAATGACCGCAGTGCAAATCCACATATCATATTACAAATTATCACTAAATTAATTCAAAATATAACAAGGGAGATCAAAGACAAAGTTGCTTTTATTAGTTGTGTGTTCAACAAGTAAATGTAAGTACAGACTGCCTGAAAATATATAAGCTCTTAAATTTAAAACAAAAAACCAAAATGAGTTTCCTACCTTCATTTAGCTTATAATTTAAAATGACATAACTATAAATAGACAATGTGAAAGGAAAAAAAAAAAGCAACTCTGATGAGGGAAGGCTTGGATGCTATTGAAAACCCATAGCAACAATGCTTAATGCAGATTTAATAATTGAGGCAAAGTTTCACAAGCAAAAATTTATCCAAAGAATTTGTAAAATAAATCTAGAGAAAGCTGGAGAAATGACTGCTCAAGTTCAAGAAAACAATGGTTGAAAAGTCCATTGAGAGTTCAAAGAAACATGACGCCTTTGAGAAATTGAGAGCACTTCAGTCTGGCACAAGACAAATCTGGAGAACTGAGCAAGGGCTTGATCAGGAAATTCTGCTAATACATTTGAACTTTAGTGTAAGTACAATGGGTTCCCATTGAAGAATGTTAATCAAAAGCATGGCAAGATGCCTTTGGGAAATGTGCAATGCAGAAAATGGGATGGGACAATATTAAAGATTGAAAAACAAATGATGATACTGTTGCAGGAATCCATGTGAAAAATTATAGTAGCCTTAGAGTGAATTGCAACTACGCGGGAAGGCTGACTGGGCTGAGAGATTTGTAGGAAGTAAATAAACAGGACACAGAGATTGAATGGATGTGAGGGATGAAAAAGAGGTAAGTCAAGAATAACATCAAAGCTGATGATTGGGCAACTGAGTCAAGGATTTGCCATTGAATGAGAAAGAAAACATAGGAAGAAGAGAGAGCTTCAGAGAATAACTATGAGTTTATTTTGTTGTATGTTAATTTGAAAAGTCAGAATAACTATATATAGTATCCCACAGGAAGCTGGGTGAGTAGATCTGATACAAATGAGAAGTATCTGGTTGAAATTATTTATTTGGAAATTATTAGCATGGAGTTGGGAATTAGCATCTTGAGGTTGGATGCAATCTTTCAGGGGAATCTTCCCTCAAGAAAGAAGAGAATGCAGCATAAAAATCATATTACCAAGTGGAAGAAGAACATGTAAGGAAACTAGGTGAGAGCAAAGAAGTAAGAAAGAAACATGCTAGTGCGTTGTCATGGAAGCCCAGAGACTATAGAGGGGCTTTTTCAAGAAGGGCATATTCAATCCTGGGATATGATGCCAAAAGGCAGTTGAGAAATACACAGTTGCATTTTCTAAAAATGAATGTGGTAACTTTGAAAACAGAAATATTAATGGAACACTGGGGGGACAGAAATCAGGTGGCATTAAAAGAGAAATGCATTCAAAGGTTAACAAGCCAAGAAAGCAAGTAGAATAAACTAGTAAAGGAGCATTTTTTTTTTAACCATAAGTTGATAACTCTTGCATGCAAAGAGAGAATTAGGGATGTGACAGGATGTATGCACACAGTAGGTCAAAGAATATTTTATTTTGCTTAGTTTATTCAGTGTCATAATAAGAAGGCAGTCCTATTTACAGGTTGATGCAAAGGAAAAGAAGAATAGGAAGGAAAGGAAATAGAGAGGGCAGACTCCAAGGCACATGGTTCCTAGGAAAACAGTGGAAGGATTAATTGTGGAAAAGAGGAGTGAAAATCAAAGAAGATTGGTGTGTTTGGCATTTAAGTGGTGGGGAAGAAAAACTGCTATTTTATCTCATCATATTCTCATTGAAATAAGGTATACAGCCATCACCAAAACTAAAGGGGGGTCAGGAGTTTGAAGAGAGTAGAGAAGGTTGGAAATAATGTTTGGTGGAAATTTAAGTAAAAACTGCTGACTTGAGAAAGATACAGGCAAACCTTTGGAGACGTCATTTGAAGACACTTTAAAATAACCCATTGATGGGATTAGGGAGTAGAGGGATTACTAAATCAGGAATGAGTCACTCCCTGTTGGGATATTTCTCCTTGAAACCACAAAGACTTTCATCATAGTATTTAAAACCTTACCTTGGAATAGCCTGTTTCAATCAATTAAATAGCTCAGGAATTACGATAGTTAAAATAAATGGCAAGCCACAGTTTACCAGAAATACTCCTTAGAATTCTCCTGTCTCCACAGGACAAGTGGCTTCCCACCACATTGAATAATTCTATCAGAAATGTAGACAATTATCTTCCTTCACAAATTCCTAATATTTACCGTGACCCTCTACTTTTAACTCTGTGCTTCTTGTCTCAGTTTTTCACTCCAAAAGCTTGGAAATATATAAACTCTTATATATAAAATGGCATTTACTTTGTTAAGGTTAAATATAGATTTTTAACTCCCAAATGCTTGAGTTCATAACCAGATTCTGCCACTGACTAGTGGGTGATATTGTCAAGTTACTGTCCTCCTCAGAGCCTCACACTCTGGCTTGACAAATGGGAAGAATAATCTCATAGGATATTGCCAGGATTTAAGACATGGGAGAGTCTTAAACCGATGCCTAATACATAATAAGCTCTCAGTAAATTTAAATTATCATTATTTTGCATATCTGGGGGATAGGATGGGGGTTTGGGTTGCAAGCTGGCTTTTCATCACTGTGTGATCTTCTTTAGGGAATGTATTTTGATTTGGGGCACAGTCAGGTCCAGCCAATGTTCCACACTGTAATAAGAAACTGCCTCACCAGTTTAATAGGCTATGACTTTTCAAAAAGGCTGATTACCGAGGAAACCAAAAGTAAAAGATCTGGAAAGTAGAGAAAAAAATGAGTTTTTTTTCTTCTCATCCCATTTTAAAAATTAAATCCACTGCCTATCTTGTTCTGGGGCCACTGTACTTGGGCCAGAGACTGTTTTCATGGCTGGGTTAAATAGCAAGCAGACCTTACTGACTTTAAAGGCTGGCAGACCTGGTAATGACTTACAGAAGGAGACTGTGGTGCCTACTTGTCTGAATAATTTTAAGGACTTGGCAGATAATTCTTGAGGATTTTTTAATTGTAGCCCACAGAAATCCAGAGGACAGTCTAATAACCTTTGAAGCTTTCCTTCATTCTGGACTCTGTAACAGTAAATTCTTCGTTTACCCTACTATGATATATTTTACATATAATGCGAATATGATTCATTCTAATTGGACATAGCATTACTGCCAACCATGGCCATAGATAGAGCTCCTTCCTGTCTTCCATATAAGGCAGTGGCCCTGCCTGTTGTTTAAATTATCCTTTCATGCAACCACTAACTCAAGTCTAGTGATGATTCAAGCCAGAAACAGTAATTTTATTTATATGATGTCTTGCATAGAGTGGAGGGCAGGCTAGTAAAAGAAAAACAAATCTGGAATGGACAATGAATTAAATCAAAGCTGCTTTGTACTTGGGATGTACTCCAGTTGAGTACGATAGAGTCTATCTACAGAGGTTTATAATGACTCTGCCAATATCAATTATTCACCAAGCAGCTTACCATTTTCAGGAAACCTAGGCTAGTAAATGTAATTCTCAGGGTAATACCTTCCAGCTGAATGATACAGAATACAACAACTTTTAGCTATCATGTCACTAGTTGAAAAAAGCATTTTCAAGGCAATATTTCAGTGGACAGAATAAGTTCAGACAGTTCAAAAGTTCATAATAAACATACTTCATAGCTCTGTTAGAAATGATGAACGAAGGCTTAGAAAGGGAAAGAATTGTGTCTTATTTCATTGGGATGGCCCAACATACACAGTGGATTAAATATAGTTAGCCCTTGTCTACTTTAAGCTTTCTTCTCTTGCCTTGTCCCTATAAACGATTTCACTGACTGAAGATGCATTTTATTTCAGATGTAAAATAGACTGATTTGTTGGTTGGGTTGGCAAAAAAAAGACACATTGCCATTTATTGATGGGAAACCAAAAGCCTGTTTTTGTGAATGAAGTCATAAGTAATTTTGTCTGATGGGAAGAAGTCAGTTTGAAAGTAGTATTAAAAAAAGACTCTCAGTATTTGATGGATGTTAATAACAGCATGAGAAAAAGGCTCTTCCCAGTCATGTTTTATTGCTTTATTCTATCCTCAGGATCTAGCCTTTCAAAATGTGAAACGTTTGCCTAAGCAGTGGAAAGGACTTTTCCCAGAGAGAAATGCCGAGACAGCCTTGTCTTTGTTCATTCAGCAAAATGCTGTTTGGATTGAGTGTGTGACTATTATCTTTAGGTTTGGCATTTCTGTAATGGAAACAATAATAATGCTTTGTTTCCTTAAAGCTCCCTTTTTTTTTTTTTACAACTAACCATACTCAGGAGAGCTCTAATATATAAATAAGATGATATTGTTTTTGAATATCTGAGTGACTCTATTCAGTTAGGTTATTTTTGAAAATTTTTAAATCCTTGTTTTTTTCTTGGAATCATTATTTATAGTTTGAGTAGCTGGATGAAAACATAATTGAAATTTATATTATATTTCCTGCAGATAGACTCTCAATCACCTTAACTGTTAACTAATCATCAGGGAGATTCTGTTCTTTGAGTCAGATTTCATTAAAACTGTAAGGATGTCATTTTCAGCAAGGACTAAAAAACGACTTCCATGTAAAATACATCCTTAAGCTTAAAAGACATTAAGCCTGATCTACTAGCATTATTGTATGTTAGAAAGATGTGTTAGAAAATGAGATTTTTATCTAAAAGTCAGTGATAGGAGTTAAGAAATAGGAGTTAATGAGCTAAAAGGAATTTTTAAAGTTAGATTGTGCTAAAGTAGATTAGGAAATGTGCGTATATGTTGGAATCTTTTTGTTTTCAATTTTTTAACGTGGGCATGGCCATTTCATAAATGCTCAAATAGGAAGAGAAAAAGAGACATACTTGACAATTAAATAGAAAATGCCAGTGACAAGAGTTCTTGACAGTGTGATTATCTAGATTTTCATAATCTTTAAAATATAAACATCTTGAAAATTCATGTTCTTCATGTATATGCAGATAGTTAAAAAGTTATGTAGAATGAAATGAGGAAACAGCCCATATTATAAGACTTGTGAAAATAACTGCATGAGTTAAAATATTTGCCTTTGAATAATTTGAAACCTCCTACACTGACACTTCAGGTCAAAGTTATGAGTAGGCAAGTGTTTCTAAATTACCACTGTATTTGACCCCAAATACATTTTCCTTATCTTCTTTCCTAAGCTAATACACTGGGACTTACAAAGGCATGAAGACATGATGAATATATGCAAGCAAGACTGATCACTGAAAGCCAAGTGGGAAACATTTATCTCCAAGATTCTTCTTAATATGGCAAAGATTAAAAACATTTGTAATGCAGTTAACATGCTATCACTCACAACTCAGACAGACAGAAGAAGAGGGCACCTGGTTAGCAATCACAGAAAGGTGCTATAACTGTCCCCTTTTTATCCTCTTCTGACCTCATACCACTCCCAATCTCTGGCTCCTACTTAAATCAATACACACAGTCTTGTCTGCTCTTGCACATATAGATATGGATAACGTAAACTGTACAAGCTAAGGCCCACAAAAGAACAGACTGTGTCCACTCTCAGTGAGAATCAATGAGGTTAGAAAGTTACAGTGTTCTCAGGTAAAAAGTTGTTCTTCTTATGTGTTGTGCTACGAGTCCACTAACAGTGGGATATAGACCTTAAATGCTGTGTAAATAGCTTCTGAGACAGCTAGTCAAGACAAATAAAAACTGACATTTGTTAAATGCTTTGTCTTTTATCTTTAAACACTGATAGTAAGAGAAAGAAATACAAATGTTTGGGTACTGATCCCAAAGAATGGCACAGTCTCTTTAGTTTACTGACTCAGGGGTATTTGTTATACAGCGAGAGGTGAATGAATGGGATGAGCCAAAAATTACTTTAATAATTTATATTTATTGAGTACTTAAAATTCCTTTAGGCTTTTTCACACACATTCTCCTCTCACACCTTACAGATCATTAACAAATAAGTGTGTTCATTGACTAGATGTGTAACACTCTGTTAAATAAAATAGAGATTGTAGGGAAGTAGATCATACAATCTACATCTTCAAGGAGTTTTCATCTTCTTAGAGAGACAATAAACTATATCTATTGGGAAAATTAACTGGTAACATATGTAAATAATGATGAGTGTAAACATTACTCCTTATTTGTCCTGTACACAAACTCAAGATGTTAATACCATGCAGACACTAAGGTGGATATTAATATAAGGTAGATATTAATATTATATCCATGGGAGATTTAGTATGCAGACAAGGCTAGGATTTCTGTCATTTTTTTTCCCAAGCAATTGCTCCAAACTTATTGTAGAAATTATCAGGTAATTCCATTTTCTGAGAAGGGATATATTTTTGTTTCTGTCATTTACTATCAGTGTTCAAGGATAATAATGCTGTAAAATACTACCTGTAAGCATGCTTATAGCTGAAAAAAATTAGACAATTCAAAGTATTTTTATTAATATAGCAATACTTATCTCTAGGAATCCCCATCACAAAAAAAGTCCTGATTTCTTTATCCATCAAATTTTAAATTAATTCATTTACAGGATTCTTTTCTTTTCCCTTTATGTACCAAATAAATAAATAAAATTCTTAATTTTTTTAATCAAAGCTACTTCTGGGCTGTAGCCTTAGAGAGCTCAATTGCTGATTTACTGGTTCCCAGATGCAACATACAGCCTCTATCTCCTCCCAACTACTTTTTATCCAGCTGGTGTCTACAGAGTGCCTTTCCTGGGATCACGTTGTTAACAATCTTGCTCAAATTCTGAACACCAAATTGCCTTTCCTTGAAAAATGTCTAAGGTCTGTACATGTAAGATAAGATAGTGGAAGATGACATAGTCTATGCAATTTGTCTACAGAAATCTTCACCAAATGATCAATGACCACCTCTAATGGAAATATGGTTTCAATTCTCCCTTTGACATATGGTCTAGCCTATAATCCCGAGAGAGATGTTTACCTGTTAACTTTTTTTTTTTTTTTTAATGTATGTGCTGGTGTTTGGGGCCAATTTAACAGCTATATTACCCTGTTGGTGCTGTTCTGAAGTACCATATCTGCTTTCACACTGAGGTTGTGTTTTTCCTAAAAAGTAATATATACACTTCTATTCTAGAAAGTATTTTCAACTCATATTGCAATGTGGTTATTTCAAGTCTAGAGGGAAAACATTAAAAAATTCAATGTGCTTTTTTTTTTTTTTTACCACTAAGAGCTATGATACATTAACAGTTATTCAGAAAATTTAGTGTAAGCTGGTTAATTGTTTCAAGAGAATATAACGGCCCTATTTTTAACTTTGACATAATTTGATTAAAAAGGGTTTGGGGTCATCCATTATGCTGTCAAAAATCACTTCCCTACTACTGTCTCTCAGACCACAACACTCAAGTACTCAACCTGACAACCAGCCTCGCTAAATTAAGAAACAGCTTCTGCCTTAAGAGGATTCCAGAAATGCTCTCTTCCTGGACAGAGGGTACCAGTTACAAAAAATCTTTAAGTAATTATTCCTGTCTTTCTAGCTATTTATCTTGCTTTATATTTCAGTGACTATATATTATCTGCTTATCTGCCTGGAATTTTGATTTCTCTCCCAGTTCTCAGCTGTCTAGACTTCAAATGCTCTCCTTGTTCTATTTCTTGGTAATTAATTTTCTCTTACCTGAGGAAAGCTCAAAACTGGAATTGGATTTTTGGAAATAAAAGTCAAGGATGTGGTTTTCACTGTGCTTGATCATTATCAGATACAATGCAAATTCACTTGGGGAAAATATCTAATTTATGGGAGCAATGTGGTAGTTTGTTAATAAGTTGCTTTTTCTCAATGGTTTTGTGCATTTTTATTTAAACAGTAGATGACGAAGTGAATAGATGTGAAAACATTTGAAATAAATACAGTCTGGTGTTGATATAAAAAGAAAGATTATTTTTCAGAAAAAAATTGATGTAACCAAATGCTGTTTGTTCGGTGATATTTAAATCTTCCGTAATTCATATATGCTTAAACTATAATTTGAGCCTAAAATGATCAAGTTAACATCTTTTTTTGACTAAAGCACTTAAAATTATAAATCTGTCGACTGAGATGAGAAACTTAATAAGCTTGATTTTGCCTGTCCATATGGCTTTGGGCCAGCAATTTATGTAAGCCCATGTATACATATGTATATGTATATCTTGGTTCAGTTTAAATATCAAAATTACATTTCACAAGTTTATTCAGATACTTACATAATGCCTCAAGCCTGCCTTAACTTCCCTAGGATCAGCTTTTTTTTTTTTTTTTTTGCCTTCTTGCCTTTTCTAGGGCCACACTCGCAGCCTATGGAGGTTCCCAGGCTAGGGCTCTAACAGGAGCTGCAGCCTCCGGCTTATGCCACAGCCACAGCAACACGGGATCCGAGCCGCATCTGCAACCTACATCACAGCTCACGGCAACGCTGGATCCTTAACCCACTTAGCGATGCCAGGGATTGAACCCGCAACCTCATGGTTACTAGTCGGATTCATTAACCATTGAGCCACAACGGGAACTCCAGGATCAGCTTCTTGACCTCAGTGGTTCATAGTCCCATGGTTAGAAAGATATGGGTTAATACATTTTAACAGTGGTTTCTCAAGTATGGCTATACCTAAAAATCAGCTGATGGAGGTTTTTTAAAAATATATTAAATGATCAGTGTCCACACCAAATGAGCTAAATCAGAATTTCTGCAGGGAAAAATCTAGATACCAATACTTTTAAAAGCTCTGCAGGCTTGAGAATGGCTGTTCTATTCAATACACAGTTCTTGCAGCAAATATGACCTGCCGTCCAGGGTATTATTATCTTCCTGATCTGATAATACAGTTGAAAAAAATGTCAGTGACCACTAGGAGACAATTTTGATGAAGAATGTACTCTAGAGTCAAATAAACAAGCATTCAATTTTTGGCTCTGCTACTCACTAGATATTTGACCAAGAACAAGCAGCTAAACATCTCAGAGTCAAGTGTTTCATCTGCAAAATGATACCACAGAACCTCAAAAACTGTTGTGAGAATTAAATGTCAGAGGGCATTAACCAGCAAATTAGAGGCAACGTAATGTCTGTATTGTGAGTTAACAAATAGTTGCAGTAAAAGGAAGGTTCCAGTGAAGACTGTTAGCTAGTGAATGGGGAGCTTAATATGAATCAAGAAGTATGTGGGGAAACTTTTATATAAATTTATTTATTTATTTATTTATTTATTTATTTATTTATTTATTTATTTTTTGTCTTTTTGCCTTTATGTAGAGCCGCACCCGCGGCACATGGAGGTTCCCAGGCTACGGGCCTAACAGGAGCTGTAGCTGCCGGCCTTCGCCACAGCCACAGCAACGTGGGATCCGAGCCGCGTCTGCAACCTACACCACAGCTCACAGCAACGCCGGATCCTTAACCCACTGAGCAAGGCCAGGGACCGAACCCGCAACCTCATGGTTCTTAGTCGGATTCGTTAACCACTGAGCCACGAAGGGAACTCTTTATATAAATTTAAATGTGGCTATGCCTACACAGAATTATTAATCAATAATGTTAACTATAGTGACCAAGTTAAAACATCTGCTAAATTGCTATTTTAATAGAAGTTATCCCCCTGTTTCAGAATTTTATAAATTGACTATGAAGCATACTTTTCTGTGATTTTTAACTGAACTTTTCTGTGATTTTTAGCTGAAATATTTAAATCTCATTCTCATGCAAAAATAGAAGTTCAGCTAAATGTTACTGAAAAGGTGACCATCCACCCTAAGGACTAAAGGGTTACTTACCTAGGATATGAGACGTTCAGCACTGAAACCACAATTATGCCAAGCAAATTGAGACTGTTACTCTTGGTGCCTATAACCACACTATTGACTCCTACACAATTCAGTTCACTCTGTATAAGCTACATAATATCCGGATTCACTCTATCCATATTCTGGCTCTGTATCCTACTGCTGAGCCATCCTTATTCCTGCTGATTTCCTCAAATGAGTTTTCTAGACTTTCCACTGATTCTTTTCCCCGTGATTTTTCCTCTTCTAAATTAAGCTGAATTTATTTCTGTTACTCAAAACTAAGAATCTGATTAAAATAGCCAAACCAATAAGGAAAATTCTGAGATATAATAGGTATTACATATTTTCTAATCTTTCCCATGACTGCAAGTATGTTTTATGAGGCAGTGATATCAGATGGGGTCACTGCATATAGTAGGTGCTAAAAGAGCAGCTGTACGATGACTAAATACACTTTCTCATTCAGGAAACTTGATACCCACTAGCTAGTGCACAGACAAGACTGTGATCCATCTTCATGACGGCCAAGGGGAAAACCAGGAACAGAGGTTCTGGAAATAGCTGGAGAAGCTCACCATGTATTTTAAAACTAGGTTTAAGGAAATAAGAACCAGAATTTGAAGACTGAGGAATGGCCATGGAAAAACTATGGGAAAAAATGCCCATATAAATAAAAAAAAAAAAAAGTTGTCTGTTTCCAGGTGTTTGAAAAATTGCTGGAATGAATAATAGCTGAGAAAAATCAAAGCAGTAAGTTTTTCAAATTGTGGTTCTATGATTAGTTAGAACACTCACTAAATATGCCTTTCTACTTCCCCAGAGTATTATCTCATCATAAATACCCACTGAAATGCAGTTATCCTCTACTCATTACTTTTTCCTTGGGAGAATCTGGCCTCACTCTCAGCACTGCTCTCTCTCTTTCAGAAGTATCTGTTCTCAGCCCATTTATTTTTGTAACGTTATGGTCCAATGTCTAATCAAGGTTTGTGTTTCTCAGTTCACTTTTATTTTTAAGCTCAACCTTTCAAAATAAGAATGTCAGGGCATTTCCATTTTTAACTTCTTTCAAAGGAAACCATTGGAAGTCTCTGGATTCTTTTGTCCTTAGAGAGTTTATTTTTAATTCACTCATACTGTTTTAATTAAAAATGCTCATTTTTTTTCAAAAATTTGGACAGCATATTTCTCAGTAGTTAGCCAAAAGAAATCGAGAAATCCATGTATTCATTCTTTTCCCCTTCAAAGATTGAAAAACAGTGTAAACAGCAAATGTGAAGTCCAAAAGCACTACTATGGCCATTAAAGAAGAATGTTACATTTTTAAGGGACAAACCAGCTGAAGGTACATATGGAACTAAAAATACATTTTGCATTTTACTTTAATATCAATTATTTTATATTATGTCACATTATTAATCAAATCCAATCACTATATTACCATGATAAAGTATCATATATTTACCCCAATTTAAAATAATCTGTATAACCAGTGTTTTCCCTGTTCAAAATTACCTCCTTTCTTCCCTTCTTCTTTCTTTCCTTCCTTTCTTTCCTTCCTTAATAATTCAGACAGAGAGCCATTAGACAGTCCCAATTAAGGAAGGAGAAAAGCCTGGCAGGGATTGACGTAATGGAAACTTCCAAGTGGGAAAGCAGCCCATTGGGATTGGGAAATTGAACAAATAAACAAATATATGGAGCTCTCTCAATGAAAGAGAAAGAAGTTGTAAATATGAAGAGGAAAATCCAGATGATATATAAAGATACACGTACTAGCTCTGGAGGGTGAGAGGAACTGGAAATGGTGATACCACAATAGCAATCAGCACACATATCACCAAGACCTACTAGGGCTTAAAAGAATAGTTCCAGAGCTAAGGCAAGGAAATTACAGAATAAGCCTGGAAAAGGTTGTGCCAGAAATTATGGAAATGCACAAAGAATGATGGAGTCATGTCAGACAGAAACAGAAGCTAGCTTGTCCCCGCTAACATAATCTGGAAATTTTTCATATCAAAAGACTTAGTGATGGTAACAAATTATATTCCATTTAACTAAATAGGAATCTGTAAGTCCACACTGAAATAAACATATAGGTAAATAGCAAGCAAAATCTTTCATACAGTAAAATGACAATTAATGAATGTCAATTAATAAAATAAGAAATCATGAAATTTGAAAATAATCATTTGTCAACCATAATCATAATAATTAATCCAGACAAAAAATATCAATAAAACCAGTGGGATATTTATACAGTGTAAAGTATCTCTCCACAAAATATATACTAATTATAAAAGAAAAAAGAGTAGCTTTATTCTGGAAAAACCTAGAAGACATCACCTAACTCAAAGTGATCAAGGTTGAGGTTACCAGTGATGGAACAAAGTAACCCAAAAAGTCTTCTAATGTCTTGCAGTAAAAAAAAGGCTATGAATCACTACTATGACATTCATAACTCAAAAGTAAACACCAGACAATGCCAAATTCTACAAAATAACTTGCCTGTAATCTTCAAATATCTTAAGGTCAGGAAGATCAAAGAAAAAATGAGGAACAGTTTCAGATAAGACAGCTACGTTCAACATGTGATTCTGGATTGTGTCCCTTTGCTTAAAAAGACCTTATTGTAACAGTGGGTGAAATTGTTTTATGAAAAAGCATTTCATGGGAGTTTTCTGTAGTGCTCTTAGAACTTTTCTTTAAGTTTGAAATTATTTCAAAATACAGAGTCCAACTTAATCGTATTTTATGGACATTGAAGCAAAGGCAAAATATCTGCCAGTGTCAAAAAGCTAACTAGTATCTGAGTAGGCACTACAATTCCAAAACACTGCCTCAGTATTCTTTCTACTCTTCTGTTGGTCCTCAAACAGAAAAGAATATCATTGCATAAGGCCCGGGGCTTTGTTGTCCACCTTGCTGAATACAAGTGCCTACAATTAAGGTAGGATTCTATCCGGTGATCAGAATATCCTTTAGATTACTGTATTTTAGGCTGGCATAGTTTTCTATAAGCTACACTTTTTTTAATAAGAATATAGCTGATTTACAATGTTGTATCAATTTCTGCAATTGATACATTGTAAATCAGCTATATACATATATATAAATACACACACATTATTTTTCTCAGTCATACATATATATATACACTCTTTTTCTCATACTATCTTCCGTCATGTTCTACCCTAAGAGCTTGGGTATTGTTCCCTGTGTCATACAGTAGGACCTCATTGCTTATCCATTCTAAATGTAATAGTAAGCCACAGTTTTAATCTCCACTTCCAAATTGCTATTTCTGATCATAATCAAACAATAAGGAAAAACACTTTCTGTTGCTCTCAGTCTATGAAACCTCTGAAAATCAAGAAGCAAAAAAGGAATTTTCCAGTTTTTTTTTTTATTTTCAGGAAGCAGAAGTACATCATGTAAACAGTAGAATAACCTATTGAGTTCTCTCTGTCCTCACTTACACCTCTAAAGGTTGTGCCGGTCCATTCATGTACTCACAATAAATGTCACTCTTTGCCCTTTACAATCTTCTATGGCCACCAAGAGTGAGTCTAGACAGGTTTGTTTTCTCACTCCTTCTAGGAGATTAATATTTAACAATCACAGATACATATAAATGCTTTACTGCTAACACTTAATTATGGAACCAAAACAAACTCATAAATTAAGAAAATACCACAAAACTATTAAAATTCAGTTGCTAATATCATTTAGTGTCATAGATCATGTTGTATTCCTGACATTATATCAATAATTTTGAATTTTAAAGTATAAAGGTGTATTTATGAGTTTGCTTGGTAGCCTGTTATCTGGCTCTTTAATTTAGGGCAAGACACACTATCCATCCAAAATACAAATGCTGCCTAATGAAAAATTTTCTGATGAGTATTTATGGTTGACAATAGAAATTTACTGCTTCATTCAGTCATTTAACAAATATTTACTGAGTGTCAGTCACTCTTTTAGTTAATGAAACTATTGCCCAAAAAAGTGCATACAGAAAGGGAATGTGGTAAGACAGCTGCTGAAAAGCTGAGTAGGGGACTATCCCAGGGTCCATTTGAGTAGCGTGCTGATATCGCTTTCAGCATATTACTGCAGAAACTTTTTGACACAGTGCTTCCTAAAGTCAATTAGTTTCCTTTTTTCAGAATTCTATTTTAAGCCCCCAAACAAATCTAATCTTTGGTTCCCATGACTGCCAATTATATTTTAGACTTAATTATGGCACATGAATGATATAAAGTATGAATGCATCTTATCCATACTTTAAGTTTTAACACAGGGCATAATATTATTTACATTGAACACCCTGAATTAAATAATGAAATGAACAAATAAATGCTTGTGTCTCTTCTGTAGTTCCAATTTCTTAATTAAAATATTATATTTAACCAAACTGAAAGACTGTCGTCAAATGTCTATTTTTGTTAATGTTTGCAATATAACTGAAGAATCACTGCAATATGGACACTACTCTTATGACTTTTGAAAGGTTTTTAAGGATAGAGGAAATCTTAATGTTTTGCTAATTTATTGGAATTGGAGGGGGATTTTGCACTGGATGGGATTGCCAATTTAAAAGAATTCCTTCCATGATTTATCCAACTTGCTTTTCTCTGGATGGCAAAAAGCATACAAAACAATCAAGTCAGAGGGAGCAGTACGTCCAGAGTAAAAGGACTCATAAAATCTTAACACAATTTAAATTTAAAAGGAGAAAGTAACATGAAACTTTAAAGTCTAACATAAATTGTTGCCCACAGTTTGAAGAAAAACATGATTTCAAAAGTATACTATGTATTTCATATGAGGAAATCAATTAACCATGTGTACTTTCATAAGACAAGTAAGATACTCTTCTCCATCCTAATGACTCACTCCATGAAAGGGGAAACAGTTTCCAGAACATGTTATGCTTTTAAAAAGCAATAATAATCACATTTTAGGGTTCCATCTGCTGTAAGATAGAGTGGAACAAATAACGTAGATACTCTTCAAAGAATACTAATCAGATTTGTATAAAAAAGTGTTGCACTCCAATTTCTGGCAGTTAGGTGACTAAACATGTTACCAGAGGGTCTGTATTTTTTCAGTGTTGAGGTGGAAACAGGGGAGGGTAGGCAGAGAGAGTTTTTCTTACAGTGGGAATTACCTGGCACAACATTGTAAATCAACTATACATTAACCAAAAAAGTAAAGGATAAAAAAAGAAACTTCCAAGGTGAAAAGATAAATTTGCACTTTATCTCTCCTAATGTGTTTTTGTAAGTATCAACTCCCATTACGCCTTCCTGCAAGAGCTCAGTTTATGTAGATACTATACTTTGATGATCTAAGCACAGGATTTCTCTCTTCCTCCCTGATGTTGTTACAAGTGGAGAAGTTAGAGTAGGAGAGGTGTCACTTTTCAGGGCTTGTTGTATTTGAAATGCCAGTATGGACTCCAATAAAAATTTTAGATATCAAATGCATGTTTCCCTTTTCTTTGTGATAGCTGTGCTCAACTAAGTATTGCTGTAAGTTAACCTCCTGAGTCACAGAATACTGACTATAAATAAACGGCACTTAATTAAAACAGGTTCTTTCACTTACAGGATGATAGAATAATAGAATCAGCCCAGCCCTCTGACTTGTCACAGGAGTGTAACTAAACTAACCAAAGCAAAGGGTTATCTATTTGCTTCTTTCTTTTTATTGTTGAGTTTTCCCTCTTTAATTTGTAATTTGAACTTGCGCAGTCTTATTCTATTGCATTCATTTTTTTAAGATTCGTTGAGGTGTAATTGAGAAATAAAACGTTCTAATGTTTCCTTACAACAAACATACCCAAGAAATTTCTAGAAGTAGGTGAGATGTTAACAAAAAAAGATTTAAAATAACCGCTTTCAAACTTTTTTTTGGACAATACATTTACTTGTTTCCAAAAGCACATTTATTAAGATTCTATTTTATGTCAGGTATACTCCTAATTTCTACTTTCTCTCTCAAAAAAACAAGAAATGTTATCAAAATTTTAATCTGAATACATTTTAATCAGAAAATTATAGTCATGATATATAGTCATGATTTTCACTACCTCAAAGGAGAGTTACACAGCACTACAAGATTGTTTAGTAGCATATCAGTAATGTTTAAACTGGACAAGAAAAGTATCAAATGACACAAACATTTCCCTTATCAGAATATTTTACAGTACTATTCATTCAACCAATGGCCAGATTAGGTAGTCACTGTACATTTTCCATAGGTATTTTTAAAATCCAATCTCTCATTTACTTACATTTCAAGTTATTACCTTGATTAACACATTAGCTAATCTAAATGGTTTCTTATATATTTCAAATCATTTCTAACAGAGTGACTCTCACTAAAAAGTTACTTTTATGAAATGCAAATTTGACTGTGACATAGAAGAAAGAAATGGCCATGAGCTGACAATTGTTGAAGCTAAGTAAAAGGTAAATTATAAAATAATCAGGATTGGTGTTTGTGAAACTTTTCATAAAATATAATTGTAAAACCACCTTATATGATTATTGAAGCAGAAATAATTTCACATTATGTTTCTCAGATATATATTGATTTCCAAAGCGTTGCCTAGAATCAAACAGAACCATGCATTTTATTTCTAGTTTAGATTTCTAATGGCATCCTGATCATTCATATTAGTAAATCAAATTTTAACTTTTCCCTGGAGAAATATTAATCACAAAGGGAAAATAGGAATAAGGAAGAGCAAGTAAAATAAGGAAACAAAATAGAGTTTTTATTTCTTTTGCAGCCCATGTGAATCTCGAAATGAATTATTTAACCTTTGAGGACATTCTCCCTATGCATTAAATTACAGCTATTATTTATTCGGAACACTACTGAAAATTCTTCCTACAGTGGCATCATTATATAAGTGCAAGTTAGGAACACAATTTGATAAAACAAACTGAGTAAAATCTTACAAAATGGCACATGTTCAGAAGATGACTAAAAAGAATTAGGAAGAGTAAGCCACAATTTTGTTAATTTTGCTCAAGTATAGCACCAGTCATCTACCTACAAGAACATAAGGATTTCTAACTCTTAGTCTTGACACACTTTCTGTAATCTTTAATTAGGGTGGTTTTGATGAACTTAGAACCTATAAATGAACTTGTTAGATTACCAAAGACAGTAAATAGTAATAATGAACCTTTATTTTTTTCCTGCCTCACCTCTAGTCCTCTTTCTAGTAAACTGTATACACCAAAGTAGACAAATGATGGCTTTGACTGTGACACTATCTGCACCAGTGAGTACCAAATATTTATGTAGTGGAATCACTTCATGTTTTGATCATACAAAGAAGGATTCCAATTACTTCACCACATTTAAAACTTACAATAAGTGATAGCCGTAGAAATTTCTATTTATTGACACTAAATAACTGCATTTCACATAAATTAAAGAAATAGTTTCTAATGACCCTGGAAGTTACTTTTAACTTTATAAGTGGAGCTTGTCTGGTCTTTGACAGACTTAATGCAACTACCTTCAAGTCCAGTACACTCTTTTAAGACTCCCATTTCCATCAATTATTTGCCAACACTGGGAGTTCTGATCCAGTGACTTACACACTTGTCACTGTCTACAAGCTCCCTCACTTAACCAATAAACTTCCATAGAACTTCTAGTCCCTTATTCTTGTCTCCTGAATAACATTCACCTGGCAAAACCTCAAATTTGGTAAATATAATTCTTCACCTGTTTTATCTATGTGCACAAATAAGTAGCTGAACTGGCCATAGGAAAAACACCTGAGAAGACTTACCAACTGGCTTCACGTCTTTTTTTCTTTTTTTCCTTTTTATTTTTTGGCCCTCACTTTATTTTTATGACATGAAATATCAATTGAGACCTTTATTATCGCCCTTTTCCCATCTGTTGCAGTTTGGGTTGTCCACCAAGTAGACTCTGCAATGGAATCAGACATGCAGAAAGTGCCTTGGGCAGAGGTTGCTGTTGGACAGTGATGCCTACCTGATGATATGATCAAGGATTTACCAGTCCAAAGGAGGCTCTAAAGCAAAGGTGGCCCACTGGAGGTGTCTGACATTGAGCAGTAATGCCTAGGCCCTTGTACCACCACCTTGCGTGGTGATTCGGTGGGGTCAACACAGAAAGAGTGTGACCTCACTTTTATGAGGCAGAACCTCAATGAAGCTCACAACTAAAGGCTTCAGCCAACCATTCACTTCATAGCTGGGTTGTGAGTCTCTTCTAAAAGTGAATTAGAGCAGCATAGAACTCCATCTTCCAGAATACCCTTGCTCTTCACCATCTGATCTTACTCCTCTGCCATTTATTCTACATATAGCAGCCAAAGTGTTATTTTTTAAATGTGAAGCTGATCGTGTCATTCCTCTGTTCCAGTACTTTCTCATGTCACTCAACATAAAAACCCATGGCCTAGAAGACCCCACACTGCCTCTCCCTTTACTCTCCCTCATACCTCATTGAACAACTTCCTTTTTAGTCCCTTCAATCCAGCTCCATCTCAAGGCCACTTTTACCAAGACCTCGGCCCTTGATGCTTCCTCACTGTTAAGCTTTCTTCCCCAAATATCTTTATTTCCTTCTGGTCTTTGCTTAAATGTTACCTCATCTGGAACATTCTCACTAACCTTTTAGATAGATAGATAGATAGATAGATAGATAGATAGATAGATAGATAGACAGACAGACATAAAAGAGCCCACACACCTCCATCACCACTTTACATTCCTATACCCTACATTATTTTTCTACATACCAATATGTAATAGATCACACATTTATTTTTACATAAGCTTCATGAGTGCAAGGACCTTTTCTTTTTTATTCACTAACATATCTCCAGTTCCTAGATTAGGCATATAAAGGACAGTGCATACATATTTTGCATGAATGAATTTTCTTCCTGCTTCCTCCCATATCTTCCCTAAATCTCAGCTCAATCTAGCAGTTAGGTGACACCTTTAAATTTAAGTCAGATCATTAGAGCTCAAAACCTTCCAATAACTTCTTCCTGCAGTTAAAGTAAGCCCCAAGCCCTTAGGATGCTCTAGGTGACCTGGGTCTTGGCCACCAACTAATATAATTACCTTCTACTTTTCCTCTACCTTTCCACATTAGCCACAAGGCTTTTTGTGTTTTTAGAGCACACCTAGCATTTGACACTCACTGAGCACCTATGCAATTCCTTTTCCCTTAGCCTAGAATGTTCTTCCACACAGATATTCACATGGTTTTACCAGGACTTTGCTCTAAAGCTCTACCTGTAAGAGGGCTTAGTAATTCAACTACATATAGTACCACCACCTATACCATCTTCTGATCCTTACAATACTTGTAACTACTTAATTTACTCACAACACTTATCACTAATTGATATATGTTTATTATTTCCCCTTCCTTCCAAAATTCCTTGATGGCACAGACTTTCTCTGGTTATCTGTATAGGTCTCCTCACAACGAACACACATTTGAAAGATTAGTCCAGTTGTTTCAGAAATAAAGTCTAATGGGAAGATTTAAACCAGTATTTGCTAGAATTATAGCACCTGAAATGTTTAGATTTTTTTTCTCTTGGTATATTTTCCCTCCAAATTAAGAATTTTTAAAGAAAATATTTTATTCTCTCTCCAAAAATAAACAAAGAGAAATCAGCTCAAAAATCTGTTTTGAAACATTGCTGTGCCTTTTACATTAACTGATGGAAGTTAATTATAAACCTATTGGGGTAGAAATCAATAATCTTCCTTGTGACTTTAATTACCTAACACAGTATAACACATGATTTAATGGTTAATGAGTTTGCAATTTTAAAATATTAAAGGTATACATGCAATCTTCACTCCCCAGGTTTCCATGTGGAGGGACTTTGCTAGAGAAAATTCCTGGCCTAAAGCCTTACCTTTTGCTCACTTTTCTGCAGGGAGGAGGAGACCTCATCTGCTTCATAGGTTTAGAAGGAGCTCAGCATGCTCCTTCACCTCCCTTCTCTTCCTGAGAGGAAGCTGTCTGCACAAAGCACATCATCATGGCTTTTCCTTGCCCTAAATTTTACAGTCATTTGCCCAGATGGGATGTCCATGGCTTTTTATGGATGCCCATGCCTTTGGTAGGTTAAATTCACACGCAAAGTAATAGTAGGACTTCTTCATAAAAGCCATGCCACATTTTCCCAAATATGATTTCAAGATACAAGTCTCGTGTCTTTTCTCAGGTACCTTCAAATACAAGCAGAGAGAGCTGCATTATGCCTTGACCAACCAAAATACCAACAACCACATCAATCTTCTTTTCAATTTGATAAATGGCATGGCAGTCTAATTAAAAATATTTGCATGTTTCCTTTTATCAAAGCACTAAGATAGTTAAGTCATTTTTTCCCCTAATGTTCTCTTTTTTCTTCCTATAAAGGTTCAAAGGCATTTTAATAAAATGATAAGAATATAAAAGTAATGAACCAAAGACATGCTTTTGTATAGTAGAGTGTAGCATCTTTAAAGTCTGGCTTTCTTTTCTTTAGACTATTATGGGTTGTCAACTCCATTCAGAAGAGAATAAAGAAAAGCATTGCTCCCTTGAAATTCCTACTTCACCTTCCCTAACCTTGAAGTCTCACATCCCTCATATCAAATCAGTGTGATAAATGACACCCAGCCCTGCTAACTCTTACTAGAATTTCAATTAATCATAACTTTTAAATTCTGTGGTTCTTTCAGTCCTTTCTTGCCCTGTCTCCTAGAAAATTTGAGATACCTCAACAATGTTTAAAAGCTGAATTTTTTATGGATATTTCAGTCATCTCAATAAGCCTGTCTGTTATGTTCGGAGTAGAAGCATGTCTTGAATTTACTGCCTATTGAGAGAAGAATCCATTCTATAAGCATTAATTATAAAATAAGTGATATATAACAAACCTGCCAAAAAAGGGGAGGGGGGGGCCTTCAGTGAATGACCTTGATAGCAGACAAATTGTCAGTAAAAGCTCTCAGGGACTCACAAATCATCAGTTTTAAGCCAAAATCTGTGAGAAGATCTGGAGTAGAAAATTCAATATACATATAATGTCTTTGGGGGACTATTACATATATGAATGTAATTTTAAAATATATTTTTTTAGTGAAAGATCTTAATACTAGATTAAATTGTGAAATGAAAGTTTAATAATAAGCTCTGACAAAGAAGCTGCCATATAACACAATAAATACATGCTATAAATCTTGAGGGTTTGTTTTTCTCTGCAAAAAAAATCCAAAATTTTATTTAGTTTGATTTCCCCCAGTCCATCACCTATAGGAAGCTCAAATTTGCTGAATCCCAATATAGAATAAATACATTGAGATTCAGTTGGTTATTTTAATAAGTCATATGTATTAGAATTCATATGTACAAATGATTTGGAAAATTATATAGACAAAATAGATATTATAAAGATATGAATATATACAGAAAGAACAAAAATGTTTAACCTAAAAATTCAAAAAATAAAACAAGTAAAATTTAGAAATTTTAGAGCAAATATCCATTTTAATAAATATATATTGAATGAATAAATGAACTGATATTTAAGCAAGTAGATACTTGGGTTGATGAATAAAGTGTAAAAAAAATAGCATCCAATAACAAATTGCTAAAAGCTGAATAGTTTTTTTTTATAATATTGTGTATGGAGGGTGTGTAGAAAAAAAGAAATAGATATACACAATGAATATTTTATTGGTAGCTCTAATTATAACTTGAAATGTCCTAATAAAAATGATATACACAATTTATTACATATGCCCATTACATATAGTATACATTAATGTACTTTATGAAAATGATCATGGTTGAGTAAATCACTTTTTGCATAGGTGAAAACTTTAATATATATGATGCTTTATACAGAAAATACCAACTTTAATTTTTTAAGCACCGGTTTAGAATGCTATGACAAGGATGTGCAGACGTTTCTGCCCATATGAATAAGTCTCTTGTAGAAACAGAAAAAATAACAATGTGTTAGTGCTTATTTTATAGCCACATAGCAACTAGTAGAACTTAGAATTAAAATTTTTTAATTTTTAATCCTTAATTTTTCTTGACATTTGCAGGCTTGCTGTCAAATCGTTTTTGTCTCACGAATATATCACAAAAGAGCATCATAATAGCTTATAAGACCTTATCCAAACATTTTCCTGATTTAATATTATAGATCATATTTTTACACTGGGTTATAAAATGTAAACATTCCAAAATGAGTGAGGTTATTAATAATCCATGAAGAAAGCAATCAAAAATGAATTATCAAAGTAGCATTTGAACCTGAGAAGATCATATCCAAGAGCAAAATTCATCACCATAAACTTATAAAAACTGTCTACAAATGTTATCCCCAACTTCCGCATTTAAATGGGCAGCAATCGCTATTTTAAATCTCTTTGGTTTACAGTAGATAATAATGAGGCTACAGATTAAAAGTGCTTCCTTATTAAAGTTAACTGATGAGACTTTAGGTTTTTGTCTTACAATACTGAAATATTTTATAAAAATATTTATTAATTTATGTAAAATGTGTAATGAAAAACTCATAGCATATGTCAGAGATAATTTCAGCTTTCTTGTCAAGGGCTGTGCAGCATATAAAAATTGCCTTTACTGAAATAAACTATAAACAACATGCCAGTTTCACTTTCTACTCTGGTAGCACCACTATGAGTTCTACCTCACTATTATTTACAAACACCAACTTAAAATTTACATTTATTTTTACCTTTATCATAACCACTTCAGATATTAGCTCATCCTGGAAATGCGAAAATGAAGTAGGTCAATATAAATTCTTTTTTGTAAAGTAAGAATATAAGACACTAGGAGTTCCCACTGGGGTGCAGTGGGTTAAGAACCTGACTGCAGCAGCTCTGGTTACTGTGGAGGCATGAGTTTGATCCCTGGCTTCGCACAGTGAGTTAAAGGATCCAGCATTGCCACAGCTACAGTGCAGGTCTCAGCTGCAGCTTGGATTCAATCCCTGGCTCAGGAATTTCCATGTGCCGTGGGTGCAGCCATGACAATATTGGCTGTCGGTTTAAAATCTGTTTAATGGTATGAACAAAACCTGAAATATAGTCAGAAACTGAGTCACCTAAGTTAGAGTCTTGTCAGAAATATTCTCAGTAACAACATAAAAGTAATGTTAATATAAAACAATTACATCAATGAACTATAACTTTTTATTAGTCAGAATCAGCTAGAATAAGTTAGATAACAAGTGACCCAAAATCTCAGTGAGTTATGACACCATAGGTTATTTATCACCCAGGCTACGTATTTATCAAAGATTCTTTAGGCTTAGCTGTATGTTGTCTCTTTCCAGGACCCGGGTCTCTGTCTAGAATATTGATGATCTCTAGCAGAGAGAAAGAAAACACAGAAAACTCCACACAGGCCCTTAAAGCTTCTGCCTGGAATTTACATAGGTCATTCTCACCCATATTTCACTGGCTGGAGAAAGCTACATGAACATCCCTGTGTTCAGAAGGGCTGGGACAGAAAATTCTTCCACAGGATGGAGACACCACAGAGGGAGAACTTTACAGGAAGAAAAATTGGAATAGAGGACCATCCTAGTCAATGACCACACATTGTTGTGTAATAACATTATGCTAAGTTTTGGCTATGTAAATTGGTCAAAATACATCATACTCTATGAAGCTGATCATTCCCATCAACAGGTTTTCTTCAAGAAAAACATGAAGTGGGGAACTATTTGTGCACCAAGTCTGTATTTAGTGAACAATATTCCAGTCTACCCCTAGAATTCTAAATATGTTTGCCCCATTTAACCATGAATATTCTTTCTTTTGCTACTTTCACATTTTAGATTTACATTTTACGTTTTGCTAAATTTTAGAAATTAAAATGAGGCAATAATTATATTGGTTAAAAGCAATCCAGACTTCAGCAGTTCAGATACCTGCTCAGCTACTTTCTAGCTGTGAAACTTTGGCCATGTGACTTGACTTTTCTGTATTTCAGTTTTCCCATCTATCCAACAAGGATAGTAATATTATCTTTCTCACAGTACCTTTATGAAATTTAAGTGAGATTGTATATATATATATACATATATATGTGCACTAGAACACTTCCTGGCACACGGTAAGCCCCCATCTAAGTGAAGATGATGGTCTAAAGTTGAAATGAAATCTCCCATCAAAAGAACTTATTAGAAAATGCAAAGAGGATCAAAGTATTATTTGGCATCCTGTATATGAGAAATAATTACTTGTGTGAATGTTTTTCTTGAAAAACACCATTGAATTCAATCTCAATGATATCAAGAAAATCAATGAACATAAGACTCTAATATACATATGGGCTGATACATTTTTCCAACTGGAAGAATCAAGTTTAAAACTGAGGTCAGGTCGCTTATAGGTTGGACTACGTAAGAGAGTGGTATTGCAGAGTTCCCTTCTTGGCTCAGTGGTAATGAACCAAACCAGTACACATGAGGACACAGTTCTGATACCTGGCCTCACTCAGTGGGTTAAGGACAGGGCATTGCCGTGAGCTGTGGTGGAAGTTGCAGATATAGCTTGATTCTGGTGTTGCTGTGGCTGTGGTGTAGGCCAGCAGCTGCAGTTCTTATTTGACCCCTAGCCTAGAACTGGGAAACTCCATATGCCATGGATGAGGCCCTAAAAAAAGATTGAGAGAGTGGTGTTTCATGATATACCTAGTATAAATTATTTTATACCTAGAAAGCATAATTACAGAAATTTTGCCAAAAATTTGCCTTTCAAGCATTTGTTCCCCCAATTATTCCCTCTCATCCCTACCTTCAAGCTTATCTCTTCACACCCTTCTGCGTATGAACATGTCACAAAAGAAAACCCTAAATTTGATACAGTTCACTTTCCAGGGGCCATTCTATATCTTCACATTTCACTTTAATAAGAATTCTTACAGATTTTTTTAAAATAACTGTTTTTTCCTATTGCAGAATTATATTTTATTAAAATATAAATCTTTTTTGTTTTTAGTTTGTTAAAGTATAGGTGATTTACAATATTGTGCCAATTTCTGCTGTACGGCAAAGTGATTCAGTTATACACATATATAAATACTTTTTTATATTCTTTTCTATCATGATCTATCCCAGGATATTGCCATGCTTTACAGCAATTAAGTCTTTAATGTGCAGTTTGACACATTATGGAAACTTCACTCTGGATGTCTAATCCTATCCCTATTTTCTAAGTCCTCAACTTCCTTCACTTCTTGAAAATATGCACCACTCTTGACCAAAACCTCCTTGTTAAACTATATTCTTTCATTTATACCTCAAAGCTTAGATTAGTTCCCTCGATAAAAGCTTCTTCTATATTCATGGGTCTCTAGCAATTCCATTACATTTAACAAGAGAATAAAAAGGACGGTATATACATTAACAAAATATATTCCTAATGGTGATAGCTAGTTAGAAATGGAAATGATGTTAAATATTCAACTTGCAAGAGTAAAAAAAAATATATATATAAAATTGTATTGAAGAATGAGATACAACATTGAACAACTGGAAATTTGTTCTTGGAGGAGAAGGTCCCTAGTAAAAAAGTCAGTTCTCCCCCAAATTAGCATGAATTTAATGAAATATCTGTACTTGAAAGCCACTGAAACAAAAACAGTTTGGTACTGGCATAGGAAGAAAACAAGAGGGGAAACTGAAGCGAGGTCTGTTCAATCATGTGCACTGATTCTGGTTTATCATTTCTCGAGAGAATTTTGTTTCCTGATGTGAGTTTAGAAAAAGTTACATTGTTGAGAGATCATACAGTTGATGGTAAAGAGCAAACCACACATCCAGTTTGAGTAACCAAAGAAAATACTCACTGGGACCCATTAATATCCTATTAATGATACTAAGAAATACCAACAAACAAGTAAATAAATGAGGTATTAAACTTCTTTCTAGTACTGCAGAAAAACACAGAAATGAAATTTTCTCAAGTTCAAGATATCAGCGGCCCACTGCTAAAGAATGAAATGTCAGCGATCCATTTCTTCTCTGTGATCAATTAATTATTGGCTATTTTTGAGTTATCACTCCTGTCTGAGTCTGAACAACTATGCCTACCACAAAGATGAGTTCTAATAATAAATGAGACAGTTTATATAAAAAGCCCAGAGCATAATACCTAGCAAGTAAGAGTTTTCAATGTACCAATTTGCTTTGGGCTGGTGAAAAATGTCCAAAATAATTCCGATTTTCAAAATTTTATGTTGCCTATCACTTGGACTATGTTCCTTTCCTTTTTTTTTTTTTGTCTTTTTGCCTTTTTCTAGGGCCGCACCTGTGGCATATGGAGGTTCCCAGGCTAGGGGTCGAATCAGAACTGTAGCTGCTGGCCTACACCACAGCCATAGCAACACGGGATCCGAGCTGCGTCTGCAACCTATACCACAGCTCAAGGCGAGGCCAGAGATCGAACCCGCAACCTCATGGCTCCTAGTCGGATACGTTAACCACTGAGCCACGACGGGAACTCCCCTTTCCATTTCTTTAGCAAACCAAATCCCAAATCTGATATGTCTGAGTTTTCATTGGCACATAAAGTTCATTAGTTTTATAGCAAACAGATTTTGGATGACAGTCTTTTAACCTCCAAATTTTCTGACTGAGAATATATTCTGCCTAGCAAAAATAATCATGCCCCAAACTTGTTTATTCAGCAGTATAACTTCAAGAAACATTAATAGCCTACCAACTAAGTATAAACCTGTTAGATTTTGCTTATGGAATCTGCTATTACACCTTCAGTTACTACTCTCTCAAGAGTCTGGTCAAAGCATTGTACTATGTCATCATGATTCATCTTCCTCAGTGTCAAGAGTGACAAGGTAAAAAACACAAGCTTGAAAAAGGATGCTGAATTTTCAGTGAAAAGTTTAGCCTTGTTAAGCATGCAACTGGCATAATTTTAGATAAAGAGAACAATTTGCTTTTTTGCATAAATAATTTAAGAATCAGCCACTATGGTGGCAGCCACAGTGAATGTAAATTTCTCTTTCCACAGATTTAAAGTTTTCTAGCATCGATAATAGACTCTTCAACCATTTACAGATCTGACTTCCAGGCAACACTTAGGAGATAAAGTTTCCAATTCAAATTATCTCTTGTTTATTCCAAAGAGGAGTTTTTAAACACTTGTTCTAAATGTTAGTACTACAAGATCATTTGTTACATAAAAAGCTAGCATTGCAGAAAATTTAAAGCATCATTGAGGGGTTAATAAAATCAGATCTACATGGTTTCAATAAATCTATGACTTATGTGTATAGTCTTCCTTGATTTTTTTTTCTGTTTTTATCTTTTCTTTTGAACAAGGAGTAGTGAAAATTAGCTCCAGAAACTACAAGCTTGGGGGATAGACCAAAAAGTCAGCATGAACAAAATCTATGTGAAATCAGAATATAAAATTTAGTTGTACACATCTTTGGTGTAGAAGGAAGTATAATAACTTCCTTGAGTTTATGGAGTTTTTCCTTTATATTCCTGTCATTTTGAAAGATATCAAAGTTCTAAGGTGATAAAATCCTTGTGATTCATACACAGACACACTGACATGCATACACATCTCTTATATGAGATGAAAGATAGCTCTAACAGTGTCTCTACCTCCACTGCTACCACTCTCACTCCCACCCTGCCTCTGAGGTCTTTGGCATTTTGTGTAGGGCTGAACTATAATACACAGAGTTTCTTTGGTCCTTACGTACTAAATGGCAGTACCTTCCCCCACTCAATATAACAGCTAAACAACCCTACACACTTAAAACTAATCCCCCTCCCCAAGAAGGGAGAGCAGCTATCACAGTGGCACCAAGATATTAACTACAGGATATTGTCTTATGAATGATTTATGTTAAAATTCTCCTATAGGGCATTAGCTGTTATAATCACCAATTTACTGAGTATTTGAAGGACAAGCAGAAGCAAGAATATGGCTCTCAAACATGAAAAGAGGAACCTATTTATCCTCTTCCCAAACTCCCCTCTTCAGTAACCCCACAGTTTTTTTCGGAGTCTGATTTTTCGTCAGTCCTTTCCTCTTCTACCTATATCTCTCATCCTCCTAACGATTGTCCTGATGTTACCCTCTTTTAAACTTTTTTTATTTTTATTTTTGCTTTTTTAGGGACATATCTGTGGTACATGGAGGTTTCCAGGCTAGGGGTCAAGTTGGAGCTGTAGCCAGCAGCCTACACAACAGCCACAGCAATGCGGAACCGAGCCATGTCTGTGACCTACACCACAGCTCACAGCAATGCCAGATCCTTAACCCACGGAGCGAGGCCAAGGATGAAACCCATAACCTTGTGGTTACTAATCAGAAACTGTGCCACAATGGGAACTCCTAAACTCTTTTTAATATTATAAAAAAGTTCAGTCACACTAAGTATAAGGAAAATAAAACAAAATCTTACCCTTCCACTACTAAGCTTGTTAAATAAAATATTACAAGTAAAATTAAAGTTACTATGTCCTCTTCCTCAACCCATTCCCCTGCTTCTCTGGGTGGTAGTTTACATTTGTTATTTGTCAGTCTCATGAATTTTTAAATAATTGTATTACATGTGTGATGTGTCTGTAAACAATAGCTGTTATTTTTGTATCTTTTGAAATCTGATATAAATTGTATCATAGTATATATATCCTTGTACAACTCCTTTTTCTTTCAGTGTTGAGAGATATATTCATAGGTATATTGAGCTCTAGTTAATTTATTTTCAATAACATATATATTCTATTTGATGAATAATACACAATACATTTATTTATTCTCCTGAAAATGAAATTTAGATTATTTATAATTATGTCTATACAAAGACTATAAGAGTGTCTGTCTTTCTCCAAACACACACACACACACACGCACACACATATATATATGCACATGTATACATCTCTCTCTCTCTCTATATATATATCAAATATATATATGTATATACACAGCTCTATATACACACACACACCACACATATAACACATATGTATATATAGAGAGAAACAGATTAGTACAGTCTCTTTGTAGAGAGATTAAGTATAAATAAGCATAAATAATTTAAATTTCATTTTCAGGAGAATGAATTAGATATGTTTATGTGTATGTAAATATATACGATGTATACTGCAATGGCATTCTTAGGCATGCTTTCTTGTGCACACACCATGATATCTTTAGGTACTATAATTAAAATTGGGAATGATTGGTTGAAGAATATGTACACGTTTAGCTATTAAAAATATTGCCGAATGCCTTACAAGTGGATTTTGCCAATTTACACACTTTCATAAGTAGTGTAATAAGAATTTATATTGCTGCATATCCACATGAACTCCAGATTTTTTAAGTTTTTTGCTGAGATAATGTGTGTGAAAAGAGATGTCTACTTAGTTTCAATTATAATTCCTCATCTGAAGAAGTGGAGCATCTTTTAAAATATGTGTTGTCCTTCTGTGTTTCCTCTTGGGTGAAGTTCCTGTTTATCCCCTTTGTCTACTAGGCAACACCCAATAGCTGACTTCTCTAGAAAAAAAAAAAACTCTCTTTTTGTAGTTAGGCATATGGCTACCCAAGTTTGGTGTGTCAAGGATCAAGGTTCTGGCCAATAAGATGTAAGCAGGAATATCATGTACAATTTCTAGCAGATAATCCATAAAATAAGGGAGCTTGCTTATCTCTTCTTCTTTTCCTCTTCCTATAAGTTTAAATATGGATATGACCCCTGGAGTAGGAATTGGTGATCTTGGACACCAGAGAGTCACACACAGAGGATGACAAAGCAACCTGTTAAAGGGACCAGAGACACCTAATGACAGTAGAATTACCACCAGCTTTTGAACAACTTGATACTCTTCACTAATTTCCTTATCACTGCTTTATGTGAGAAAAGTGAAGAAATTTCTGTCTACTGTTTTGAAACTCCAGCACTTGTAGTCAGAAGTAATTCTAATTATTATAATAGAATCTTCTGCTTATTTTCAAGGTTGCTTTCTTTTTTTTTTTTTTTTTTTTTTGGTTCCCAAGCTAGGGGTTGAATTGGAGCTATAGCTGCTGGCCACAGACACAGCCACAGCAACGCCAGATCTGAGCTGCACCTGTGACTTACACCACAGCTCACAGCAACACTGGATCCTTTACCCACTAAGTGAGGCCAGGGATCGAACCTGTGTCCTCAAGGACACTAGTCGAGTTCATTACTACTAAGCCCAAGAGGAACTCCTGATTGCTGTCATTTTCTTTTCTGTTTGTGATAGATTTTAAATGTTCTGCACATAAAACTTTGTTGGCTGTATGTATGCTACGTATAATGTATCAGTAAATCAACAGCAGAAGCTCTATGGACAAGACTTACAGAAAGTTGTGGTTTTTACGCAGTTGACTATGTCATGATTTAAGCTTTACAAGCTTCCAAACTTGTCTTCCTATTGTAGAATTCTACATGATAATAATTAAAGATATTTAAAGCATTAATATCAGGCCTGAATCCAAACTCTGAAATTAGCTAGTGAATTCATGTTAAACAAATTACCTAATTCTCTGAGCCTCTGTGCCTTTGTCCAAAAAGTTGGACTAATTAAAAAAATATACTATTTAAAATGAGGCCTGAAACAGCTAATATGTGCAAAACTTACTAGTGAATATTGTGCAGAATAAGCATTTTATAATGAGTAGCTACCATTATTTTTGGTTCTACTGCTTTTATTTATCTAAGGAAAAGTAAGTAGAGATCATTTTCTTTCAAGAACATTGATTTTGATCCCTGGGATATACCACATACCCTGGCTTCTGCATTGACCATTACAATTCCCTCTTCAAGCCTACATTTAAGGCTATACAAAAAAAAGGAGGGGGGGATGGAAATTTATGTGAAAAGAGATCAAATGATAAAAGATAATAATCGGGATTAAGATGGTGGAATAGAAGGACTGAAGCTCAACTTCTCTCCCGAAAAACAACAAAACTGCAACCAAATGCCGAGCAGCCTTCAACCAGATGGACTGTGAACTTCCAAAGAGGATACTGTACTCCAGAAGACAAAGAAGATACCACATCAAGAGGTAGGAGGGGCGATTATGCGATAGAAGCAACCCCATACCTCCTGGGTGGGAAGCCCCAAAGACTGGCAAGTAACTGCATCACAGAAACTCAGCTGCAGGACTGAGAGTTCTGAGCCCCATGTCAAAACCCCATGTCTGGGGATCGGGTACAGGGAGGAAGAGCCCCCGGAGCATCTGGCATTGAAGACCAGTGGGGCTTGTGTGCAGGAGCTCCCCAGGACTGGGGGAAACAGAGACCTCATTCTTGAAAGGCACACACAGGTTTTCATGTGCACTGGGTCCCAGGGCAAAGCAGTCTCCATAGGAATCTGGGTGGAACCTGACTGCAATTCTTGGAGGATCTCCTGGGAAAACAGGGGTGACTGTGCCTTGTTGTGGGGGAAGGGCATTGGAGGTGCCTCTCGGGAACACTCAACAGCCTGCATTTCTCTGGAGGGGGCCATTTCTGGGAAAATCTGGTGCCACCCCATCAGTGCTGAGAAGCCCCAGGCTAAACAATAAGCCTGGTGGGATCGCAGCGCCACCAATCAGTAAACAGGCTGCCTAAAGACCCTTCAGGCACACAGCCAGCCTCTAATCTCATCCAGAGACAAAGTCCCACCCACCAGAGGGATAAGAATCAACCCCACCTACCAGTGGGCAGGCATCAGTCCCTCCCATCGGGAAGCCTACAGCAAGACCCCTCCAAACCAACTTTAGCCACAGGGGAGGCAAATGCCAGAACTAAGAGAGGCTACAACTCTATTGTTGGCAAAAAGGTCAACACACCAAAAACCTATAAAAATGACAGAAAACTATAACTCAGATAAGGGAGAAAGAGAAAAGCCCAGAAAAACAGCTCAGTGATGAGGAGATTATCAGCCTCCCAGAAAGAGACTTTAGACTGTTGCTGCTGAACATGATGCAAGGCATTGGAAATAATCTGGAGGCAAAGATTGATAATTTACAGGAAACACTGAGCAGAGAAATACAAGGTGTAAAAATTAAACAACAAGAAATGCAAAATACAGTAACTA
>PVHT021183617.1:21073043-21159375 GCA_004024745.2 Catagonus wagneri | reverse complement strand
GATATACTTAATGTGATGAAAGGGAAAAACTTCCAACCAAGATTGCTTTACCCTGCAAGGCTCACATTCAGATTTGAAGGAGAGATCAAAACCTTTACAGATAAGCAAAAGCTAAGAGATTTCTGCAACACTAAACCAGCTTTACAACAAATCTTAAAGGAACTTCTCTAGTCAGAAAAGAAAAGGCCACAACCAGAAATAAAAACACCACAAGTGACAAGGCTCACCAGGAAAGGCATATATACAGTAAAGATACGAAATCATCCATGCACAATTATGCTACCAATTTCAGAAATCGTGAGAAGCGAGCACCAAATGGTCTCTGGAGATGCACGTGCAATTAAGAAACCAACAACTTAAAACAATCTCATTTGTATATAGACTCCTATATCAAAACTTCAGGGTAAAAAAAAAAAAGAGCAACAAAAACCCCAAACAGTTAATACAATGGCAATAAAAACATACATATCAGTAATTACCTTAAATGTTAATGGACTGAATGACCCAACCAAAAGACATAGACTAGCCGCATGGATACAAAAACAAGACCCATATATATGCTGTTTTCAAGAGACCCACTTCACTTCTAGAGACACATACAAATTGAAAGTGAGAGGATGGAAGAAAATATTCCATGCAAACGGGCATCAAAAGAAAGCAGAAGTAGCAATACACCGACCAGAATGGCCATCATCAAAAAATCTGCAATCAGTAAGTGCTGGAGAGGGTGTGGAGAAAAAGGATCCCTATTACACTGTTGGTGGGAATGCAAATTGGTGCAACCACTGTGGAAAACAGTATGGAGATTCCTAAGAAAACTCAAAGTAGAATTACTATTTGATCCAGCAATCCCACTCCTGGGCATCTATCCAGAGAAATCCATGACTTGAAAAGACACATGTACTCCAGTGTTCATTGCAGCACTCTATGCAATAGCCATGTCATGGAAACAACCTAAATGCCCATCTACGGAGGATTGGATAAGGAAGATATGGTACATACACACAATGGAATATTACTCAGCCATTAAAAGGAACAAATGACCAACATTTATAGCAACATGGATGGACCTAGAAATTATCATGTGAAGTGAAACCAGTCAGGAAATTAGACAGCAACAGCCAATGCTAAAGCTTACATGTGGATACTAAAAAGACACCATGAACCTATTTGCAGAACAGAGAATGACTCACAGACTTTGGAAAACTTTGGTTTTTCAAATAAGACAGTCTGGGGGGTGGGGGGACGCACTGTGGGTTTGGGATACAAAATCTATAAAATTGACTTGTGATGATTTATGTACACCTATAATGGAAATAAAATCCATTATGAATAAAATAAAATAAAAAAGAAAAGATAATAATCAATAATAATAGTTATTAACAATAATAATCACAATATAATAGAAGCTACCCTCAGAAGAACTTCACAGGCATTGCCCCATTTAATCTCTGCTGTAAGTTACTTATAATTGTATCAAAAGCTGATATCCTTCTTCAAAGTTATATAGAAAGAAAATAGAAGAGAGAGAACTAAAACAGTTTTGTTTGACACCAAAATCCCTGCTCTTATTCCATGTATCATAGTTTGGAAAGACAGGATGGAGGCTCTGGAGCCATTTTTACTCCCTTAATAATGAAAGAACACCATAAAGGAAAATCACATTTCAGCTTTTATATCCCCTAATGCCCATTCCAACCATTGGCTTTGATTCAATTGCGCCATCGTGCAGTTAGAATGGTAGTCAACTCCAACACTAGGCTCTACCAATTACTTTTTATTTACTTTAGCAGATTTGTAGCAGGCAAAGTTTGAGTGAAAGTCGTAAAAAGCATGGCAAGTACTATTGTGCTTTTGTGTCTGGCATCTCTACATTGTGCTAGAAATGAAGAGCCTTATCTTAGTCACAAATATACACATACACAAAATAAAATAAAATAGCCATGCGATAAATAGCAAGTCACTCATCCTCTCTGAATTAGTTTTCTCATGAGCTAAATGAGGATTGGGTGTGATTGTCTCAAGAGCTAGAATTCAGGGATACAACGGGGGGAAAAAGCCTTTTCAAAACTTTTTGAAGGCAACCTTCCAAGAGAAGGTGGATAAAATGCTAAAATCCTAACCTAAACAACATGAAAAGACAACCCACAGAATGGGGGAAAATATTTGCAAGTGACAAGGGTTTAATCTCCAAAATTTATAAGCACCTTCTTCAGCTCAATACCATAAAAACAAAGAACCCCATCAAAACATGGGCAGAAGATCTAAAATGACAGTTCTCCAAAGAAGACATACAGATGGCCAAAAAACACATGAAAAGATGTTCAACACCACTCATTATTAGAGAAATGCAAATCACTATGAGGTACCACTTACATTGGCCAGAATGGCCATCATCAAAAAGTCTACAAACAATAAATTCTGAAGAGGGTGTGGAGGAAAGGGAACCCTATTACACTATTGGTGGGAATGTAAATTGGTGCAACCACTGTGGAAAACAGTATGGAGCTTCCTCAGAAAACTAAAAATAAAATTACCATGTGACATAGCAATCCTACTCCTGGGCATCTATCCATAGAAAATCTTGATTTGAAAAGACACATGTACTCCAGTGCTCACTGAAGCACTATATACAATAGCCAAGACATGTAAACAACCTAAATGTCCATCAACAGATGAGCAAATAAAGAAGATGTGGTACATATACACAATAAATATTACTCAGCCATTAAAACGAAAGAAATTACGGCATTTGTAGCAACATGGATGGACCTAGAAATGATCATGTTAAGTGAAATCAGTCAGACTGTGAGATAACATCAAAATACTATCACTTACATGTAGAATCTATAAAAAGGACAATGAACTTCCTTGCCGAACAGATACTGACTCACAGACTTTGAAAATGAGGCAGGCTGGGGGGTGGGGAAGATGCACTGGGTATTTGGGATGGAAAGGCTATAAAACTGGGTTGTGATGATCGTTGTACAACCATATATGTAATAAAGTTCATTGCGTAATAAAAAATACATAAAAATGCTAAAATCCTAAAATGCAATATGTTTGTAATGATTTTGATGATACGAAAGAGAACATTTTGGTGGGTAATATTTACATATTTCATTTAAAGGAGTAAGGAGTAAAAATATGGACTTTTGCCTTTTTTTGTAACTCTCTTTAAACACTCCCTAGGTAGGTCTTATCATTTCTTCAATTCTCCTGGAGCCTGTGGTACAACGTGCAAACCAAGTAGAGAAATAAATATCACCATAATAGGAACTGTAAAACTCCCTTTTTTATTTTTGCTTCAAGTCAACATAGTTCTCCGCTGGTTGACTTTGCTATAACAGGAATAAAAAATAGAACATCCATTTGATTATGAAGCTTTTTTCCCTCTCTATTTATATTCCACACATAATGACAATGAGATTTGGCACAGAGCAAAGGGAAAACCTTTTGGACCCCAACAGTGACTTCAAAGAATGAGCACATGAGAGCCAGCTTGCACAGTGACATCCCCACCAAGGTCTGAGACATGATATATGGCAAGTCACCTTCATCCTTGAAATTTAGTGTTCCGAGATGCCACTAAGGAGTTAATAATGCTTATCACTGATCCCCTTCACCCAAGGTGAGGAGGCTATAAGTTATTGAGTTACAAAAAAATGAGCTAGAGAGATGGAGAGCTTCCTGCTACTTTTAGAAACAAAATCACACACAGTCTAGTGTGTAGGCCCAGCCCAGCCCCACATAGTATTACATACAAGCCCCCTTCCAGTGGTGCCATACAACAGCCCTGTGCACAAATCTCATCAGCCTCTCACACAGAGAAGTCTCTGCCCTACATCCAGCCCAATAAGATCAGAAGGAAGACGGTTTGACCATCTATTTATTCTGCTTTTGGTAAACTTATAAAAAAATCAAAACCACACAGTATGAAAGCCAAGCCACATGGACTAATTTTGGCTTAGTGGTTTGAACAGAGTTCAATTAAATGACATTCTAACCCTTTGCCTGTGCTCTGACATCTCAAAGGAAACGCGCTCTGAACAAGTGAAGCCTATAGTGGAGAGGGCAGGTGACTGAAGGAACAGAATACACTACTATAAAAGTTGACCTGGTGCATTATTCAGGGATTTCTAGAGAAAGAGAACCAATAGGATACATATGTGTATGTGCCTGTGTGGAGGAAGAGACAGAGACAGAGACTGACAGAGACAGAAAGATTGATTTGCTTTATGGAATTGACTTATACAACTAATAAAGGCTGCAAGTGCAAAACGTGCAAGATTGGCCAGCAGTCAGGAGACGTGGATAGGAGCCAGTGTTCTGGTCAAGCCTGAAGGCTGTCTGCTGGCAGAATTCCTTCTTGCTCAAGATGTCAGTCTTTTTTCTATTAAAACCTTCAACTAAATGAATGAGACCTGCCCACATTATGGAGGGCAATCTGCTTTACTCACAGTCCACTAATTTGAATACTCACCTTCCCAGAAACAGCCAGAATTAAGTTTGACTAAATATCTAACACTGTGACCAAGCCAAATCAACACATAAAATTAACCATCACACCTTGTAATTATGTATTTACACCTCTGTTTCATCTGTTAGATAGAGGAAGCAAGGGGTATAACAGTGTCTTCACTGTCTTTGAATGTTAAGGTCCAGAGTGTGCAATAAGTGTTTATTGAACAAAAAAAACCTTGGCTCTGATTCTATACTTCTTTAGGCTACCACACAGAATAACCTTAAGATTTTTCTTTGTGAAGTTACCTAGTGAAAAGTATTTCTCTATTACGGACTGAATTATGTCTTCCCCAAATTTAAATGTTGAAACCCTAACTCCCAATGTGACTTGTATTTGGAGACAGGGCCTTTAAAGAAGTACTAAAGGTTAAATGCAGTTATAAGGGTGGGACACAACTCTAATATAACCGGTGTCTGTATGAGAAGATGAGGAGATACCAAGAATGCAAACAAACAGAAGAAAGGCCACTTGAGGACACAATGAGAAGGGACCCATCTGCAAGCCAAGGAGAAAAGACTCAGGAGAAACCAATCCTGCTGGTAACTTGATCTTGGACTTTCAGTCCTCAGAATTCTAAGAAAAAAAATCCTGTTGTTTAAGTCATCCAGTCTTTGGTACTGTGGGGGAGGGGGGCAGTGGGCCCTGCCAGACTAATGTCACTCCAACACACTGTTCCCCAATTCATTAACAAACAAACCAGTCCAGTCCTGGCCCTGGGTCAGGACAGGGGCCTATTCAAGTTGCAGCAAAGGAAGCAAAGTTGGTTTCATTTGAAAAGAGCTGGTATGATCCGCGGACTGCATAGAAATTACAATGAGGTCGCTTTGAAGAAACTAAAAAAAAATATAAAAGAGGTAGATGTGTGCACATTGGTACATTGACTTCCTTATCAAACCTGCAGAATATAAAGTAAAACTTTCAGTTTTCTCAAAGTAATAAATGGCATAACCCCTTTTCCGGAGTGTTTTTTTAATTTAAATACTTCAAAAGAATTTTAGCATTATCAGTCATTTATACCTCGGTCTGAATTTTTTGTACTCTGCTTTCTCAAACAACTGAAATCTGAGGAAAAGAGGAAGAAAAAATAGTTTTGAATCAAAAACTCTTGAGTGGGGTGATACAGAGAATAATTTAGAATGGTCTTAATTCAGAAACATACCAGAGCTCTAGGGACTTCTTTCAAAATTTGTGCACAGCTGGCTTTATTATCCCCTGTGTCTTAGAGACAGCCAGAATTAAATGTTTTCAAACAAACAAAAAACAAATGTTTACAACCATTAATTTCTGCCTCTCTAAATAAAACCAATAAGAAACATCTCCTTTAAGCATTGTTTTTTCTTATTATTCCACTAAAACTTATCAAGCTTTCCCAGTTGAGTGGGATTAAGTGGCGGAATAGAAGAACTGGAGCTCAACATCTCTCCCAAAAAAACATCAAAACTACAACCAAATGCCAAGCAACCTACAACCAAAAGGACAGGAAACTTCCAAAAAAGATATTCTGCTCCAGGAGTTCCCGTCGTGGCTCAGTGGTTAATGAATCCAACTAGGAACCATGAGGTTACGGGTTTGATCCCCAGCCTTGCTCAGTGGGTTAAGGATCCGGTGTTGCTGTGAGCTATGGTGCAGGTTGCAGATGCGGCTCGGATCCAGTGTTGCTGTGGCTCTGGCGAAGGCTGGCAGCTACAGCTCCTGTTAGACCCGTAGCCTGGGAACCTCCACATGCCACGGGTGTGGACCTAGATAAGGCAAAAAGACAAAAAACAAAACAAAAAACAAACAAGCAAACAAAAAAAAGATATTCTACTCCAGAAGACAGAGAGGAAACAACATCAAGAGGTAGGAGGGGCAATTATGTGATAGAAACAACCCCATACCTCCCGGGTGGGAAGCCCCACAGACTGGAAAGTAACTGTATCACAGAGACTCAGCTACAACTGAGCGTTCTGAGCCCCACGTGAAAACCCCACACCTGGGGATTAGGCACAGGGAGAAAGAGCCCTCAGAGCGTCTGGCATTGAAGGCCAGCAGGGCCTGTGTGCAGGAGCTCCACAGGACTGGGGGAAACAGAGACCCCCATCCTTGAAAGGCACAAACAGACCTTCATGTTCACTGGATCCCAGGGCAAAGCAGTCTCCATAGGAATCCAGGTGGAACCTGACTGCAATTCTTGGAGGATCTCCTGGGAAAATAGGGGTGACTGTGCCTTGTGGTGAAGCTCTCGGGAACACTCAACAGCCTGATTTCTCTAGAGGGGGCCATTTCTGGGAAAACCTGGTCCCTCCCATCAGCACTGAGAAGACCCAGGCCAAACAATAATCCAGGTGTGATCACAGCGCCACCCATCAGTAAACAGGTGCCTAAAGACCCCTCAGGCAAACAGCCAGCCTCTAATCTCATCCAGAGACAAAGCCCCACCCATCAGAGGGAGAGGAATCAACTCCATCTACCAGTGAGCAGGCATCACTCCCTCCCATCAGGAAGCCTACAGCAAGCCCCCTCCATACCAGCTTTAGCCACAGGGGAGGCAAACACCTAAAATAAGAGAGGCTACAACTCTATTGTCTACAAAAAGGTCACCACACCAAAACCTATAAAAATGAAAAGACAGAAAACTATAACTCAGATAAGGGAGAAAGAGAAAAGCCCAGAAAAACAGCTCAGTGATGAGGAGATTATCAGCCTCCCAGAAAGAGACTTTAGACTGTTGATGCTGAAGACCATGCAAGGCATTTTAAATACAATGGAGGCAAAGATTGATCATTTACAGGAAACACTGAGCAGAGAAATACAAGCTGTAAAAATTAAACAAGAAGAGATGCAAAATACAATAACTGAAATAAAAAATTCATTAGAGGCAGCCAACAGTAGAATACAGGAGGCAGAAGAACGAATCAGTGAGGTGGAGGACAGATTAGTGGAAATCACTAATGCAGAAGAAAAAAGAGATAAAAGATTGAATGGAAATGAGCAGAGTCTCAGAGAACTCTGAGATAATGTTAAATGCACCAACATCCATATTATACGGGTACCAGAGGGAGAAGAGAGAGAGAAGAGCACAGAAAAAATATTCAAAGAGATAATAGCCGAAAACTTCCCTAATATGGGAAAGGAACCACTCACTCAAATCCAGGGAGCGCAATGAGTACCATATAAAATAAACCCAAGGAGGAACACCCCAAGACACATATTAATCAGAATGACCAAAATTAAAGACAAAGAGAAAATTTTGAAAGCAGCTCGGGAAAAGAAACAAATGACATACAAGGAAACCCCAATAAGGTTGTCAGCAGATTTTTCAGCTGAAACTCTGCAGGCCAGAAGGGAGTGGCATGATATTCTTAATGTGATGGAAGCGAAAAACTTTGAACCAAGATTACTTTATCCAGCGGGGCTCTCATTCAGATTTGAAGGAGAGATCAAAACCTTTACAGATAAGAAAAGCTAAGAGAGTTCTGCAACACTAAACCAGCTTTACAACAAATCCTAAAGGAACTTCTCTAGGCAGAAAAGAAAAGGCCACAACCAGAAACAAAAACACCACAAATGACAAGGCCCACCAATAAAGGCATATATACAGTAAAGATACTAAATCATCCATGTACAGTTATGCTACCAAAATCAGAAATCATGAGAAGAGAGCACAAATGCAGGTCACTGGAGAAGCACGTGCAATTAAGAAACCAACAACTTAATACAATCTCATTTAAAATTAGACTCCTATATCAAAACTTCAGGGTAACCGCAAACCAAAAAGCTACAATTGATACACAAACAAATACGAAAAATCAACTCAAATACAACATTAAAGATAGCCATCTTGTGAGAGGAGACAACAAGAGAATAAGGGAAGAAAAAAAGAGCAACAAAAACCCCAAACAGTTAATACAATGGCAATAAGAACATATTTATCAACAATTACGTTAAATGTCAAAGGACTGAATGCCCCAACCAAAAGACATAGACTAGCCGAATGGATACAAAAACAAGACCCATATATATGCTGTCTTCAAGAGACCCACTTCACTTCTAGAGACACATACAAATGGAAAGTGAGGGGATGGAAGAAAATATACCATGCAAACGGGCATCAAAAGAAAGCCGGAGTAGCAATACTCCTATCAGACAAAATAGACTTTAAAATGAAGAACATTTTAAGAGACAAGAAAGGGCACTACATAATGATCAAAGGATCAATCCAAGAAGAAGATAGAACCATTTTAAATATCTATGCATCCAACATAGGATCACCACAATATATAAGGAACTGCTAACAACCTTAAAAGGAGAAATCAATAATAACACCATCATAGTGGGGGACTTTAACACCCCATTACAGCAATGGACAGGTCATCCAGACAGAAAATCAATAAGGAAACACAGGCCCTGAATGAGCATTAGATCAAATGGACTTAATAGATATTTATAGGACATTCCATCCAAAAGCAACAGAATACACATTCTTCTCAAGTGCGCATGGAACATTCTCTAAGATTGATCACATCCTGGGCTACAAATCAAGCCTCAGTAACTTTAAGAAAACTGAAATCATTTCAAGCATCTTCTCTGACCACAATGCTATACGACTGGAATTCAACAACAAGGAAAAAATGGCCGAAAACACAAATACATGGAGACTAAACAACATGCTACTAAATAACCAATGGAGCACAGAAGAAATCAAAGAGGAAATTAAAAAATACCTAGAAGCAAATGACAACAAAGATACAACACTCCAAAACTTCTGGGATGCAGCAAAAGCAATTCTAAGAGGAAAGTTTAGAGCAATACAAGTTTACCTCAGGAAACAAGAAAAAGCTCAAATAAACAACCTAATTTTACATCTAAAGCAGCTAGAGAGGGAAGAACTGAGAAGACCTAAAGTTAGTAGAAGAAAAGAAATCATAAAGATCAGAGCAGAAATCAATGAAATAGAAATGAAGAAAACCATAGAAAAGATCAGTGCAACTAAAAGCTGGTTCTTTGAAAAGATCAACAACATTGATAAACCCTTAGCCAGACTTATCAAGAAAAAAAAGAGAGAGTACACCAATCAATAAAATTAGAAATGAAAAAGGAGAAATAACAACAGACATCACAGAAATACAAAGGATCATAAGAGACTACTATATGCAACTATATGGCAATCAAATGGAAAACCTAGAAGAAATGGACAAATTTTTAGAAAAGTACAATCTCCCAAACTAAACCAAGATGAAACAGAAAAGATGAATAGACCAATCACGAGTTCTGAAATTGAAACTGTGATTAAAAAACCCAACAAACAAAAGTCCAGGACCAGATGGTTTCACAGGTGAAGTCTATCAAACATTTAGAGAAGAATTAATGCCTATCTTTCTGAAACTCCTCCAAAAAATTGCAGAGGAAAGGAAACTCCCAAACTCATTCTACGAGGCAACCATCACCCTGATACCAAAACCAGACAAAGATACCACAAAAAAAGAAAATTACAGGCCAATCTCACTGATGAACATAGACGCAAAAACTCCCAACAAAATACTAGCCAACTGAAAACAACAATACATTAAAAGGATTGTACATCACGATCAAGTGGGATTTATCCCAGGGATGCAAGGATTCTTCAGTATCCCCAAATCAATCAGTGTGATACACCACATTAACAAACTGTAGAATAAAAACCATATGATCCTCTCCATAGATGCAGAAAAAGCCTTTGACAAAATCCAACACCCATTTCTGATAAAAACACTTCAGAAAGTGGGCATAGGAGGAACATACCTCAACATAATAAAGGCCAACTATGACAAACCCAGAGCTCACATCTTTCTCAATGGTGAAAAGCTGAAAGAATTCCTGCTAAGATCAGGAAAAAGACAGGGATGTCCACTCTCACCACTACTATTTAACATAGTTCTGAAAGTCCTAACAACAGCAATGAGAGAAGAAAAAGAAATAAAAAGAATCCAAACTGGAAAGGAAGAAGTAAAACTATCACTTTTTGCAGATGACGTGATACTATACCTAGAGAATCTTAATGACTCTACCAGAAAACTCTTAGAGCTCATCAATGAAATTGGCAAAGTCGCAGGATACAAAATTAATACACAGAAATCAACTGCATTTCTATATACTAACAACGAAAGATCAGAAATTAGGGAAGCAATCCCGTTTACTATCACATCAAAAAGAATCAAATACTTAGGAATAAACCTGCCTAAAGAGACAAAAGACCTGTACTCTGAAAATTATAAGGCACTGATGAAAGAAATCAAGGATGACATGAACAGGTGGAAAGACATACCATGCTCTTGGATTGGAAGAGTCAATATTATCAAAATGACTATACTACCCAAGGCAATCTACCCATTCAACGCAATACTTATCAAATTACCAAGGACCTTTTTCACAGAACTAGAACAAAATATTTTAAAGTTTGTTTGGAAATACAAAAAACCCAGAATAGCCAAAGACATCCTGAAAAAGAAAAATGGAGCTGGAGGAATCAGGCTCCCTGACTTCAGACTCTACTACAAAGCTACAGTCATCAAAACCATATTGTACTGGCACAAAGACAGAAGTATAGATCAGTGGAACAGGATGGAAAGCCCAGAATTAAACCCACTCACCTGTAGTCAACTAATCTATGACAAAGGAGGCAAGAATATACATTGGACAAAAGACAGCCTCTTCAATAAGAGGGAAAACTGGACAGCCACGTGTAAAAAATGAAACTAGAACATTTCCTAACACCATGCACAAAAATAAACTCAAAATGGATTAAAGATCTAGATATAAGACCAGCTACTATAAAACTCTTAGAGGAAAACATAGGCCAAACACTTTCTGACATAAATGATAGCAACATCTTCTCAGATCCACATGTCAGAGTAAGGACACTAAAAAGAGAAGTAAACAAATGGGACTTAATTAAACTTCAAAGTTTCTGCACAGCTAAGGAAACCCTAAACAAAATGAAAAGACAACCCACAGAATGGGAGAAAATATTTGCAAATGAATCAACTGACAAGGGATTAATCTCCAAAATTTACAAAACCTCCTATAGCTCAATACCAAAAAAACAAACAACCCCATCAAAAATGGGCAGAGGATCTAGGCAGACAGTTCTCCAAAGAAGACATGCAGATGGCAAATAAACACATGAAAAGATGTTCAACATCACTCCTCATTAGAGAAATGCAAATCAAAACCACTACGAGGTACCACCTGACACCGGCCAGAATGGCCATCATCAAAAAGTCTACAAACAATAAGTGCTGGAGAGGGTGGGGAGAAAAAGGATCCCTATTACACTGTTGGTGGGTATGCAAATTGGTGCAACCACTGTGGGAAACAGTATAGAGATTCCTCAGAAAACTCAAAGTAGAATTACCATTTGATCTAGCAATCCCACTCCTGGGCATCTATCCAGAGGAAACCATGACCTGAAAAGACACATGTACTCCAGTGTTCATTGCAGCACTCTATGCCACTCTATGCAATAGCCAGGTCATGGAAACAACCTAAATGCCCATCGACAGAGGATTGGATAGGGAAGATGTGGTACATACACACAATGGAATATTACTCAGCCATTAAAAGGAACGAATTACCAACATTTATAGCAACATGGGTGGACCTAGAAATTATCATGCGAAGTGAAACCAGTCAGGCAATTAGACAGCAACACCCAATGCTACCGCTTACATGTGGAAACTAAAAAGACACAATGAACTTCTTTGAAGAACAGACAATGACTAACAGACTTTGGAAAACCCTGGTTTTTCAAATAAGACAATCTGGGGGGTGGGGGGATGCCCTGTGGGTTTGGGACACAAAATCTATCAAATTGACTTGTGATGATTTATGTACACCTATAACTGAAATAAAATCCATTAAGCTAAAAAAATAAAAATAAAAATAAAACTTATCAAGCTTTCCCATGTCAGCCCCTTTGCTATCCACAGTAATTTCTCCAAAAGAGGTTCCTGCAGCGTTCCTGTTGTGGCTCAGCAGATTAAGAACCAAACCGGATATAGTATCAATAAGGATGCGGTTCCATCCCTAGCCTCACTCAGTGGTTTACAGCTCTGGCACTGCCATAAACTGAGGCATAATTTGCAGATTTGGCTCAGATCTGATGTGGCTGATTCAACATCTGGCTTGGAAACTTCCATATGCCACAAGTGCAACCATAAAATTTTTCTTAATTTTTAAAAAAATAAATTAAAAATTAAAAAAGGCTATCGACCCCTGCCTTCCTTAACCATCTAAATCTTCACCATCCTTGAAGATATGGATGAACTAACTACCAGAAACACTATAAAGCCTTCCTTGAAGAGTTCAAGTGAAAATTCTTTTATATCTTTCATCTCCTTTTTTTCTGTTCTATTCTTTTGACATTTGAAATATACACACAACATTAATTACCTTTTCATATATTAGTCTTAATTCACTGATTAGATAAGTACTTTTACATTAGGAAACATTTTGTACATTTAACTGCAGACCACATAAAGCATTGACTATGCCTCAAAACACATGAGGTCTTCAAAATCTCTGCACTGATTGACTAGTGTATGAGTGAGTGATTAAATAACAGTCCATCTTTGCTCCCAAGAGTCTGCTTGTTCTTTAAGCATAAATTTCATGCTTATAGTGATGTTTGGTATATGAATAGATGCTACATGGGGTGTGCGGTATATAAAGAAATAGGGCACCAAAGAATTCTAATAGGCTATAGAACTTTATTTATCTTGGCTTTTGATTTAATACAGATTTCTGCCTCCAACAGAGCTCCGTATTCAAGGCTAATACTTTCTGGGGACAATCTAATCACTTACTCATAAAATATTATATTCCTATGAGTGCTATTAACTCAAATTTTCGAGCGATATAATAGTGTATGTGTTGGGGAAGAGAAAGGGGGCAAGGACTAGCAGGACAATGCATTTGTCTTCATGGCAAGTCAAGGGAGGAGATAACCTTAATGAAAAATTACACAAATGAAGACAATAGGAACAAGAGCCCTTGTGCCTCTCCCTGAATCCATCTTTCCACTCATTTGATATTCCCATCAATCATCGAAGTTCTACAAAGGGAGTAATATTGATCTCTAAGAGGATGGAGCAATGAAATTTGGCCAATGTGGCAGGCAGCACTGAAAATGGCCCCCAGTGATCCCTGCCTCCTGGTATTCACACCATGATGTGTGAGCTGGATCTACTGACTTGCCTCAAAGAGGATACAGTAAAATTAGGTTTAAAAGACGGTGATTTCTTTCTTGCTTGAACTCTTTCTGTGGCTCCTGCTGCTTGCTTACTTTGATAAAGTAAGTTATGAGCAGTTGTGTGGCAAGGCAGGGAATGGACATATGGCAGGGCATGAGGTAGCCTCTGAGGAACTCCTGCTGGAAACCTTGTGAGTGAGCTTGCAAATTGAACCTCCCCCAGTTGAGCCTGGAGATGACTATACCCCTGACTGACACTGAAATTGCAGCCTGTGGTATCCTCTTACTTGGAAGACCCAAGTAGGTTGCTCCCAGAACCCCAACCCACATAAATTTAGCTAAAGCAACAAATATTTATTATCTCAAGTTTTATTACACTATGTTATGCATCGGTCAACTGTATTGGGGAAGTTTTCTAAGGATCCCTTCACGTATTTTGCCACAGGCATAAAGAAAGAGATTTAGATAGAAGAGAATTTTTACAAAGAGTAGTATACTGTGGTAAGCATGTGGAGGTAAGAATTCAGGATTCTAGGGAACTCCCATTGTGGCTCAGTGGTTAACAAAACCAGCTAGGATCCATGAGGGGGGCAGGTTCAATCCCTGTGGTGGGTTAATGATCCAGCATTGCCGTGAGCTGTGATGTAGATTGCAGACACAGCTTGGATCCTGTGTTGCTATGGCTGTGGTGCAGGCCAGCAACTGTAGCTCCAATTCGACCCCAAGCCTGGGAACTTCCACATGCCACAGGTGCAGCCCTGAAAATCCAAAAATGACCAAAAAAAAAAAAAGAATTCAGGATTCTAGTTCAGTCCCTGATTAGGTATGTGACTTGACTGTAAAAACAATACCGTCTACTCCACTTCCTGCTCCATATTTGCTCTTTCATAAATTTAAGGGAAGATTTTGTTTAGGGCTAAGATTCCTCCCTGAACTGAAATTCCCTGCCTATCTGAAATTTTTATTTTATTTTATTTTGGGGGCCATGCCCACAGCATGCAGAAGTTTCTGGGCCAGGGGTAGAACCTGAATCATAACAGTGACCAAGCCACAGCAGTAACAGTGCCAGATCCTTTAACTGGTAGGCCACCAGGGAGCTCCCAAAAATTTTAAAACGAAGTTGATTCATACACACAAAGCTGGTCATGTGTATCAGTATAATTTTCCTTTGAATTGAATTCCTTTGTCATGGGTGCTGGGCCAGTGTTGTAACTCCATATACTGCAGCAGAGCTGCTTTTCCCTGTCTCCTCATCTTCTTATCATTTTTACTTAGTTTTTATATTCACATTGAGATTTTAAACCAACAAATTATGACAAGGATCAGCATGCTTCACCACAATTATTTTCAAAAAAAGTAAAAACACAAAACAAAATAAGAAAAACACACCCACTAATGTATATTAAATTTTAGGAAGGTGGTTTCTATATTCAAAGCACTCATTTTCCCTAAAAGCAAAGATTTAGATCACTAGTTTCAATGCCTCTTAATAGAACCGAAAATAGAAACAAAGTGGGGGAAATGGCATTATGCTCACGAAAGGTGTTTTAACACATTTTAACCACCTTGGTTGATATAGCTTTGTGTGTTATTTTAAATAAATGAAAACGCAACTGAATTGCTATACCAAAATGACATACACCAGTGGTTTTAAAAGGAAAAAGGTATCTTCTGTGGCTGAATATAATCATTGAATTTGATCCGAAAATAGCTTAAGAGAATATATCTAATCCTTTAACACAGATTCCTTCCTTTCCATGTAAATAATGTGTATCTGTATTTCTGCTTTTTTCCTAAGTACATCAGTTGCAAACTATATGGCAGACAGTTTAGCTCCATTGCCCTACTGTCTGTAAACTACCAGGGAACTCTACTGGGACTGATTCATCTTTTTAGCTGAGTGCAACAGAGCAAAACAAAAATTGGTGTTACCAACTTCAGCATAAAGAAACGAATGTACCACTGAAATGCCTCCAAGACTAGATATGAGCCTGGTTCTAATCAGAAGGAGTCACTCTGAACTGCTTTCCTTTCCCCTGCATGCATCAGGCTTACAAAGTTTTTGTTGAACTGGCAAAATAGTTTGGTATCCAATCTTGTTTTACAAATATTTATTGAGTTGAATATAGAGATTAAACACAAGAATGCACTTTGGTTCCCAATCAGTCCCCTTATCAAGTCCTCGTTAAATTTGTGGGGTATCAATCAAATAATGAAAGTTGGGAATATTTTGCTATAATTATACTCCACATGTTTTCATCATATGGTTTACAAGTGCATCATAGAGGAAGAGAGGACCAGATCCCAGAAGTCTGAATATTAGCCCACATGTAAACTACTTAAACTAATACAATAAACAACAAATTAGATATCAATTTAATGTTGGGTTATATGGTAAAAAATATAACAACAATTTTGGAGGAAAGATATCTTTGGAAAACTTTTCAACTTTGTTAATTCTTATGAGAACAAGAATTTAAATGGTTTAGAATACAATATGCTAAAATTATTCTTAGCTCTATTATAGAAATTTTAGGAGTACAAACACCCTCTTCCATGCCAGAGCACTTATTGCAAGAGCAGTTTGAAGATAATCACTCCCCAAGCCAAGATAAAAATGGAACAGAAGGGCCACACCATGATAGCAAGACATTAGAGGCTAGGAACAGATGATACAGTCCATTTATTTATTCTCTCAACCACACATTCACTTACTTATTCATCAACACTGAGTGCCCTTTTCAGTACTAAGTACTGAGCTTGGCACCAGGGTTTTAACAGTGAATAAGACTTGTGTTTGATCATGACTAGAGCCTAGTGGAATATAGTCAAATAAACCACATTTGACGCAGAAACAGTTATAGAGATATTGGAGAATTTGATAATAATTATAGACTCCCTTCCAAGAAAATGCATATTCCAATTACACCAAAATTTAGTATACAGTTTCAGAGGTTTCTAGGACTCTGAAACATTCATCCACAGACCACTAAAATTACCACAGAGTAAGAACATCTGGTTCACAGAGTCTCACTAATTTGTAATTGTAACTGTGGTGTCCAACTGTAGGACAGCAGCACAAAAAGTTCTCAGTGACATAAGAACATTTTCTGTAGGTATAGTTTTCTGAGGATAAAAATACCCTTGCCATAGGTCAGCTGCCTTTGGTACAAAGTAAGTTCTGAAGATTCACCACAATTAGGTTAAACTTCCGCAAAGCATGCCCTGTTGTGTTCGCATCATCATCTGTCTATAAAAGAGCTGATCCAACAAGCATAAAGATTTTTATTTATCTTATTCCCAAGCCAGGTCTCTACCAGAAGGATTAATTTATAAGGTAAGAAGAAAAGAATAGTCAAATAGAATCAGCTCTGATAAAGTGTCTGCTTGTGGTAAAAATAAATACTTCATTGCTATTTCTAAATTCATTCAAAGCTAAACCCAGATTTTTCCTTTTTTTACAGTTTAAATTTCCATGTTTAAACATTGTGAGGTTGCCAATGTAAAGGTGGTGAATTAAAAAAAAATGACAAGAGTAAAATAACTTTTCAATTGTCTATTCAAATCTTCCATGAATTTAGTTAGAAAAAAAGGTTTATTTTCCCCTTTTACACAAACTTAAAAAAAAATCCAATTGAAAAAATGTGGTTAGGTATATATCTAGATACCCATGAAAATTAGCTGAGTTTCAATCTAAAATAATAAGGAATAACTGATATAAACAAATGTTTATATCATTAAATAAGGTTGATCTATTTTCATAGAATGAGAAATTGAAGCTCAGATTCATAAAAGAGGAACCTGATTCTATAGTACTGTAGTACTATAGACAAACCTTTCCGACATAGTACTATAGACAAACCTTTCCTACTCTATCAATATTACTGTTTATACTGGCAAATATCTTTGTTTTTAATTTTATTCAAATTCAATTCTGTAGACATAGATTTAGTTTAAGGAAAATCAAAGCAAAACACTCTTCATTCATTAACACACTATACACTAATCTATTCATCATGCACTTATCCACTCATCCAGTAAGTTAATTTAATAAGTATTTACTGAGTAACTTCCACATGTACCCAAGGCTTGGAAAGGAGACCTAGCTGGAGCAGTAACTAGGGAATTGATATACAGACATTAGGTTTAGAGACGTAGGTAGGAGCCCATCCAGAAGACCTTGTTGGGACAGAGGAGAGTTCAAATTTTTCTTTCAAAGGCAGGATTAACTTATTGAAATGTTTTAGATAAAGACATGATACATAATGTCAATTTTAAATCAATCTACTTCTAACTTTGAAACTTCTACTCTAGTAAAATTGCTTTCCAAGTTCTACCAAAAAAATAACTTGCATTTTTCTTTCTCTGAAGCACACAACTTCTTTCCATCTGGAAGCCTTGACCATTGTTTTTTTTTTTTTTTTTTTTTTTTGGTCTTTTTAGGGCCTCACCTGTGGTATATGAAAATTCCCAGGCTAGGGGCTAAATCAGCGCTGTAGCTGCTGGCCTACACCACAGCCACAGCAATGGCATATCAGACCTACACCACAGCTTATGGCAATGCTGGATCCTTAACCCACTGAGCGAGGCCAGGGATTGAACCTGCAACCTCGTAGATACCAGCCAGGCTCATTACCACTGAGCCACAGTGGGAAGTCCAGGAAACCTTGACTTTTATAAAAATTAACCATTCAGTGATATGAAAGTTTGAAGGCCTAAATTATATGACCTTTGAAAACAATTTAGAAAAAAATATATATGGAAGCACACTGAAATTAGATTTTACAATCAGTCCATGCTATTATTTTCCATGGCTAGGTAACTGTGAAAATGCTGAGTCCACTTTATCGTGACTAAGAGCCTATTGATTCATGGCTACTTCTTCAAACTGGCTATAAAACCATGCTTCTACATTATCTCTATATTGTCTCCCTCACACTTCTTCTCTCAGGGTCATGATATTGTCTTTCTTTGCCCTGCTACTTCCTCAAATTTCTTATTACTCAAGTCAGCAAATGTATCATGTAACCAAATTTATCCAAGAAACGTCTTTATACTGAACACTACAAAGGATATTACAAGAAATACATAAAAGGAAAGTCTCAGGGAAGAAACTGAGGGGAAAAAATCATAAAACATATTTTAGGCAAAGGAGTAAACAAGAAAAAAATAGGTGAAAATAATATTTATTATGTGGCTACTACTGCCAGCAACTTTATAAGACAGCCATGCATTTGTTGAACACCAAATATGTGTTCCAGCTATTAGTAGCTAATCTCACCATGTGATTACTAGGCACCAAGCAAAGTGCTAAGCACTGTGCATATGTGATCTCATGCAACCCTTCTAGCAGCTCTAAAATTCAAATATATGGGTACTATCATTGTCCCACATTTTAAAGAAGGAAACTCAGAGAATCTGGCTCCAAAGTTTGGATACTTCACCCAAAATCTTCTCAAACTTTTATAAGGATAATAATCACTTGAAGAACTTGTTAAAAACACAGAAACATGAATAGTATAATTTTTGGCAGATTCTAAAATGAGACCAAGGAACAAACACACAAACCACCATCAATCATGACTACCACCACCATCATCAAACCATCACCCTAACCCAAATGCACTGATTCTGATATTGTTGATCCTTTAATGACATTTTTAAAATCTTGTGCTATGATACACCATATCCCCCAGCACTTTCTTAAATTTTATGTGCAAGCACCCACCTGAAGATAATGATAAAATTAATATTCTGATTCATAAACCTAAGGTGGGCCCTAAGATCTTATATTCCTAAAAAACTTGGAGGTGATGTCAGTGTGGCCAGTCTAAGGCTCACATCTTCAGGAGCCAAGAACTAGAACAGCACCAGAAAGTTTAAGATAAAGGATATAAGAAATGTAATTTTTTTCATAAAGAATTTATAGTCTTCATCAATAAAATAAAAAGCCAACCTACTGAATGGGAGCAAATATTTGCAAATCATGTATCTTATAAGGGGTTAATATCAAAAATACATAAAGAACTTGCACAGTTATCAATAGTGAGAAAATCATCTGATTTAAAAATGGTCAGAGAATCTGAATAGACATTTTCCCAAGGAAGACATACAGACAGCCTATAGAGACATGAAAAGATGCTCAGCAATACTAATAATCGGGGAACTACAACTCAAAACAATGAGATATTACCTCACACCTGTTAGAATGGCTATCATCAAAAAGATAAGACATAACAAATGTTGGTGAGGATGTATAGAAAAGAGAACCTTGTACACTCTTGGTAGGTGCAGCCCCTATGGAAAAGAGTATGGCAGTCCTTCAAAAAATTAAAAATAGAACTGATATGACCCAGCAATTCCACTGCTGGGTATTTATGTGAAGAAAAGAAAATCACTAATTAGACAAGATATATGCACAGCAATGTTCATTTCACAATTATTCTCAATACCCAACATATGGAGTGACGTAAATGCATCCATCAACAGATGAATGGATAAAGAAGATACCCATAAAATACAAACACACACACACACACATGCACAGGAACATTACTCAGACAAAAAAAGAATAAAAATCTTGTAATATGCAACAATGCAGATGGACTTAGAGGATATTACGCTAAGTGAAATTAAGTTAGACAGAGAAAGACAGATACTATATGACCTCATTTATATGTGGAATTTTGAAAAAATTACCAAGTTCATAGACAGAGAATAGATCAGTGGTCCATAAGCAGGGGCTGGAAAATGGGCAAAAGAGCTGAAAGGGGGGCATGGACATCCAGTTATAGAATAAACAGGTCATGAGGATGTAATTTACAGCACTATGACGATAGTTAATTTTGTTATATTGCATATTTGAAAGTCACTAAGAGAATAAATCTTAAATGTTCTTATCAAGAAAAAAATGAAACTACATATGGTGACAGATGTTCACAAGACTTACTGTGATCATTTTGAAATATACACAAATATTGAATCCTTACATTGTACACCTGAAACTAATATAATGTTATATGTCAATTTTAGCTCAATAAAATAAAGTATTTATAGTCTAGAGAAGCAGATGAAGATATAACCAGATGCTTTGGGAACATGAGGCATATGCAGGGAGAAGTTAAAGAAAACTTATTGGAAAAAAGACCCTTAAGCTGAGATTTGAAGGAAAGAGTCTTATTCAGTTGCATGCTCTTTGGGAATTTAATTACTATAAAAAAAAAGCAAGTAATTTAAAGCAAATATTTCTATAACTAATATAAACAAATAGTGTAAACCTTCAAGGAAAGAGAGATTATTTCTGATTATCTCTCCCATAAATATACCATATATTTATCGATAATTTTATATCTCTTTACCAAGATGTCTTTCCCAATGGACAGAGTTCCTGGGGAGCAGAAACTGCCATATTCATAGTGCCATCAATATCCATCCCTTTGGTTCATACATAAAACACATTTTATAAATATATCTGAATGGCCACTTCAGACTTCAAGGGGGTGACAGGTTTGTAGACCTTGTAAACATTCCAAATATAAAGGTGCTCAAGGGACAATATTAAAAACTGGAAAAATAGAGCAAGATGCCATTACTACTCTGGTTCTATTACCTTTCATTCTGAGCACTAGTCAATATCAAAGAATGTGATTAAACTCTGCATTAACTTTCAGTAACACAAGTATATATCAAAGACAAGAACACCAGGAGTTCCTTTTGTGGCTCAGAGGAAACTAGCATCCATGAGGACGCAGGTTTGATCCCTGGCCTCACTCAGTGGGTTCAGGATTTGGCATTGCTGTGAATTGTGCTTTACATCACAAACTTGGCTCAGATCCTGCATTGCTGTGGCTGTGGCCTAGGTTAGCAGCTGTAGCCCTAATTCCAACCCTAGCCTGGGAACCTTCATATGCCACAGGTACAGCCCTAAAAAGACAAAAAAAAAAAAAAAAAAAGACAAGAACACCAAATTTTATATAATGAAAGGCCCTAGAAGAAAATGTCTTTCATTTGTTTGCAGTTTTGTCAAAGACAATAGTAGCACTGTTGCTCTGACTGTTCAGATCATCTCACTCTTAAGGTCCTTGGTCCCATAAATATCAAAGGCTCGTAAAAAGAAAGTTAACCTACCTGGAAAATTTCAATAAAGCTCAATTCTATTGTACTGGACATTTAGGAATCAAGAGATGAGATATGGCCAGAATATTAGCAACTCATTGTTATACAGTGTGATTTCATAAATTCTGCTCTAAGGGCATGACCCAAAAGACCTATCTTTTAACTCCACATTCAACTTGTCTGTGAAATTCCCTTCTAGAAATTCTGAAGCTTTGTTGTACTTTTCTTAGCTACGATTATTATATAAAAGGCAGAGATCAGACCAAGAGGAAGCTACGCGTTGGCTGGCAAGCAGATATGGTCTTTCTCATAAAAATAGGGACTGAGTGAAATAAACACAGCAAGTTGGGAGCTGAGTAATGTTATCAGTGAAATACTGGAAGAAAATACCACTATCATGAGTGCTATTTCCCTGGAGTTGCTGCAACTATTCCCAGAGTTACACTGCTTTCTTCCTTTCCCAGAAGTATGTTGTGATTAAACACAAGGAGTCTTGAAGCAGACTATCTGGGTTTGAATCTGATTTCTCTCCCTTATTAGCTGGGTGACAATTAGCAAGTTACTTTACCTCTCATGGCTGAGCTTCTGTGGCAAACAAATGATACTATTGCAGTCTACTTTATAGGATTGCTATGAGGGTTGAATGGTAAATGGTCTATGGTAGACAGACTTCTAAAATGGTACTAAATGATCTTCACCTCCTGTGTTCACATCCAAGTGTAATCCCTTCTCGTGAATGTTGGCCAAACTTAGTGACTTGCTTCCTTTTTTTCTCTTTTTTTGCCAGTTTTTTTTAAGTTTTATTGAAATGTAGTTAATTTACAGGTTGTGATAATTTCTGCTATACAACAAAGTGACCTGGCCATAAATATACACATATCCATTCTCTCTCAGATTCTTTTACAAATTCATTATCATAAAATACTTGGTAGAGTTCCCTGTGCTATATAGCCGGTCCCCATTGGCCAATCATTCCATATACCTCAGTGTGCATATGCCAATCCAAAACCCCCAGTTCATCCCTCCCACCCCCCACCTGTCCCCTTCAGTTATCATAAGTTTTTCAAAGTCTGTGAGTCTGTTTCTATTCTACAAGTTCATTTGTATTCTTCTTTTTAGATTCCACATATAGGTGGTATCATATGATGTTTTTCTTTCACTGTCTAACTTCACTTTTATGACAGTTTCTAGGTCCATCCATGTTGCTATAAATGGCATTGTTTCATTCTTTTTAAGGCTGAGTACTAATTCATTGTATATATGTACCACATCCTCTTTATCCATTCCTCTGTTGATGGAAATTTAGGTTGCTTTTATGTCTTGGCTATCGTAAATAGTGCTGCAATGAATATTGGGGTGCATGTATATTTTCAAATTATGGTTTTTCTCTAGATAAGTGCCCAGGGATTGCTGGCTTGTATGGTAGTTCTATTTTCAGTTTTTTTGAGGAACCTCCATACTGTTTCTACAGTTGTTGCACCAATGTACATTCCTACAAACAGTATAAGAGGGCACCCTTTTTTCCAAACCCTCTCTAGCATTTATTATTTGTAAACTTTTTGATGATGGCCATTCTGGCTGGTGTAAGGTGGTACCCCAAAGTAGTTTTGATTTGCATTTCTCCAATAATAAGTGATGTTGAGCATCTTTTCATGTGATTTTTTTGGCCATTTCTATGTCTTTTTTGGAGAAATGTCTATTAGAGCTAGCAAACTAAACCCAGCAATACATTAAAAGGATCAGATACCATGATCAAGTGGGATTTATCCCAGAGATGCAAGGATTTTTCAATATCCACAAATCAATCAGTGAGATATACCCCATTAACAAACTGAAGAATAACCACCATATGATCCTCTCAACAATGCAGAACAAGCTTTTGATAAAAACCAACACCCTTTTCTGATTAAAACACTCCAGAAAGTAGGCATAGAGGAACCTACCTCAACATAATAAAGGCCATATATGACAAACCCACAGCTAACATCATTCTCAAAAGTGAAAACATCAACAAATTCCCACTAAGATCAGGTACAAAACAAGTATGTCCATTCTCACCACTTTTATTCAAGATAGTTTTTGAAGTCCTGGCCATGAATCAGAGAATATAAAGAAATAAAAGGAAGCCAAATTGGAAAGGAAGAAGTAAAACTATCACTGTTTGTACATGACATGATACTGTACCTAGAAAATCCTAAAGACACTACAAGAAAACTGTTAGAGCTCATCAATGAATATGACAAAATTAATACACAGAAATTGATTGCATTTCTATACACTAACAATGAAAGATTAGAAAGAGAAATTAGGGAAACCATCCCATTTACCATCACATCAAAAAGAATCAAATACTTAGGAATAAACCTACCTAAAGAGACAAAAGACCTATACTCTGAAAACTGTAAGACACTGATGAAAGAAATCAAATATGACACAAACAGAAGGAAAGATATACCATGATCTTCAATTGAAAGACTCAATATTGTCAAAATGACTAAATTACCCAAGGCAATCTGCAGATTCAATGCAATCCCTATCAAATTACCAAGGCATTTTTCACAGAACTGTAACAAAATATTTTAAACTTTGTTTGGAAACACAAAAGACCCCCAAAAGCCAAAGTAATCCTGAGAAAGAAAAGTGGAGCTGGAGAAATCAGGCTCCCAGACTTCAGGCTATACTACAAAGCTGCAGTCATCAAAACAGTATGATACTGGAACAAAACCAGAACTATAGATCAATGGAACAGGACAGAAAGCCCAAAAATATACCCAAGCACCTATGGTCAACTAATCCAAGACAAAGGAGGCAAGAATATACAACTGAGAAAAGATAGTCTCTTCAATAAGTGGTGCTGGGAAAACCAGACAGCTTCACGCAAAAGAATGAAATTAGAACATTCTCTAGCACCATATTAATGACATTCTTCTAACCAATATAATAGCAAGGATAACAGGCTGGCATTTCCATGATTAAGTTACAAAAGACTGTAATTTCTATCATGCTATCAGACTCTCTCTTGCTGGCTTTGATGAAGCAAGCTGCCATGCTGCAGCAGGCTGCACAGCAAGGAACTAAAGGTACCCTTCATCCAATAACCAGCAAGAACTGAGGTCCTCAGTAATTAGCCCTCAGTGAACCGAGAGATTGAAACGGAGTTCAGAAGCAATTTATTCCCTATTCAAGTATTTAGATAAAAGTACAAATCCTGAGGTGACATCTTAATTTCAGCCTTTGAAAAGCCATGAAGTAGAAGACTCAGGTAAGCCATGTCCAGGTTTCTGTTCTCACAGAAATGTGATATAATAAATAAGTATTATCTTAATTTGTGGCTAAGTTGTTACATAGCAATAGATTACTAATACAAATGGTTAATGTATGTGAAGAGCATTTTATCATTTTTCCCCCATGAATTTCTCTCCATTAAAGCTAATGTAATTATGTTTTGGTTACTTAAAAGCAAAACAGGCACATCTGAGATAGGGAGAGGAGCAATTATTTCTGCCTGAGCAAAAAAGTAGGAAAATTTTCACAAAGAAGACAACATTGGAATTTATAAGTGAGTGGAATATTCCAAATGCATTGGAATTTATAAGTGAGTGGAATATTACCAGGCTGAGAAGACTGAGAGGCACTGCAAGCAAAAGAAACAAAATAATCAAAAGCATAAAAGGAGTAAGTTTTTTAGCATTTTATTCTGTAAATTATTATGCAGGAGGTGATATATGACCTGAACAGCAAGAATGTGTGGGGTGGGACATCAGGAGAATATACTGAAAAGGTCAGTTAGAAGTAGGATTTGAATAGCTTTGTGACAGCCTGAGGCACTCAAATGTGATTTTTATGACAATGAGAAACTCAACTAAAGATTTGATGATAAGAATGGAAATAAAAGAGGAGAGATCAGGGAAATACATTCTAATGTAGAATTAGGAGGGCTTTCTGTTGATTTGATACATTGAGTTAGTAATGAGGTGAAATTAGAAACCAAAATGAAATGAAGAATGATGTCGAAACCTGGGAAATACCAACTGTCAAGAATAGATTCCAAATAGTATGTCAAGGATACTGAGAATAAACTAATATGAGAAAAAGAAGTGGCAGTTGCCTGAGAGAAGTTGACAGTATTAATTCTGTACGTGTCAAAAGGATACATATTAAGAAAATATCATTAGATGTTGTAACCAGAGCAGAGTTGTTGACCGTGGAGGGCAATGTCAGCAGAAAGGTATATGCATTCAGACTGCTGTATATTGAGAAATGACTAAGGGAATGAGGGTGGCAACAGTGATGGTGAATTTGATCTTTTTAAGAGATAAGTGGAAGGAAAGGAAATTTGTGAATAAATGTATGTCAAGGGTATTTTTTAAAAATTTTGTGTAATTTTGTGTTCTATGAGAGTCAGTTATGGTCAGAATCTAAAGAGAAGGAATCAATGTGAAGAAAATGGAAGATGTTATAGAAAGGAGTCAATAATGGGGCAAAGCCACAAAAGAGATGGGAATGGATAAAAAGATTATTTTCTTAGACAGGACTAATAGAAGTAAAAATTGTAAAGGCATACTGTGGAGAAGATTTGAGCAAGCCCATTTTATTCAATCAAGACCGAAAGGTCAACTTTTGACAGTGAAGCCTCAAGGAAGGATTGAAGAGCTTAGGGTAAATGGTAATGGCTCATGTCATGTCAGAAACAAGTAAAGTAACTGTAAATGGATAAAGTTGCCAAGCAAATGTGTTTTTCAAAAGGCCAAAAGGGAGTTGCCATTGTGGCTCAGTGGAAACAAATCTGACTAGGATCCATGAGGATGCAGGTTTGATCCCTGGCCTCGCTCCGTGGGTTAAGGACCTGGCATTGCCAAGAGTTGTAGTGTAGGATGCAGACACAGCTCAGACCTGGCATTGCTGTGGCTGTGGTATAGGACAGAGGCTACGCTCCAATTTAACCCCTAACCTGGGAATCTCCATATGCCACAGGTGCAGCCCTAAAAAGACAAAAAAATAAAAAGGCCAAAAGAAGAGGTGAGTAGAAGCATATTACTTTACCAGGGTTAGAAGGGAAATATTAATCAGACTTATGATTAAAATTAGATAGATCCAAAAGAGTAGATGCCTCTGAAGTATGAGAATGTCAGAGAATCTTAAAAGCTATGTTTTCTTATTTCCCAAACAGCTTCAATTGTGAGGCACATCATCAATTAACTGAAAAATTTAAGGGGTAAAAAAACTTAATTATGTCTGGCAACATTCTTTTGTAATCAAAATTCATCTAGGTTCTAGAAAAACTAAACTATATTTGAGGAAACGCATTCATCACCTTAAGGAGGAAGGTCTTTTCTTTGAATCCCTTTATATTCTCAGCAGATCAACAACACTCAGAGTAGGATCTTCCTAAATTTATTTTGATACCCAGGTTCTTGCTGATTTATAATTTTTCATTCAATGAGATAAAGTCCTGGATGTAACTAATAATGAGTAGAATAGCAAAGAAAAAGTTGTCATTTCTCCTACTGCAGAGTGACAAACAAATGTTCCTAATAAAGGTTCATTTTGGACTCTAGTAACCTAAGATTTGTGATCATGTAATTATAGTATTAAAAGAAAGTTGATTTTCCACAAAGCAGAGAAAGGCTTAACTAAGCAACAGCCTAAATTCAATTGCAAAGAAAACATTTTACCTGAATTGGCAAAAACTATTTTAAAGTATGTTAGAAGCAATAAAGGGTATGAAAACACATTATGTTCTAATTACAAATCCATGGCATCTATTTTAAAGCCATTCCTAAGGAGGTCACTCTTGGGCAATAACTTTTATGTCCTAAATTGAGATGCCACAACATGACTTACTTACAAGTAATAAAATTGTTTCCTTAAAGTGTTCTATAATTGAGTATGCTGTTTACTTCAGACACTCTTCCCCAGGATTATTCTGCATTAGTTAGAAGGTGAGTTCTGCCTAGACAGCTCAGGTTTTGGTAACCCCTGTCCAGCCCCATCTCAGCTGTCCTATCGTCTAATCCAAAGGGTCTCATGTCTGCCCAATAACTCTGGTAAAGATTTTTGAACTCATACCTAGATTCTGCCTTGACCTTTTGAAATGATGCCTTAAATTTCATCTTGAGATTTGTTCCCTCAAAGCTATCTTTTAGATTCCACTGGCTGTCATAGTCTAGGTCTTCCAAGTCAGCCCTGGAGATCTGACCTGCCTGCATGGGAGCTCAGACAATGGTTCAGGGGCTCACTTACACTCTGAGAGCCATGAGAACAAACACAGTGGCTGATGTGTATGAGCAACAATTAATAACTAATTAACAAATAAATCTAGTCCAGCCTCAGCAACCAATAACTCCAGAACAGAGCTAAGTTTTTTGTTTTAGGGGTTCTCTTATTTTTTAAATTTTATAGCCATAGAGTTCCTGCCATGACTCAGCAGTAACAAAACTGACTAGTAACTGGGAGGACATGGGTACTATCCCTGGCCTCACTCAGTAGGTTAAGGACTGGTGTTGGCATGAGCTGTGGTGTAGTTCACCGATGTGGCTTGGAACCCACACTGCTGTGGCTGTGGTGTAGACTGGCAACTACAGCTTCCATTTGACCCCTAGCCTGGGACATTCCATAGGCTATGGGCGAGGTCCTAAAAAGACAATAAATAAGTAAATAAATAAATAAATTTTATAGCCACACCCTTGACAAGGGATTGAATCTGAGCAGCAGCTATGGCAATGACAAATCCTTTAACCCACTGAGCCAGGACAAGAATCAAACCCACCCCTCTGCAGCAAGCTGAGCTGCTGCAATCGGATTCTTAACCCACTGTGCCACAGCAGTAACTCCAGATCCAAAGTTTTTGATGTTTGATGCTGATGAGCAAAAATGGCTGAATGCCACTTCCAAAGGACAAGGAAAATAGAGTAATAGAGGCCCTGAAAGATTAGAGCAGTAGGGTAGTCTTCCTGCTTGTAAGACCTAGAAGGTAAATTTATGGGATGTAAACCCTATCTGCTTTTAGATGTCTATGTCCTGAATCCCCAATTTAAGCCACAATTCGAAACTTTGAAGCTTTTCTAACAGAAGTTTCCTGAAATATTTTTAAACAATTCAGTTTAAGGCAGAATGTTAGCATCTTCAATGAACTTAGAGAAGGAGGTCATGTAATTCAGCTCTCAGAAATTGATGAGTACTGTACTTCAAAGAAAATGCTGATAAGTCTGACAAGAAGAGCCATGATAGGAACCTGTACCTGGAAATGTGGTTAGTTAAACAGAGTTCACTGTATTTCTTCTCCAAAGAACGTCATCTCCATCTGGAGCCTAGAAATGCGAGCTTTTCATGGAGAATATCTTTCTAAAGAGCACAACAATCAGGGTAAATGTCATCTTCATTAATCATCCTCTCATATAATAGAGGCAACTGTAAAAAACTGTATTAAGTCTAATTTCCTGAGGGATGAGGGTGAACTGTGAAGCTCAACAACTATTATATCTAAATGTTAAGCAAGGCTCTTTCCTCATGTGCCTCTGAGTGCTGCGGCTTCTGTAACTTTCTCTTTTTTCCTCATCCTCCCCTCTCTCCACCACAACATATGGCAGAACGAAACCATGGAGAAAACTGAAAATGACCCTTAAATGAGTAGGTCATTTTAGAGGGAAAAGAGCAGTCAGAAAATTTTATCAAATGGAATTTAGTTTTCAATCTATCAAAACTACAATATCAGGAGTTCCCTTCGTGGTGCAGGGGTTAACAAATTCGACTAGGAACCATGAGGTTACAGGTTTGATCCCTGGCCTTGCTCAGTGGGTTAACGATCTGGCATTGCCGTGAGCTCTGGTGGACGTTGCAGACGCGGCTCGGATCCCGCGTTGCTGTGGCTGTGGTGAAGACCGGCGACTACAGCTCCAATTCAGCCCCTAACCTGGGAACCTCCATGTGCCGCGGGTGAGGCCCTAAAAAAAAAACTACGATATCAAACATAAAATAATCTATGACAAGCTGTAATTTGCATATTCTGATTGTCACAAAAAGGAAATCTCCTTATACAACTTAATACAGTGACATAGGACTTGGAAATGGCTCTTCCATCCATTGACAGAGTTTTCATGGACTAAACTGCAGGTTCAATTAGAGCTATTTCTGTCACCTTTAAGTAGCATCAGAACTATTGTACTTTACTGGCCTTTAAGTGAAATGACAAGTTACCAGTTGTTTACTCAATGTAAAATCAATTGAAATAGTAGCATGGAACAGAGTAATATATTGAAAAATGAGCAAAACAAAGGTGCAATGTACTGTCATAAAGGCCAAATATACACACACACAAACATACACACACCCAAGAATAATACCAACAGAAAAAATCCTTATTATACTGCAATCAATAAAAATCGTTACCAGATTCAATAACCTAAAATACATAAAAATATATTTTTGTTTTGCAAACTTTTTCTGTAAAAGGTAAAACAGTAAATATTTTGCGTTTTGTGGGCAATATGTTCTTTTACAACTAATCAACACTGCACTGCCACAGTGTGAAATCAGCCACAAACAGAGGCAACCAACATGAGGTGGCTATGTTCTAAAAAGCATTATTTACAAAAATAGGAGGAAGATCACATTTAGCCTGGGGGCAATGGTTTATCTGTATTTGATTTACACCAGTGCATGCAAATTATCAGGCAAGAAGTACACACTGGCTAAAATTTGAATGAAGAAATAGGTACCTTTTGGGTAGGACTTTTGATCACTTCCATACAAATACATCTGTTTCAACAAGGAGGAACTATTTTATATTGCATAACTAAATAATAGAATCAGACCTTTAGTACTGGAAGAGACCTTAAAAAATTTCTATATATCAACTCCTTAATTTTTTAGATGGGGAAACTGAAGCCAAGAATGTTGCAATGGCAAGTACTAATTACATACTTTTTTCAAAAAAGGAAGAATTTATTTCCCCCAAAAAAGTAAAAAATAAAAAATAAATTTCAAAATAGTACTACTCTAGATGCAGTGATAAGGAATAAGAGAAATATTACTGTTATGGGATTTAATTGTTTCTTATAAAGACAAGCAACCATTTAATGCTCCTTTTATTTTTTATTGCTCTCCCGCAATTTGCCATAAACAACATTAGAGAAGTGACTTTTTTCTAGCAAAAATAAGCTGAGTTTCCATTTATTATCATTATGAAGAAAATTATCAGGCACTGCAGACAGTCAAGGAGGCTGAATTTTATCTAAGTAAGGTAGGATCTACTAATGTTTATCACCCAATTTCCCACAGTATGACTTCATCTGTTATTAGACACATAAGTCATTTCATCTACCATATGTTTGCCCTGCTGTTTCTCTAAAGGAGGGGTCTGCATATGGAAAGATAATACAGATATTTATATTGATGTATCAATAGGAAAATATTGTTTATATTTATATTCAGGAGCCATTAAGAAAAGCAAGAAACCTTGGGTATAGAAGAAATATTGGAAGAATTTTAAAGATAAATGTATACCCACAGAGACACAAACCCAATGTTGTCTTGTCACTGCATTAGTTTTGTATGGCATTTCAAGGGAAAAGAGAGGAAGTTCTAAGCAATAGTGACTAGGGGTGGAATAAAACATTGTTCACTGCTAGGAATCAATCAACTAATAGTTATTTGAGAGAAAAGTCAACATTTGATACCTATCTCTATTTTCCCATTTCTTTAAAACATTTCTTGTAAGGAGGCTCATAAGTCATGGAAAAATGGGCAGACCAACTAATTAATTAAGAAACAGTAAATACACTAAATTTAAAAAGAAACAAATATGACAACCTCAGAGATAAGAACATGTATAAACTTAAACTTGTTTATCTGAAAGAGAAGTTACCCTCACGATAAAACATCATGATTTTGTAAGGAAAAAAACAAACAAACAGTGAACAACCTTAAGACAAATATTTACTCTTCCTCTTCAATTTTCGAGTCCTGAAATGCAGGTTTGGACTAGATGCTCAGCAGATTCCCCAAAAGTCTCTAGTTTTACATGTGTTTGCTCAAATGCTTTGTATTTTCTAAATCATTATCCCACTTAATTCAACATTATCTGAACTTCAGTGAGATCATAGAATGGGGGATGTGAAACCATTGGCCATTTCTCATTTATCTTTCATGAGAAAATTACTTTTAATGAGAATAAATTTCAGCATGAAACTTTATATCAAAAACTGAATGACAAAGCAACATAACATTTTAAAAAGCTTTTAATGAATTAATAATGTTTGGAGAACTTCCTAAACCAGTGGATAATGCTTCTTTTTACAAGGCAATACATTTTTCTGATTAATGTTCCCAAACAACAAGGACTGCATGTTAATAGAAAGAAATCCTTTTAGTTCATTCAGGTATTACACTGCCATTGTAGATTAGAATATGGTATCTGCTACAATATGTCTCTGAAAATTAATTAAGGTAGTTAAATTCTTTCTCTACAAAAAAGTTACCACTTGAATTGGAAGATCTGAAGACCAACGAGTTTCTTCCAAAAAGTTCAACTTAAGGAGTTCCCTTCGTGGCTCAGCAGTTAACGAATCCGACTAGGAACCATGGGTTGCAAGTTCGATCCCTAGCCTTGCTCAGTGGGTTAAGGATCCGGCGTTGCCGTGAGCTGTGGTGAAGGTTGCAGACGCGGCTCAGATCCCGCATTGCTCTGGCTGTGGTGAAGGCCGGCAACTACAGCTCCTGTTAGACCCCCTAGCCTGGGAACCTCCATATGCCGCGGGTGCCGCTCTACATAAAAGGCAAAAAGACAAAAAAAAAAAAAAGTTTAACTTAAGCAGAATCACTAACACCTCTAATCTTCACCAATATCAATAAAACTCAAAATTGTCATCAGATTTCCCTACTTCTTGTAAATCACTAGTTCTAGGGGGGCTTTCACAATTTTATTTAATCAAGGGAAGAGTTATTTACTCACTGCTTTTTGTTGTTGTTGTTCACTTGCTTGTTTAGTAGGTATATACTGAGCATAAACTATGTGCCAGATATTACGGTCTTCTGTCTACTACAACAGCCAGAAAACTAGTTTGGGAGAAAAGCTTTTGGTTCTACTAGTGTTAGGTATTTACACATGATGATTTTTTTCCTATTCTTTTTGATTAGTGGTTCTTCTTTTATCACTAGCTATATATGATTTTGCTTAATAATGACTTCAATTTATTAATACCGTCATACCTCACAAATATTGTGTTTGGCTCCAGACTACCATAATAAAGAATATATCACAATAAAGCAAGTCACATGAATTTCTTAGTTTCCCAGTACTTATACAAGTTATCTTTATACTATACTGTAGTCTATTAAGTGTATAATAGCATTACCTTAAACATGTACATAACTAAAAAATACTTTATTGCTAAAAAAGGCTGACCATCATCTGAGTCTTCAGTGAGTCCTAATCTTTTTGCTGGTGGAGGGTCTGGCCTTGATTTTGATGACTGTTGACTAATCAGAGTGGTGGTGGCTGTGGCAATCTCTTAAATGATGACCGCAATGCGTTTCATCACACTTATTGACTCTTCCTTTAACAAACATTTACCTGTAGCATGCAGTGCTGTTTGATAGCATTTTATGCATAGGAGAACTTCTTTCAAAATTGGAGTCAATCCTCTCAAACCCTGCTACTTCTTTATGAACTACGTCTATGTAATTTTCTAAATCCTTTGTTGTCTTTTGACAATCTTAACAGCATTTTTACTAGGAGTAGATTGCTTCTCAAGAAACCATTTTCTTTGTTCATCTGTTAAAAGCATCTCTCCATCTGTTCAAGTTTTATCATGAGGTTGCAGCAATTCAATCATATTCTCAGGCTCCATCTTAAATTCTGGTTTTCTTGCTATTTCCACCACATCTGCAGTTATTTCCTCCACTTAAGTCTTGTAACCTTCAGTCATTCATGAGAGTTAAAATCAACTTTTTTAAAAATTAATGTTAATGTTGACATCTGACCTCTTTGTTAAATGGTAAATGTTCTTAATGGCATTTAGAACAGTGAATACTTTCCAGAACGTTTTCATTTACTATTCCAAATCCATCAGGGGAGTCACTATCTATAACAGCTATAGCCTTACAAAATGTATTTCTTAAGTAACAACACTTGAAAGTCGAAATTATTCCTTGATCCATGGGCTGCATAATGTGGCATAAACACAACATGAATCTCATTGTACATCTCCATCAGACCTCTTACATGACCAGGTGCATTGCCAATGAGCAGTAATATTTAAAAGAAATATTTTTTTTTCCAAATAGTAGTTCTCGAAATATTGAGTAAACCATGCTGTAAACAGACTGTTGTCATTCAGATTTTATTGTCCCATTTAGAGAGCACAGAGTAGATGTAGCAAAATTTTTAAAAGCCTTAAGATTTAGGGGATGATAGATAAGAACTGGTTTCAATTTAAAGTCACCAACTGCATTAGCTCCTAACAAGAGAATCAGCCTGTCCTTCGAAATTTTGAAACCAGGCATTGATTTCTCCTCTCTAGCTATGAAAGTCCAAGCTGACATTTTCTCCCAGTAGAAGGCTGTTCTATTTACACTGCAAATCTGTTGTTTAGTGTAGTGACCTTCATGAATTACCTTACGTAGATCGTCTTCATAAGTTGCTGTAGCTTTTATATAAGTACTTGCTGCTTCACCTTAAACTTTGATGTAATAAAAATGGCTTCTTAAACTTCATGAGCCAGCCTCTGCTAACTTCTCACAGCTTCTTCACCCCTCTCAGCCTTCATGGAATTGAACAGAGTCAGGGTCTCGCTCGGGATTAGGCTTTGGCATAAGGGAATACTGAGGTTGGTTTGATCTTCTATCCTTATCATTAAAACTTTCTCCATAACGCTTCTATCCATATCATTAAAACTTTCTCCATAATGCTGTTTCTGGAGCTCCTGTCTTCACTCAGTGGAAAGAAATCCGACTAGCATCCATGAGGATGCAGGTTCTATCCCTGGCCTTGCTCAGTGGGTTAAGGATCTGGTGTTGCCATGAGCTGTGGTGTAGATAGCAGATGTGGCTCAGATCTGGCATTGATGTTGCTGTGGCATAGGGCAGAGGCTATAGATCTTATTCAGCCCCTAACCTGGGAACCTCCATATGCCACTGGTGCAGCCCTAAAAAACACAGAAAATAAAAAAAATAAAATTTAAAAAATTAAAAAACTAAATAAACAACAATGCTGTATCACTCTTTTATCATCCGTGTGTTCACTGGAGTAGCACTTTTAATTTCCTTCAAGAACTTTTCCTTTGCATTCACAAGTTGGCTGTTTGGTGCAAGAGGGCCAGCTTTCGGCCTGCCTCAGCTTTTGACATGCCTTCTTCATTAAGCTTAATCATTTCTAACTTTTGATTTAAAGTAAGAAGTGTATGAATCTGATTTTCACTTGAAGACTTAGAAGCCATTGTAGAGTTATTAACTGGACTAATTTCAACATTGTTGTATTTAAGGGAACAGGAAGGTCTGAGGAGAGGAAAAAAGACTAGGAAGGTTGGTTGATGGACCAGATGGAACACACGTGTGTCAACTTATACGGCACAGTTTGTGGTGACTCCAAACTATTACAATAATAACAAAGATCACTGACCCCAGATCACCATAACAAATATTTTAAAAGTTTACAATATTGCAAGAATCACCAAAATGTCATACAGAGACATGAATTGAGCAAATGTTATTGGAAAACTGATTGCAGACACACTCACTTAATGCAGCATTGCCCAAAAACCTTCAAGTTGTTTAAAAAAATATGTAGTATTTGTGAAGTGCAATAAATCAGGGTGCATTAAAATAAGGCATGCTCGTATCTTTATAACAGATTGAAAACTACACCTCATGTAGTCACTTATGATGGAGCATGATAATGTGAGAAAAAAGAATGTAACCTGTATGTGTGACTGGGTCACCTTGCTGTACAGTAGAAAATTGACAGAACACTGTAAACCAGCTATAACGGAAAAAATAAAAATCATTATAAATGAAAAGAAAGAAGAAAGAAAAGAAAACTACACCTCTATAAAGTGGAAAACCTAAATTCCTCATAGTGCTGAGGACCATCATTCCCTGGGTATGTGATCCTCTGATCTCCCTGTGCCTGATCTTTGAGCCAAGCCACTGTTTCCTAATCCAAAATCCTTGGATACCAGTGCTAGGATCTATAGTCCTACAATCCACAGGTACTTATTTCTTACAACTTCATAGACTACGGTTTCACAAGGGCTAGTATGCAATGGCAGGGAGGTAGATATTAGAAAGAAGCAAAGATGGTGGTAATAAAAGCTCTAATTACTTAAGGTAATAATTACTTTAGGTAATTAAGTGCCTCCCTGTCTGGCACTATGTCATGCTCTTTACATACAGTATTTCATGTTATCTGACAACTGCCTGGTTGAGACGGTACGGTCACTCCATTTTACAAATGGGAAAACTCAGGTTCAAAGCAAGCTCAGAACCAGGTAAATTTAATATAATTCAGTCTGACTCTGAGACCTCTGCTCTTTCAGAGACTCCCAGAAGCATAAATAAACCAGGAAGGAGAGGGTGGAAAAAACCAAATACAAGAAATACACATATATGCTGCTCCCCCAATCTATGCCCAGTGAGAGCAGGAACCAAGTCACTGCTGTTCACAGCACCTTAGCTAGGGCCATTTTCTACACATTGTTAAAGAAATGATAGTTTACTGGTATTTTCTTCCTTTGTACCATTTATATGGTATCTTTTATGTTTATCATGGACAAAAATCAAGTAAAATGAATATAAAAGCATACATGTATATTCAGGGTTGTACATTTATCATAATAAGAGAAGTTGACTATTACAAAAGTAAAGAAAATACGAGCTCAAAAATTTAAATGATTATTAACTGGCCTTGGCTTCAAAACTATCAGAGAATGATCATGCATATATGTATATATATATTCAAGGCACCAAAAAGAACAAAGAGTTATTGCCAATTATCTCAAAAGATTTTATATTTGACTAATTTCACCAAAATCATGTAACCAGTTGGATTTTATCATTTATATAATCTTTCTGCTTTAGAGAAGATTACATTTATTAGCAAAGGGGTACTTATGATTCGCATTCTCTTCTAAAGTGATCTTTCCCTCACCATGCTGTTATAGGGAAAAGATTATGCTTAAAAAATAGAAATTTTCACCAACTGAGGTAAAGGATGATTTCCATTTTCCACTGGGACTCCAAATTTCATTTCTAGAACAGAATATAAAGTTCCAATATATCTCAAAATGTGTTAAGTAATATCAGTCTTTATAAACAGAAGCTGAAAAACAGATTACAAAGAGTTGGCCTCTCAAACCTAGATAAAACATCACAAAGTTGAGTTACGTGTGTGATCTCATTGCCCAGAATGAATGGGCTTAAGAGAAAGGGCATATGACAAGTAGAGACAAGTAAGGAAAAGAAAATAACTCCTCAATCAAAATAGCTGGACAGAAGGAATGGAGAGCAGAAGACTCCTGGCACTCTGTGAAATGCCAGGAGTGCAGACTAGTTCTTTGCCATTTTTCTTGCCTCCTCCCTTGTCTTCATCAAGGGGACTTGGTCAAAGAGTCCGTATTTAAGCAAAAAAACAAAAAGAACAAAACCACGGGGTTTGGAGTTAATCAAACTTGGTAAATCCAGGCTCTATCTCATAATTCAATTTGAATGAGGAAAGTAATTTCTCCAGAATTAAATTTCTTCCTCTGTGGCTTGAAGATAGCACTAGTTTACAGTTTGTTGGGAGGATGGGAGGATATGAAGTAATAATTTTATTCATTTTTTATTAAATTTATTTTCATTTGGTATAGGTGATTCACAGTTTTGAATCAATTTCTTCTATACAGCACAGTGACCCAGTAATACATGTATATACATGTTTTTCCCATGTTATCTTCCATTATGGTCTATCCCAAGAGATTGGATATAGATCCCTCAGCTATGCAGTAGTACCTCATTTCTTATCCATTCTAAATACAATAGTTTGTATCTACCAACCCCAAAACTCTCTGTCCAACTACTTCTTCCCTCCTCCCCTCTGTCAACCATAAGTCTGTTCTCTATGTCCATGAGTCTGTTTCTGTTTTATAGATAGGCCCATTTGTGTCAAATTTTATAGTCCACATATAACTGATATCATGTGGTATTTTTCTTTTTCTTTCTGACTTACTTCATTTAATATGAGAATCTCTAGTTACATCCATGTTGCTGCAAATAGAATTATTTTGTTCCTCTTTATGGCTAAATAGTTATCCATTGTATGTATGTACTACATAGCCTTAATCCATTTATATGTTAGTGGACACTTACACTGTTTACATATCAATTGTAAACAGTATGGCAATGGACATAAAGGTGTGGGTATTTTTTGAATTATAGTTTTATCTGGATATATGCCCAGGAGTGAGGTTTTTGGATCATTTGATAATCCTAAATTTAGTATTCTGAGAAACCTCCAAACTGTTTTCCATAGTGGTTGTACCAATTTACATTCCCACCAACAGTGAAGGAGGGGTGCCTTTTCTCCACACCCTCTCCAGCATTTGTTATTTGCAGACTTGTTAATAACGGTCATTCTAACTGGTGGGAGGTGGTACGTCATTGTAGTTTTGATTTGCATTTCCCTAATAATTAGCAAGGGGGAGCATTTTTCATGTGGATGTTGGCCACCCATTTGTCTTCTTTGGAGAAATATCTATTTAGGTCTCCTGACCATTTTTCAATTGGGTTGTTTTTTTATTGTTGAGTCGTCTTGATGGTGAAAACCTGAAAGAATTTCTGCTAAGATCAGCAACAAGACAAGCTTGTCCACTTTCACCAATGTTATTCAACATAGTTTTAAAAGTCCTAGCCATGGCAATCAGAGAAGAAAAGGAAATAAAAGGAATCCAAATTGGAAAAGAAGCAAAATTATCACTGTTTGCAGATGATTCGATATTATACCTAGAAAATCCTAGACACTACCAGAAAACACACCTATTCTTCTGAAACTCTTCCAAAAAATAGCAGAGGAAGGAACAGTCCCAAGTTCATTCCATGAGGCCACAATCACCCTGATACCAAAACCAGACACAGATACCACAAACAAAGAAAATTAGAGGCCAATATCACTGATGAACATAGATGTAAAAATCCTCCATAAAATGTAGCAAACTGAATACAAACATATATTTAAAGAATCATACACCAAGATCAAGTGGAATTTATCACAGGGATAAAAGGATTCTTCAGTATCCACAAATCGATCAACGTGATACACCACATCAACAAACTGAAAAATAAAAACCATATGATCATCTCAATAGATGCACAAAAAGCTTTTGATAAAATCCAACACCTGTTTCTGATTAAAAACTGTCTGGAGAGTGGGCATGGAGGGGACCTACCTCAACATAATAAAGACCATATATGACAAGCTCACAGCTAACATGATTCTCAATGGTGAAAAACTGAAAACATTTCAAATAAGATCTGGAACAAGACAATTATATCCACTTTCACCACTACTATTCAACACAGTTCAGCAAAAATAAAGAAATAATAGGAATCCAAATTGGCAAGGAAGAAGTAAAACTATCAATATTGCAGGTGACATCATGCTATACCTAAAAAGTCCTAAAGATGGACTAGAAAACTATTAGAACACATTAATGAATTTGGCAAAATTGCAGAATATGAAATTAATACTCAGAAATCAACTGCATTTCTATACACTAACAATGAATGATCAGAAAGAGAAATCACAGAACTATCCTATTTATAATTGCATCAAAAAAGAATAAAATACCTAGGAATAAACCTACCTAGAGATACAAAAGACTCTAGAGATACAAAAGACTCTGAAAACTATAAGATGCTGATGAAAGAAATAAAAGATAACCCAAACAGATGGAAAGATATACTATGATCTTCAATTGGAAAAATGAATATTGTCAAAATGACTATACTACCCAAGTGATCTACAGATTCAGTGCAATCCCTATCAAATTACCAAGGGCATTTTTCACAGAGATAGAAGAGACTGTCTTAAAACTTTGAATGGAAACACAAGAGATCCTGAAGAGCCAACACAATATTGAAAAAGCAAAACAGAAATGGTGTATTCAAGCTCCCTGACTTCAGACAATACTACAAAGCTACAGTTATCAAAATAATATGGTACTGGCACAAAAACAGAAATACAGATCAATGAACAGGATAGAAAGCCCAGAAATTAACCCAAGTACCTATGGTAATTAATCTATGACAAAGGAGGTAAGAACATACAATGGAAGAAAGATAGTTTATTCAATAAATTGTGCGGGGGAAACTGGACAGCTACATGTAAAAGATTGAAATTAGAACATCCTCTAACACCATACACAATAATAAACTCAAAGTGAATTAAAGACCTAAACATAAGGCCAGATACTATAAAACTCCTATAGGAAAACATAATCAGAATGCTCTTTGATATAAATCAGAGAACATCTTGTTTGATCCACCTCCTAGAATAATGATAATAAAGACAAAAATAAATGAATGGGACCCTAATTAAACTCAAAAACAATTACACAGCAAAAGAAACCATTTTTTAAAAAGGATAGACAACTCACGAAATGGGAGAAAATGTTTGAAAATGATGCAACAAACAAGGCCCTAATCTCCAAAATATGAAATAATAATTTTAAATATCAAGCACTGGCATAGAGTAGATGCTTCTAAATTGATGGGAGCTGCTGATGTTCTTCTTGTTAGTACTAATTACAGTAGTAGCAGTAACAGCAGTAATCGTGTTTTATGGTAGTAAAACTACTCGGCCAGTAATACTAGAATGCCCTCTCCCTTTATTACATAAAAAAGAGACATTAGTGGGGCCAAGCTAACCACATTCTTCTCTTCCTCATTTTTGTATATGAAAGTTATGGTGTCAAGAACCTTGAGTTCATTCTTCTTAGACAATACCAGGTTCCCTCAATGTAGCTTTAAACTAATGGCTTAATCACATAATCTGAGATCACTTCTATTTGCTCCGTCTCAGGTAATGTGGTGTTCAAGACAGTTTTCCCAATGGTGACAGATGGGCTACTCCATGTTCAAACTCAACTGGGGCCACATTCTCCAGTAATTCACTCTTCAGGTGATAGAATGATCGCATTTATGATAAAATTACAAATTCAGTTTTAATGTATAGATTTTTTTTAGACCAAGCCTCAACTTTTAAATCTGAAGAAAATTGTAGCAAAAAACAAAATTGGACATTGACCACCGCAGTTAATTCTGCTCAGCCATTGTAATTGCAGCCAGACTTAAAAATGGTAAACAATACCAATACTGTGTAACTGAACCAAGAAAAAGGAAAGATTTTGATAAGAATTCAACCCTTAAATACAGTAAGTGACAGAATGAAAGAAAATTCCCAGCACACATTATTGTAAAAAGTTTTTTTCCCCCACAAATGGATAGTACATCAGGTAATTTAAAGTTTGTTCCTAACAAGACTGTAAAGCTTGTAAACTCTTATCAGTGTTCTGGCTTTGCAAAACTGAGACAGACAGCACTTCATATTATTAGAAATGAACTGAAGTGATGACTCCATAGACTCCTACTTTTTTCTTTATAATCACTTCTTTCTGAATTAAATGATCAGTTTGGAGGCTCTCAAAGAGGCCTCCCCCTTACTTTCCAATGTGTGTGGTCTTACTTTGAATTTATGTCAGTTGATTCTATGCAGAGTACACCAGAAAAATGACAGCCCAGGTTTGCAATCTTCTTTACAGCCAGTGTTGGCTTTTTGTGAAAGATGACGGACAGTTCCCTCTGGCAATCTCCTCTATTTCTCCTTTAGATGCATTATTTGGTTTGATGTGCTATCTGTTTTTCTAGCTGCTTGACCCCTTTAGGTGAGTGATTCTCAAACCAGGACACTCAGACAGACCTCTCTGTTATCAAATCTCATCGGGATAACTGGCAATAACTGGCGTTATTTTTCATTGTAACAACTAGAGGGCGCTACTGACATCTACTGAGTAGAGCCCAGCGATGCTTCTTAACATCCCACATTGCACAGGACAGCCCTCTATAACAAATAATTATCAAAACAGGAACACCAATAGTGCCATTATTGAGAAACCCCGCCAAAGAAGCAATGCATATTTTAAGTCCCAGAGAGAAATAAATTTTCCTCTACCTTTTTAAGTTCTATCTGGTCTATGCATTAGTTTGATAAGAGATAGATTAACAGGAGAAAATCAAAAGTTTAACAGTATGTACACATGAGAGAGACCCAGGAAATGTGAATAAATCATTAAAATGGCCAAGACTCTCATTCTAAATGCCCACTTTGGCTACAAACAAAAGAGGATGTCAGGCAGACTAGTGGTTTGGGACTTTAAAAAGGAGGAAGGTAATTCACAGGGTGATGGAAAAGCAAATATTTGGTAAACAAGTATGTTTTGAGCCATTCAGAGAAAATGGGACAGAACGTATTCTGATTTCCACACACATAATCCATATTCTTTGGAGATACCTCCTTCATAGCTCTATTCTGGGATAGATCTATTACCAAGATTATTTTTAAGCAGTTAAGAGGGAAGTAGCAAGAAAAACTTCCTGAGTCTTCTGCTTCTTAAAATGAATCAGACTAAATTAATCTTCTCCTCAAAAAGACAGATTTCAGGGTGGCAAATTTTGCTCTCCTATATAAGCTATTTTCAGTAATATTTAAAAGTTTAGTATGTGCTTATTTAAGATTAGAATGCACAAGCTAAACAGAATTTACTTTTTTTTTGCCTTCAGCTGAATTCTTAATAAATTGATACAGTATTGCTTATTTCCTGCTATTGAGAAGCTCTGATTGGCAATAATCTTTTATTATAATATACAATGAGAAATGATTATTACTAAATATTATTGAACCAGCAATTCCTTTTCAAAAATATAAGGTCAATAGAGGAATGAACAAGTGAAAGTCATACTGACTACTGATAAAGTTGATAACACTGATATTGATCTTATCTCAAAAGAATATTTCATCTTACAAGAAAGATAATATTTTTCCTGAAAAAAATTGAGTTCCAAACTTCTTTTAATTTCAACCATGAATTTCATAATAGTTTTGAAACAATAGGAAAGGGGCAGGGCATAACCTTTTTAAAAAATGACATAGCCGTTGAGGACACAGCAAAAACTAGTTAGAACCAACTAGGTCCAAGATGGCAGAAGATGAGATTTCCAGTGGACCCTGAGCTTCATTATACACTCATTATAACATATTAGCATGCTAACTGACACACCCACAAGCACTATGACAATTCTAAGGCCAAGCATAAAAGGCCAAAAAGTGAGCAGTGGCTCAGTTCCTGGAAATCCCTGTCCCTTCCCTGAAATAGTTGGAATAATCCTTCTACTCATTAGCCTATGAAATTACCCACCCTTTATTTCAGGGTCTCTCACCTTTGAGATGGCCCATACTTTATCTTTCTCTCTCAATAAATCTTCCTGCCTATCACTTTGCCTTTCACTGAATTCCTTCTGCATTGAGGTGAACCTGAACTTCAGTAAGTCTGAGAGTAGGTATGTGATTTTCATTAAAAAGCAGTGGGTTCAAGTCCCAATCTGAGTTTTGAATGGGTTAGAGTCCCAGCCCATAGGTTCAATCCCAATCTGAGTCATGTGGTTTCAGTTTCACAGAGTAGTTTATACCCTGCAGTTTCAGTTTTGATTATCTCCCCGCTCATTTTTCACTGGATCTCTTCATGGGACTTTCAAACTTGAAAACATTTTCTCAGTTATGAGTAGGAATATCATTTTTCTTGACTTAACCATTCTGCTCCCCACCTTCTTTCTTTTACTAAAGTTTTCAAGTAAAAATTCTCCTCTATCCTCCTATGGTTTGATTTTATTATTTTTGATCTGCAAGAACCACTGTGACCTAGGTCAACCACAATCTTTCTCCGACTATTTATAAAGTTTCCTTCCATCTCCACTGGCCTTAATGCATAAGACAGGCAAAGAAAAGTGAGAATGGGAAGGACAGTTGGTGACCCACTTTTAACACACACATGGATCCAGCAGCATTAAGCTCTTCCCAAGTTAAAATTTGTGTGATATAGTTCTGTCCTCACAGCCTATCCTCATCCTGATCCTGCTGAGACTCTGCTAAGTCTCTTTACTTTGGGTGACTCATATTTTTGTAAAATTCTTAAATAAATACTTTCTTTTTGGCATCCTATTCTCTGGACTATATAAGCTTCTGCTGTCTCTTTGAGGAGTAGAGCAGCCACATCAGCCTCCAAAGAAGATGAAATTCTAGAAGGCCTGCAACTTTGAGAACCTCAGAATTAACATAAAGATCTTTTTTGAAGAGATGACAAAAATCACATCATAGTCACTTTCAATAACATGAGGACTTCCTGGGAGTCCTTAGGTGGCCTAGCAGTTAGGCTTTGGCATCGTCACTGCTGTGGCTTGGGAATTTCCACATGCCGCAGGTGCAGTCTAATAATAATAATAATAATAATAATAATAATAATAATAATGTGGTTCCTAAAATGTAAAGACTGTGTAATAACTTTTCATTAAGCCATCTGATCAACTGGCTGAATGTAATGTGCTAGGTGCTAGCAAAATAAACATGATTCTCTCTCAAAGGGCTCAAATTCTGCTAGAAGTAAAATCTGAGTAAACAAATGATTGCTAATACAATGTGATATATGGTATTCCAGAGATATACACAGAATATTGAAATATATACATATAGTAGAAGCATAAAGGGACAGTAGTCACTACTACAGGAGTTGGAGAGGGAAAATAGGGAAAAAGGGAAGCTGAAGTTGGGTCTTGAAATACTCAAAGTAGTAGTTTATCAAGCAAAGGTAGGAGGTCTTCCATCCAAGTTTTCTTATTTCAGAAACAAGAATACATTAAAACTGGAAAACTTTTTTTATAAATAAAACAAAACTATGCTCATAACATCTTCTACTTAGATTTTTCTATAATATCACACTATTCCCTCAATCTCTATATAAGATACCCTTGATTCCCTAAAGTAACAACTACCATTGTCTCTGCTCTCTCTTCCACCTTTTCCTTCAGCTCTTTATATTCTTCCCCAGGTCCTCAGTTGTATTTTCTTTGGACACTTTCTTGATAACTACTCTTCAATTATCCAGAGACATTTTTCTCCATCTATAACCCTGTAACTGCTTTCTCAGTAGCAAAACTTGATCTCCAGATTGGGTACAGCTTGATCGCCAGAGCACTTTTGTCCAGTTGTCAGAGGAAATAAATTTAGTTTGGAGAGATTTTCTTCTTAAAGCATTGATTCTACTTTCCTTTTACTCAAATTGGGTCCACAGAGAGAACCCAATTTTCCAGCTGGGTACTTTACCTCAATATGGGACTTAGGAAACTTTCAGATAGAAGGCAGGCACAAAAACCTAAGTCAAGGCAAATTTTCACTCAGAAAATAAGATTTTATGGGAACAGCCCAGTTTAAACTTTGCTTTTAGTCCATAAATATATTCAAAAGTCACTTGATCTTCCTTTGAAACTTTCTCAAGCTAAACCTTTTGCAGAGTCCCTCTGGTGCTTAAGCAAATGGTTAGCACTAATTGTTTCCCACCTTGGGGAAAACATTTGTTGTGGAAGAATTAACTAGCTCCACAAAGCAGCTACTTTCTTATCTTAGAGGCCTACTATCTCTAATTCCCACAAGGTCCTGATGCTTGGAGTCCATGCAGGTGTGATATTTTTAGTATCCCTCCATAAAATATCCACTAAAAAGCAGTTCATTTGATTTGGAAGCAACATATTTGTTAAGCGTATTCTAACAATAATAATAATCCCTTATTTAAATATCATATATGTTTATATTACACAAACACAAATTTAAATTAGAACAACATATAATCGCTTGCAAGGAAATTAAAAGAATAATCTATCCTAACCATGTTCTCATTTTACAAATAATTAATATCCAGAAACTTGACAGCTACTCAAAGTCATATAAGCTAATTGACAGCAGAATTAGTTTGAACTGATACCAAGAGCTCCTCACTTATGCTTTAATGCCTTGTTCACATTATATATTTTACAATTAACTTGTGGGGTAGGGCGAATTATATTCCCATCATTTTGTAGATATGACAACAACAAGTATGTGCTTTGCAGCTGACATCTGTAATATATTGAGATCATTAGATGAGAAAATGCTTGTAAAGTATAATACCCAAAATACAATGAATTATCAATAAATGTCAACTTTTGTTGTTCCTATTGTTGTAGCTATTTTGGTTGTTTTTGCCATTCCATTGTTGTAGCTACTACAAAAGTATGTTCCAGAATTACTTTTGATCAAATCATTTCATTCATCATCTTGCCAACCAGGGATTCTTAGCTTGGGCATCAGTGAACCCTAGGGTTTCATGAATTGTTTTAGGAGGCTTTTAAATACACAGAAATGTGTGGTAAACTTTGTGTATCTGTATATTTGTGTGTGTGTGTGTGTGTGTAGAGAGAGAAGTGATAGTATCAATTCTCTAGGTTTATCATGTTGTTGAATACATCAGTATTTTATTCCTCTTTATTGCTGAATAGTATTCTAATACAACTGAGTGATGAACAATATGAAGTTGAACTGTGTGGGTCTGTTTATATGTAGATATTTGTCAGCAGTAAATGCTATAGTAGTACATGGCCCATAGTTGGTTGAATCTGTGGATGCAGAGGAACCTCAGATATGGAGGACCAATTATAAGTGATAATGCAGACTGATCCTCTGCATTGTTTAAGGGTCAACTATAAAACAGATACATCACATTATGTTTACTCATTCATTGGTTAAACATTTGGGTTGATTACAATTTTTGGCTGTCATTGGCAATTCTCTTAGAGAACTGCCAAGTCAAATAATAACTCTATGCTTAATGATCTGCTGATTTGCCAAACTGTTTTCCAAAGGTACTGCACTATTTCATATTCCCACTAGCAATATATGACAATTCCAAATTCTCCACATCCTCACCAATACTTGTAATATCCTTTCTTTTTTTTTTATTTTAGCCACCTTAGTCGCATCCATGTTGCTGCAATTGTCAAGACTGTTACAATCTTGATTCCACTTTTGATATTAGGCAAACCAGGTAAGCAGTCCCACAAAAGATAATTATCTGTAAAGAGGGGGTGAAGGCACCCACTTGTGTATGCAAAATTATCTGTTAGAGTGACAGGAAAACATATTACATTCTCTAATTACATTTTTAATTTTAAAAGGATAAAAACCAATATTTGCTAGTATTTAACTATTAACATGATTTCATATTGATGTCCACACTCAGTCTACATCAGATATGTAATTCAGGTAATTTCATGTCACATAGGATTGCCACCACAAAAAAAGAGTAGAAGTTACACAATGGAGACTTTGACATAGCTGTCTCACTGTTTTTTGTTTGTTTGTTTGTTTTGTTTTGTTTTGCTTTCAACAGAGAGTATCATATTTCAGTGGGCAAGTAACAAAGAGGGAGATTTGTGTATTATATTATCCAATTTAAAGTAAACCAAACCTTACTAAATGTGTACATAACTACAGAATATTTTTGTAAGAAAACATGGATTGATGATATGGGGAGGAGATAAAACTGAGCCATAGAGAATGACAGAATGAATCCTTCTTCTAATCACTAGTACTAGCCCCTCATCAACCACATTGAAAGATAAATAATGATAATTTAATCAGATTAGATGAGAAGCTGCCACAAATAACTGAAATTACCTAGAAGAGTTTTGATATGTGAATTTATATATTATTCATAATGAATATTTTTAAAGAGTGTTTGGGAGTTTAACAATGAGTGAAACAGCAATTGGTTTCCAAATAACTTCATGTTATGAAGAGAAGATTTTGGAGGAAAAAAAATTGGAAATATCTGTCCTGATGTGCAGTTACTGCAAAAATGTGGATGAATCAACATTTAAAAAGAAAAGCTTATGTCTGTACTCATTCTTTCCAAGAAATGGTTTTAGATGTTTACACCATTTGTTGAAAATCTAGTTTTTGTTTGCAAGAATAAATTGTTGATTCCCAGAGGAGATTAGAATTTATAAGATGAATTCATTCTACATATCTTTGCATAATTAGTGAATGCAGTTTAAATATCATGTTATATTAGCTGTAGCCAATGAATTATTTCTTCCATTTTTATGTTTTTAATTTTTTTGAGCTTTGAGATACAATTGGCCTATATTATTGCATAAGTTTAAAATGAACAATATGATGATCTAATGTATATATTGAGAAATGGGGTTAGTTAACGCCTCCATCACCTCACAAAATTATTGTTTTGTGTGTGCATGGGTACAGTGAAAATAGTTAAATTTATCATCTCATCAACTTTCAATTATGTAATGTAGTATTATTAAGTATGGATACTAAGTTGTAGTTTAGATTCCCAGAACTTTTTCATCTTATAAATGCAAGTTTATATCCTATATTTCTTCCATTTAAATATTCTACTTCAGGGATTTCCCATCATGGCTCAGTGGTAACGAACCCGACTTGTATCCATGACGCAGGTTTGATCCCTGGCCTCACTCAGTGGGTTAAGGATACGTCATTGCCATGAGCTTTGTAGATCACAGATGTGGCTTGGACCTGGCCTTAACCTAAGCTGGCATCTGCAATTCTGATTAGACCCCTGGAACTTCTATAGGCCATGGGTACGGCCTAAAAAGACAAAAATAAATAAGTAAATACATATCCTATGTCAATGACAACCACTAAAACCAAAAATGAAAAATAAACTGAATTCAAAACTTGACAAATCACTTGATCAAATTACATTTAAACCGAGATTTTCAAAAATGATAAAGCATATTAAAATATAATTCATTATCTGCGATGTTATTAATAACAACATTGGATGAAAACAGAAAAGGATGTTTGTACTACTAATAAAAATGAATGAATGAAATTATTTTAAAGTATTATATTACTCTTTATAGCCTTTACATTTCTATTAGGAAAAATGTGTATAATGTATTTTAATAATTTATTAAGAAACAATTTTAGATATATTAAGAGTATTCTTAAAATTGTTCATTAGAGTGTGTTATCAAAAAGGTTTGGGAATCACTGCCATAAAGAATGTTGCACAACATAAGTTTATTACTCTCTGAATGTGCTTTATAGTGCACAACAATCTAATAAAATGGAAATAGTACAGCACTGTGTGACCTAGATTCTAATACAATTTAAAAAGTTGTAAAACCCCAAGCAAGTCAACTTACCTCTCAGGGACATTTTTGTCCATTTGTAAAATAAAATCGTTGGGCTGGCTGATCTCTAATGACCCCTCTAGCCCTAAAATTCTGGTTTCAAGATGTTCTTCCAGGAGACAATGGATTTATAGTTCTGCATTATTTAGTCATAATTACATGATAATTTATCATAGAATGAGTGAGTTTAATGATGACAAAGAACAAACAACAAGCAAAAACTAATTCTGAGAAATGAGTAAAAATTCATATTAAATCCCAGCTCTCAAGAGTCTAATCAATCTGATCATTTGATAAGCACTACTTCCTGCCAAATGTTAGATACAGTGCTTTGCTTTGGGGGAGACAAAGAAATTAATATAATGTCATCCCTCTCAGTAATTCTACATAACTTTGTAAATAAATAATAACAGCACTGATATAAAGCTCATACATTGCTTGATTCTCATTTTACAATGGGAATTATGCTTTTTTTTTTAAGTAGAATTATATCCTAATATTCAAAAGGAAGGAAACAAAACAACTTATTTAGATGACCCCAACTAAAGTGCATTAGAGAGTGTTCTTGTTTCTGAGTAAAATGTCAAAGTTTCATGTATTATTTATCTGGGCTTTGTTCCCAAATTTTCTGTAACATGTGTAACTTACAACCCAAACCATACTTTAGTTTGTAAGGAACTGAATGTGTTTTTTTTTTTTTTTTTTGGTTCTTTAATGTTTGCAGTCTTCCCACAGGGAATGGTCAAAATAAGGTGACAGGGCTACACAAGTGTCACTCAATTATAAAAGATAATGGGCCTTATTTACTACAGTTCATATTTGTAAACTTACTCTAAAGGAAACATTCATCCCAAAATATGCATGTTTCTGAGATTGTTTAAAACAGTCTTATATATATGATTGAAAGGCATAGTTAATCTGATATACAATAATGTTTAAAAAAAAAAAACTCCCTGATTCACTGGAATTATGTTTTTCACTCAATTCAACAGATACTATCTAAAGCCCACTCTACATTGTGCACTGTCGTAAAATATGGGCATTTCTTTCAAACAAGGCAAAACTTCCATTCTCCAAGAATTTCGATTCTTGAGAAAGAAAAACAGTTATTTAGCAAACAAACAAATAATTAATAGTGATGAGTGCTCTAGAGAAAAATATATCTAGTTTTTAAGAATTAGAATGGCTATAATGTAATGAGAAAGGTAGGGTTCTGGTGAAGCATTTGGAAAATTTAATTATGGAAGAGATTGGAGAAGTCTGGAATTTTAGAAGTTATGGGATTTCAGATTGTATGAAAATCTATGGCCTGACCATATAATGAGTAAAAGAATATAGTTTACATGGTTTGAAATGGAATAGCAAAATCTGAAGGCATCAGGTGGACCGCAACAGGAATATTGAACCAGGGGAAGCGATGAAAAGAGAGATTAATATAAGTAGCAACAATTCTTGAAATACATGGGGGAGTAATTGAAGTTAGAAAAGAGCCATGTTTAAAAGTAGGAGAGAGATCTGGACTCCATTAGCCTGGAATAATGAATGGGTTTTTACCGAGAGATGAAAGAATGATAATCTCTCCATAATTATTTTAAAAATATTTAAAGAATGCTTCATTAATCTAAAAATATAGTAAATCCAAAAAAAAAAACATAAACTAAATGGGCAACATTTAGTTTAAATGACTTTATAGGCCAAGTGTCTTCAATGGACAAAGGAAATTAAGCCAAGGAAGAGAAGGGATGTCAGAAGCACTATATGAAGTGGTAAAACACGTATGGGAGCAATAGAAAGAGATGGGTGAAACATTACCAATGGAAGAATGAACCTTGGATAGAGGAAAGCACGGAATAGAATGAGGATTTAAGTCCTTAAGAAGAAAAGTAAATCTGAGGGACTTTTATTTGTGTCTATAAATGACAGGAATATAACTGAGTAAAGAGATACAAATAAAGTCAATTCAAATTACTAGACTAGCAAATACATACATATAATATATAATGTAATATAGGTAATAAGAAATATAATATATATCAGACATATATAATGTTACATATACATTTTTTCATTAGATGTTTATGAAAGCTTTATTCATGTATTCACTCATTATTTAAAAAACTATTTTTTGAGCATCTACTTACTAGTGAAAAGTGTAATCAGGAATAGTCTACCTAACATGAACACACAAAAAGTTTTGATAACCTCAGGTCTCAAGACAGTTGTGCTAAAACAACGAAGAAAGGACACATGTTAAAATAATAAAATAATTTGAGTTACTTCCCTTCTCTGATCTGGCTCCCTTTATTGCTACCTGATTGATTTAATGGTTGAAAAGGATTGAAGGGTGTGCATTTATTTATAGAAAACTATCTATACAACTTTTACTAAGTCTTCAAGTTTAGAATCTTACACTCGCAGTAACACAAGCAGGATTGGCATGTGAACTTGCAGTGTTATCCAGTTCATTAACTTTACAATCATTTCATCTTTTCCATCATCTTTTATGAGTTCACAAGAACTATTTCTAAGAGTCTAAATAGTATTCAAATATAAAAATTATCCAGCAGTAGAGTTTAGTCATCCTGTGGCTAAACATTTTAAACATGGTACCTTCTACTTTCTGAGGAATTATTTAGCAAAAGAGTCTATTACCAAGAAATGTCTATGTAAGTATTCATAGTTTGAATCCATGAAGTATTTTAGTGTTTTTCTAGATATGAGAAGATGCAAGAATTGGGCACATAAAATCTTCTCCTGAAACTTCTATATGAAGACCTGTTCTTCCAGATTTCCCAGAACACAGAGTACCTCACTACTGATCTCCATCCTGAGCTATGTCCAGGGCTCAGAAAGTGCCTCAGCTTGGCAGCTGCAGTGGCTCATGACTTAATCCATGTAAAGGCAGATGGCAAGTGCCAAACTCCAATTCACAATAGTTAATGTGTCTTAGTGGTAACAATCTTTCTCCCATCTCAAGTTATTAAGTTAAACAACATAACATGTTAAAGCACTAGAGTTGAAAATCAGCTTCAAGCACTTTTGGAGGAATCGAATCTTCTTACCACCAACTCACCTCCCTAAAAATGCTATGAGAATGATCATGATAAAGCCTGACCTATCATGAATAAGAAAAGACAACAAAGAAATGCTGAAAACCAAACAACAGAAAAATAGAATTGGTTATTTTGTCATTTCAGTCAAACAACACACATTGGTAAAACTGGCTAATTGGCTCCATTTTTGGGTAAATTACTATCTTTTCATTCACTGTGACCACCAGAGTATCATTAACAATTTTAAACTTCTGTTTATGCTAAAAATTGTCTATATACAGTACTGGTGATTGAAATTACAATGACACCAAAAGGAAATTCCCAAAATTTAATATTTCTTGTGAAGGGAGAAAAAAAGAGGGAAAAAGAGAGAGAAACCAACTAATTAGGCAAACAGATTAAAACTAGTTTAGTTTAAACAAAGATAATTTCTTTTTTCATTGTCTTTTCTACCACTCAGTTTTAACTGAGTAAAATTTCCAAAGACACTCTTTGAATAAACATCTATGTAATATATGAACTCTTCAAGTCAATATCATTGTGCTGGCTCTATAAGCTTTGGGGTCGTGAAGGAAATTTTACATCTGAAAAGAGTTCAGTGCTAATTAAATAAACATTTATGCTACGCTCAGGAACAAAGATGGCAAGATAGGAGAAGGGCATTTCCTGAGATCGATCACTCCTCTCTGAGCAGTTTCTACCACTCTGTTAGGAAATATATCATTCTTTTGTTAACTGCAGATAAATTTTTGGTCTTCCTCCTTGCTTGTTTTTCACCCTTCTATGCTATCTGGAGGACTGAGTTTGTTTTTCCTGACGGCATTGGAGTTTTCTAAGCTACCGCAGCAGTGCCAGCCCATACTGTGCACAGTGAGTGAAGGAGAAACAATCTGGCTGTTGTTTTAACACTTTGAAAATAGCAACTTGTATCTTCAGCTTGATTTTTGCCCCTGGACATCCAACAGAGCAATAATCAATCCACCAAATAAAAGACAGGTTTCCCCTTCATCTTCCCCACATGTAGATTTGGCAATTTGAGATAGACATTTACAATTCAAAGGAAAGTTTTGTCTTTTAATCATGCACTGGCATTCTTTTACATAATAACAAAGTCTGTTACCTTCATATTTTTTTTTAATTTTACTAAATTCTAATAAATCACTCCTTTGGAATTTGTGCCAACTACACCACTAAAGAACAAGTTTTTTGTTTTGGGTTTTTTTTTTTGTCTTAAAATGGGTCCAAATAACAAGATTCTTGATCAAACTAACTTTTTTGCTAGATACCATTGCCAGCTATCAAATGATAAGAATGCCATTCTGGTTGTTTGAGTAGAACAAAAGTATTTACTAAAAAGAGTACTTATTAAGCTTGTGTATGGAAGCAAAATTTGCCACCCCAAAATGAGAATTGATTTAGGATTATGATTTTTAAGAAACAGAAAACTCAGGAAGTTTTTCATGTTACCTCCTTAACTGACTAAAAGAATTAAGATAAAAGACCTCTTCTTAGAATGGAGTTATTACCAGAGTACCTGCCAAGAACATAGGCTAAGTATGGTGGGGCCTAGAGAGCAGAGTTCCCTCTATCTCCTACTGTCTCTGAAGGGCCCAGCAAACATTCATTTATAGAACATTTGCTTTTTCACCTCCATGTTAATTTTGTTCCTCCCTTTTAAAGTCCCAAGCCACCACCCACAACATCTTCCTTGGCCTTTACCTGAAGATGGTAATAAAGGTGAAGGTTTTAGCCTTAGCAAGTTACTCTGTCTTCCTGAATCTCCCTCATGTATATGTGTTTTTAACCTTTTTTTTATGTTTTTTGTTAATCCATCTCATGTCAAGTTAATTCTGCTATCAGCCAGAAGGATTTGAAAAAGCAAAGGAAAGTTTTTTTCTTTTCAACAGTTGGTACAGTCAGCAGGGTTCAACTTCACAGGCTGGACATTGTTCTCCCTGAGGCTGCTGTAACTAGGAGATCCTGGGACAAATGACAAAAGCTGACAGAAGGTAAGAATTCTTCCCATATCTGTCTCCTGATCTCTGCCTGTAGGTTTTATAAGACCCTTTATTTTTTTCTTTTTCTAAAATTAGGTCAGCAGGAGAAAATATTTGTGGAGTTAATTCCTTGGACTTAGCAACTCTGGTAAGTTTAATAGAGTAACTCATGGCTTTATTGATCATTTTCTCCTCAGAGATGAACACAGTTTATCTCTTCCATGTCTTTTGTCTTGTTCTATATCCTGAAAACTTGCCTTTGCCACCAGTGAGATTCTTTGCTGTCTCTACCATCTGGAAGGCGTGTGTACCAATGTGCATTTGGTGGTCAGTTGAATCAACAGTTGATCAGAAGCAGGTAAAAAAGCAAGTGGTGTTTGATTGTCTAGCCATGCCAGCTCTCTGGGGAGTTTGTCAAAAGAGGTTCCAATTCATAAGGGTTCTTTGTCATCTGAACCTCTGTTGCTTTGTGAGTACACATGGGCAATACAAGCCTTTACTTTCTTAGAGGATTCTTGGGATTTGGACTTTCTGGACCATGTGAGGGCTGCATCTTTTTGCACTCTCCTTTGGAGATGATGTTTATGACCATTATTAAGCCATTAAAAGGTTTATCAGTTTGAGTCACTATTAAGAATCCACTGATCAATGACCAGACAATGAATCCTTTAAATTGGAAAAGTGAGTAAACTTATAGAGAGCTCTCTTCAAACAGCTGTTTTCTTGGTACCTATGCAAAGGTACCTATGCAAATTAATAGGTGGATAAAAAGAAATAAAACATCTGGCCTTAAGAACTCTCTTGATTAAAAAAAAAATCCAAAAAACAGTTCAGGAAGTCTCATCAAATTTGCCTCTCAGCTTCCTCTCTTGGGTCTTACACATGCTAATAAAATCATTAGGTTAATTAACAAAAGAATGAGAAGAGGCCAAGGGGAAACCCAAGGACATTTCCCAACAAAGTGGAAATTTAAAAAAAGGTTATTAAGAAATAAGGTAAATACAGTTAATATTCAAAGAGGTGGGGAAAAAAGGGAATCAAAATGGGAAGAATCTTGGGACTCAGTCCAACAGAGTGAAAAATTTTAAATGGTTAATAAGAAATGGGGTGGATAAAACAGACACCAATGGTGTTGAAACAGAAGTTTTAATACAGCACTAATGAAGGTTGGGTAGGCCAAAAGGACACCCTGCTGGCCCCCTAACTCTAAAAGGTACCAAATGAGTCCACTCTATTTGCTCTAGTTTGGAGAAATTTAAAAATTCAGAAGGTAAAAATTACAGTGAGGAACCTGATCATTGTTTGGGGTAGCAGTTAGGCTGATTAATCAAGTTAAAGATTAATAAAAGAACCAGGGTCCCTTGGATTGGCCCCTCACTGGGGTCTGTGTTGGCAAAATTCATCCTCTGTCAGTTGGTGCTATATTGAAATACAGAGGCGGAGTTTTGGGTAAAGGAAAAAAAGATAGCTTCATTGCTTTCCCAGGCAAAGGGGGCCACTGCAGGCTAATGCCTTAAAGACTGTGCCCCCTTTGGAAGGTTTAGAAGGTGTTTTATAGTTTGGGGAGTGGAATAAAGCTTAGAGCTGTAGATAAGGATCAGGGTAGAAACAAGTTTGCATTGTCTTCAAAGCTGGTGTTTAGTGGTGTTTAGGCTGGTTCTGGTGCTCCTCCTTTGTGGAATGACGAATGTTGGGGGTTTTAGCTCTACAAAGGCTTAAAGATATTGTTATGTATATTCCTTGAGGAGGAACCAGGACCCTGCACCAAGGCTGTACTGCTCCTCCCTGGTCTCTATATCCCCGCCCTTCCCTGATTAGTAACTACACTTTGGAACTCAGGGAAGGTCATGGAGGCTGAGGCTTATTCCCTACAAACAAGAAATGGAGGACACAGAAAGTCTTATGTGCCTAGGAGCCCCAGAGGGCACTAGCTCAGTTACAGCTGTGAGTGGAGTTTGGTACTTGCCAGCATTTACCATCTGCCTCCGCATAGATTTAATCATGAGCCACTGCAGCTGCTGACCTGCAGCACACCCTGAGCAGAGCTCAGGGTGGAAATCAGGAATGAAGCATTCTGTGCTCTGGGAAAACCAAAAGAAAAGGTCTTAGTATAGATATTTTTAAGAGAAGATTTTATGAGCCCAATTCTTAATCTAGAAAAACACTAAAATCCTTCATGATGACCAATGTCTGTGGCCACTAACCTTCATGAGACCAGAAGAAAACTTCTGTGAAAATTGTGCATGCCTTCATGTACCTCCTCCTTCACCTTTATCACATATATCCTGATATTGCCCCTTTCCTCTTTGGGGTGGTATTTCAGAGTGGTATCTGAAATACCACTGCCTGGGCTGTAGTTAAGTCAACAAAACAAGGATGTCACAGTCAGCTGCAAATACAGCCAGCTCCAGCAGCCATTCCAAGGGTGAGCCTGTGAGCCCTGAAGGCTGTGAAAACTCAGGATACTGGCCCTGGATAGCTGAGGTGCATATCAAAGGAATGATTTCAGTGAGCCCAGACCTCTTTTGTTCCTGCTACATGCCCTTGGCTGCAAAAACTCCTACATACCCTAGCTCCCCCTTCACCTCCTTGGAGGAGTTTTTCAGGGCTACCTTAGATGCTGTCTTCCTAGCTTAAGTCCTAATATTGCCCCAAATAAAATTTATCTCTCAACTTTCAGATTGTGCCCTTTTTTTTTTTTTTTAAGTTGACACGGTCTAAGGCTTTTAATTCTAGCTAGTCTGCTAACAGTCAAATGTTTTTTTAGGAAATGGGCCTCATTCAGCCTCCATGGCCTTCCCTGAGTTCCAAGGGAAAGGTTCAACAGTTGCTGATCAGGGAAGGAAAGAGATGTAGGAGTTCCTGTTGTGGCTCAGTGGTTAATGAATCCGACTAGGAACCATGAGGTTGTGGGTTCGATCCCTGGCATTGCTAAGTGGGTTAAAGATCTGGCGTTGCCGTAGGCTGTGGTGTAGGTTGCAGATGCAGCTCGGATCCCGTGTTTTTGTGGCTGTGGCTGTGGAGTAGGCCAGTGGCTAGAGCTCCTGTTAGACCCCTAGCCTGGGAACCTTCATATGCTGCGAGTGCGGCACTAGAAAAAGGCAAAAAAGACAAAAAAAAGAGAGAGAGAGATGCAAAGAGAAGGGAGGAACGGTCAAGAAACAATAGTACAGCCTTGGGGCAGGACCCTGGTTCCCTCTCAAGGGATATATGTAATGATGTAGGCATCTTATATACCTAAAAGAAAAATTGTATCCCCTATTCTTCTTTTCAAACAAATACTTTAAAATTAAACAGCTTAGAGTCCTTCCCTGTGCTTCTCCCTGGCTTAATTGTACCCTAAACCTAATCACATGTAAACTAAAGATGAAGCGCTGTGAGCACAATTGCCTGATGTTTTTCAGGAACTTTCTCAATTTGTTGTAATCTCTGATCAATATACCCTTTTCACAAGTATTGTTATTCTAGGTAATAACTCAGAAGACCACCATCATGATCATGCCGAGATTTCCTGACCTCAACTTTGATGACTAAGATTCCCCCAAAGAAAGAAGAATGCATGTTTGCCCCAGTCCTGATTCCTATCTGAAAACCTTTTTTTCCCCCTTTTTTACTATTAAAGTGCCCTAAATGCTTCCCAGTGGTTGGTACAGTCTTAAAGGCATTAGCCTGCTGTAGCCTGCTTTGCCTGGCAAAGCAACAAAATATCTGTTCCTCTTTCACCCAAAACTGTCTTTGTGTTTCTCTTCAGCATTGGCGGACAGAGGCCAAGTTTCAGCAACAAGAGGAATTAAAGATATTTGGGACTATTAATAACCATGTTTTATGCCACATTAAGAAATTTTCTATGAAAAAGCACATAATTCTAAGAAGCCTTTATAAGTCTGCCAGCCCACACAATGCTAATTTAAAAGACAGTTCATAATTGTTTACCTAGTTTTCACTAGAAATTAAATGTTTTTAAGGGTTAAGAAATCTAATATATGTGTGAATAAATAAATTACTAGAAATGATAAGGAAAACATATCTGTATATAAAGAGAGTGAAAGTACTTGGGGGTAAGAAAAATATGAGGACTAGAGAGGAATTTTTGTTGAAGGTAATGAAAATGGTTTTGTCCTAGACCAAGGTGGTTATTTCAAGAATTGGGGAAAAAAATTAAGAACAAAGGCTAACCTAAAATGGACATAGAAAGATGTAGGCTTATGGGAAAGGAACACTAAAAAAAGAGTTTTTACACATGATAAAACTGGCTAAGATTGAAACTAAACAAATCAAGTGAATGAGTTTTAATATCAAAGTAAGCTGGTTCAAAATTAGAATTTGGTTTTCTCTTGGCTAAAAAGATAAAAGTCTACTCTTAGGAAATAAATAGTAAAAGTCTGGTTTTTTGGTTTGTTTGTTTTACCTTTGGATAGTCTGCCTAAAATCGGGAATTTTATGTTTTATCAAACTAATTTCTTGGGTTGTTTGTATATGGTCTTTGATTACTTAGATTAAGTCTATTAATACTTAAGGCTTTTTACTAGTATTAAAATTTATTTGTCACTTTGTTTAAATGGATAAATTATTCTACAGTGATGTTTGATCATGTTTGACTATTTTAAGACTTTTTTGATATTTTTGACAAACTTCTAAAAAACAAATTCTAAATGTTTTTTTTTCCAGGAAGTCTTACTAACCTGGAAATAATTTGGGGGTTTTTAATAGGGACCCAGGAACAGCTCAAAAGATTTATTTTCACTATGAAAAAGAGATAGTAAACTAATTCGGCCAATTTGATATACTAAATTACATGATATATGTCAAATAAATAATCATAAACCTTAGGTTGTATTGACTGGTTAAAGTTATACATGTTTTAGAAAATATATGAAATTCCTAATTTCTGATAATGTCCTGGTAACTTTTTATCAGTTAAAATTCACTTATTTTAAAATAATATGTGTCACAAAAATAAACAAATTTCCTTGTCAACTAAATTATAATGAATTGGATCTTTACTATGCCAATATAAGTCTTTCTGCATTTATAGACAATCGTGATTGTAAAAGAAAAGATTCATAAAAGATTTTTGACAAGTACAGATTTATGATGACTTTCACATTATACTAGTGAATTTGGAAAGAAAATACAGAGCTCTGTTGGAAAAATGGATGGCTTCATAAAACTGTTAACAAAAGACCAAGATCAGCAAGAATGAATTACATAGGGCTGAATGAAATGATGACTATGATTGTAATTTTCAGGACATATTTTCTGAAATATTAATGTTTTTTAAATCTTTGTTTTCCACATATAAAGAAAGCTTTCCCTTTATGCTAAATATTAAGTCACAATAGTTTGGAAAATCATACTCATAAGCAAAACTGAAACATTTATCTTTTCTTCCCTACCTGATCCTTGCAGAATTTGAAAAACTAGTATTATAGTCATGGCAATATAGTTTTTTACATAAATTTACTGAGAATCTGTTCTCCTTGTAACAAGACACCATTGGAACTATTGGTTATATTACCAAAGCTTTGACTGAAATATCATATTTGAGAAAGTGCATTGAATCACATATTGACCACACAGATTTATGGAACTAAGTTTGATTTGATGAAGCCAGAAAGTTCCTTGGAAAAACAACCTAGTAAACTGCTTAGAGGGTGTAATCAGCCTTACAAGATGATTAAGGAAGGTCACTTCCTGGCAATTACAGGAACCTTAGGAGATTTGGAGGACCTCAAAAGAGAATTCACTCAAACCATAGATATTACAGATGATTGTGCTGTTAAGTTATTGACTTGGTTTCCTGGCTTTAAGAAGCTTTAAAAAGTTCAGTCTGAAGATTCCTTATGAAAAGTTCCAGCAAAGCACTTTTAAAGGATCCCATATCATCAATCACTATTCTTACAGGAATTATGTAAATAATCAGGCCAAGTTTATTAAACTAGGCTTATTTTACAAACAAATTAGCATTAGTTTGGCTATCTTTGGTAAAAATAATGGTGATTTTAGAGAGAAGAAAAGTATGTTTCAGTGGAAACTATTATACACAATTGTGGATATTAGATTCTAGCTCTGTAAATCTTTGAGGTTTTGTTTTTCCATCTGTAAACTGGATGGGATCCTGAATTTCTTCTAGTTTCTTCAAATATTCGGCTAAGACTCTCCAAACTACAGTTTCAAATTTTTCTCCCACATTTTACTCAGAATGATTGGAATTAAAACTATCCTTTTCCTCGAAGCCCTGCAAATGGAAGCTGAATGATTTGATATAAACTTAAGAGAGATCACAACAAAAGTCCATGTTTAGACAATATTTCTGCATGTTGTTATGTAAGCCACTCAGAAAGCTTACCCAAACACTCAAATGACATCAACAGAGACACTCAAAACACAAACCAGGAAATATCTGTTAGACTGTCACTGCCTGTCCTCACTCCATCTGAAGATGTTTCAAGCCTGACATCTAGAAATCTTTTCAATGGGCAGCTTTCAGGATTCAGAGACTGGGTTTATAATTTATTCTAATCATTAACTGTTGTTGTCCTTTCACCTCCATAGAAATGCATATTATTAAAAATCTGATTGTGTATTACAGACCTAACTTTGAGAGCTCAACTGAATCAGCATCTCCTGAAATGAATTTAACTTGACTGACTCGGTATGACAGAACAATCTACCAATTCAGCTTCTGAACTCTGAAATTTTTTAGAGAAATTTCAAAAGTGAGACTGCAGGATAGCAAAATTTGCCACCCTAAAATTTGTCTTCTTGACATAAAGAATGATTTACGCTGATGATTTTTAATAAATAAAAGATTCAGGAGTGGTGGACTCAACACAGCAGAGTAGGAAGACTGTGAGTCACCTTGTCAGAAATATACCAAAACTACAGCTACATAGAGAACAACTCTGAGAACAATATGAAGACTAGCAAAACAGCTCTTCTATAATTAAGTATATAAAGAAAAAAAAACACGTCAAGAAGGAGAAAAACTTGGAGATCCACCATAAGGAGCAAGCCCTTTGCTTTGAGACCCACACTGGTCATCCCAGGCCTGAGATGGCCACCAGGAAAATGAGCACCTAACATAGAAGAACTTAAATATATAAACCAAATATTAACAAATATAAAGTGAGAAATTGACAGTAATGTAATAATAGTAGGAGACATTAATACCTCTGCTATACTGATGGATAAATTATCCAGACAGAAAAATCAATAGGAAAACATTAGCCTTAAATGACACATGATAGCAAGTGAACTTTATAGATACCTACAGAACATTCTATCCCCAAACAGAATAATATATATTCTTTTGTGTGTGTCTCTTTTTAGGACCACACCTGCAGCATATGGAGTTTCCCAGGCTAGGGGTCAAATTGGAGCTGTAGATGCTGCCCTACACCACAGCCACAGCAACACAAGATCCAGGCCACATTTGTGACCCACACCAGAGTTCATGGCAAGGCTGGATCCTTAACCCACTGAGCAAGTCCAGGGATTAAACCTATGTCCTCATGGATACTATTCAGATTCGTTACCACTAAGCCATGATAGGAACTCCTACATATATTCTTTTCAAATGAATATTGAACATTTTCCAGGATAGATCACACACTAGATCACAAGTCTCAATAAATTTGGAAGTTTGAAACCATATCAAGCATCTTTAGTGACCATAATAGTATGAAATTAGAAATCAATTAAAGGAATAAAAAGGGGAAAAACACAAACACATTGATAGTAAACCACATGCTACTAAAAAGCAGATGAATTAACAATGAAATTAAAAAATTGAAAAATACTTTGAGACAAATGATATTTTCTATTTGAAATACAACTTTCCAAAATCTATGGGATGCAGCAAAACAGTTCTAAGAGGGAAGTTAATGGCAATACATGCCTACCTCAAGAAACAAAAAAAATCTCAAACAACTTAACTTTACACCTAATTGAATCAGAAAAAGAAGAATAAAGCTCAAATTTAGTAGGAGGAAGGAAATGATAAATATCAGAGTGGAAATAAATGACAATAGTGACTAAAACAATAGAAAAGATCAGTAAAACTAAAAGCTTGTTTTTTGAAAAGACAAACAAAATTGATAAACCTTTTGTAAGAATCATCAATTTAAAAAAGGACCAAATAGAAAAAATTAGAAATGAAGGAAAACTATAAACAATATCACAGAAATACGGCAATCATAAGAGAATGCCACAATTTTATGCCAACTAATTTGACAACCTAGAAATAAATGGATATATTCCTAGAAATATATAATCCACGAAGACTGAATTAGGAAGAAACATAAAATCTGAACAGATTGACTACCAGTAATTAAATTGAATCGGTAATTAAAAATGACCAACAGACAAAAGTTCAAGATTAGATGATTTCACAGGGGAATTCTACCAAACACTGACAAGAGGTAATATCGATCCTTCTAAAACTATCCAAAAACATTGAAGAGAAGGGAATAATTTCAAACTTATTCTACAAGGTCAGCATATTTGTGATATCAAAACCAAAAAAAAAAAAAAAACTACAGGTCAAGATCACTGATGAACATAGATGCAAAAACCTCATGAAAATATTAGTGAACCAACTTTAACAATACATTAAAAGTGTCATACATCATGATCAAGGGACTTTTTTTTCTTAGGATGCAAGTACAAGTACTTTTTTTTCTTAGGTGCAAATCAATCAACATTATATACAGTGTTAACAAAACAAAAGATAAAAATCTTATGATCATGCCAATTCATGCAGAAAAAGCATTTGACAAAATACATTGATTCATAACAACAACAACAAAAAAACTCTTAAAGTATAGAGAAAACACCTCATCATAATAAAGGCCATTTACAACAAAACCACAGATAGTATCATACTCAATGGTTAAAAGGTGAAAACTATTCCTCCAAGATCAGGAACAAGGCAAGGATGCTTGTTTTAGCCATTCTTATTAAAAATAGTATTGGAAGTCTCAGCCACAGAAATCAGATAGGAAAAAGAAATAAAATAAATCCAAATTGGAAAGGAGAAGTAATTTCTTTGCATATGACAGTATACTATAAATTGAAAATCCTAAATATGCCACCAAAAAACTACTGAAGGTCATCAAATGAATTCAATAATGTTGCAGAATAAAATATTAATATATAGAAGTCTGTTGCATTTCTATACACTGATTATAAATTATCAGAAAGAGAAATTTTAAAATCCATTTACAATTGAATCAAAAATAATAAAATACCTAGGAATAAATTTAACCAAGGAGATGAAAAGACCTCTATTCTGAAAAGTATAGGAGCTTGGTGTTGAGGACAACACAAATGAAAAGATTTTTTTGTGTGTTTATGGATTGAAAGAATATTAAAATATCCATACCACCCAAAGCAATCAAAAGATTAAATGCAACCCCTATCAAAATACCTATGACATTTCTCACAGAACTAGAACAAATTTTTACGAGACCACAAAAGACACCAAGTAGTCAAATCAACCCTGAGAAAGAACAAGGCAGGAGGCATCACATTACCTGACTTCAAAGTATACTACAAAGCTATAGTAATCAAAGCAGTATGGTACTGGCATAAAATCATAGGTCAATGGAACTGATTAGAGAGCGCAGAATTAAACTCTTACACATGTGGTCAATTAATCTACAATAAGGAAGGTAAGAATATGTAATGGGCAAATATCATCTTTTCAATCAATAGTGCTGTGACACTGGACTCCATGTAAAGGAATGAAACTACACCATTTTGTCATAACATATACCAAAAAAACCACCCTCAAAATGGATCACTTAAATGTAAGACCTGAAACCCTAAAACTCCTAGAAGAAGACAGTGTCACTATCCTCTTATCAATATTTTTTTCTTGTATATGTCTCCTCAGGCATGGGTAACAGTACCAAGGCAAAAAAAAACATGAGACAACTATACTAAACTAAAAAGGTTTTGTACAGCACAGGAAATTGCCAAAAAAATGAAAAGCAAACTTGCTGAGTAGCAGAAGATATTTGCAAATAATATGTCTAATAAGGGGTTAGTTTCCAAATATATAAAGGTTTCATAAACTCAACATCAAAACAAAATTCAATTAAAGAATGGGCAGTATATCTGAATAGACATTTTTTTCCAAAGAAGATATACAGACAGATGTCCAGAAGGCACATTAAAACCTCTGTCATTAATCATCAGGGAAATGCCAATCAAAGCTTCAATGAGCTATTGCCATACACATTTCAGAAGGTTATCATAAGTAAGATAATAACAAGGGTTGGCAAGGATGTGGAGAAAAGGGAGCCCTCATGCATTATTGGTATGTTGGTGAAAGGTAAATTGGTATAACCACTATGGAAAACAGTATGAAGATTTCTGTAAAAAAATTTAGGAATAAAACTATGATAAAATCAAGCAATTTCATTCCTGGGTATTTATCCAGAGAAAACGAAAACACTAATTCAAAAAGATATGTGCACCCAAATATTCAAAGCAATTCATTTACAATCGCCAAGATATGGAAGCAACCTATGTGTCCATGGACAGATGAATGGATAAAGGGGATTTCCCTCTCCCCCCCCCTCTTTCACACACACACACACACACACACACACACACTATGGAACACTACTCAGCCATAAATAAAATCTTTTTATAATGCAGATGGACCTAGAGGGTATTATGCTAAGTGAAATACGTCAGAGAAAGACAAATACTCTTATGTTTTCACTTATATGTGGAATCTAAAAAGAAATGAACAAATATAACAAAATAGAAATAGACTCAGATACACAGAATGAACTGTTGGTTGCCAAAGGGAACGTAGGTTAGGGGATGGGTATAATAGTGAAAGGGGTTAAGAGGTTCAAACTACTAGTTATAAAATAAATAATTCACATGAGGCAATGTTCATCAAAGGGAATAGAGTGAATGGTACTATAACTTTTTATGGTGTGTAATCTATAAAATTATCAAATCACTATTATACACCTGAAACTAATATCATATTGTAAGTCAATGATACTTCAATTTTTAAAAATTTAGATAAAAACAAATTTTCAAAAATAAATACATAAAAGACGACTCAGGAAACTGTTTTGTTACATCTGTCTTACCTACCTCATTGGATAAAAGTCCTGTTCCAGATAAAAGCTATCACCAGAGGTTTTTGCCAATAGTTTGAGCTAGGTGTGGTGGTGAAACTCAACATGGTCTAGGACCAAAGTCCACTGTTGTTGCTGCATGGTCCAAAAAACAATTAGTTACCAAAAACTTGTTTTTCCATATAAATGTGAATTATCTTTCTCCCCTTTGAAGTCCCAAACCATGGCTCCCAGTGTTGTCTAATTTTTCCTTTTTCTTAATGGCCACACTTGTAGCATATGGAAGTTCCTAGGCTAAGGTTAGAATCAGAGCTGCAGTGGAGGGCCTGCTCCACAACCACAGCAATGTGGGATCTGAGCTGCATCTGTGACCTACACCACAGTTTGCAGCAACACTGGATCCTTAACCCACTGAGCAAGGATAGGGAATTAAACCTGCATCCTCACAGACACCATGTTGGGTTCTTAACCTGCTGAGCCACACCAGATGCTCCCATCTTCTTTTGTCTTTTTAGGGGTTCTTCAGTTTTCCTGGGTTTCTCCCATGTACAGATACTATTCATTTTTTTTCTCCTGTTGATCCATCTCATGTAAATTTAATTATTAGACCAGCCAGAAGAACTTGGATGAAAAAAATTGTTCCTTGTCAACACTTGCATTTATACACAGAAGTTTAGTAAGTGTTCAATAAAATATTCTCTCTGATGGAAGCTTCCAATTGCCTGTAGTATCAACTCTTTTTAAGTTTTTAAAGTTATGATTCTCATTATTTGGTATATAAATTAATCACCTTGTCTTATTTAAAAATGGTGTTTTTGCCCAAATCCTAGAGGTTATTTCAGTAAATATGTGAGTAGAACCCCTGAATCTGGTCACATAAGTGGAACACAGGTGGCTCAGAAACTGGATTTGAGAAACACCTTTGATTACTCCTTATTGGCTTATAGTTTACAGTGAGATGCACAGTGTTATGAAATTAATTGTTTCCCTCCCCTCCAAATTCATATGTTGAAGTCCTGACTCTCAGTGTGGCTATACTTGGAAATGGGGCCTCTAAGGAAGCAATTAAGGTTAAATGAGGTAATAAATGTAGAGTCTAGTTCTGATAGGAATAATGTCTTCATAAGAAGGGACACCATACACACATCTAGGAAAGGCCATTTGGGGATAAAACATGGAGGCTGTCTGCAAGCCAGGAAAACATCCTCACCAAAAACTGAATCAGCTGGAACCTTGGTCTTGGACTTCTAGCTTTCTAAACTGTGAGAAGATACTTTTTTAAAGCCATCCAGTTGGTATTTTGCTGTGGCAGTCTGAGCAGACTAATAAACACATTTCTCATGAGAAGTTGTTTACTCTGGATCTCTGGAAATTTCTTCAGCCACCTTCTCTTAGCTCTCTCCCTTAGACAACTTGTTAGGTAGGACAGTATAGGGAATCAGACACAGGTACCCAGAACAGGCCGTTAATCATTAACAAAAACAGGAGGCCTGTGACCAACCAGTAATGACACACACAGATACTAGAGGCATGCTCCTAGGAGCACTTCCCTTTCCAAATGAGACAAGCTCTTTGGAGAGCACTTCCCTATAACATACTCCTCATGTAGATAAGGCATCCCACAGGAAACCAATCAGAGGAGCAAAATGTGCCCCCACACAGACTCAAACAACACTCAACCATTATGCACAATGCAGGAGTGCTGGGACAGAAAAAATTAGTGAGCGTAGGATGGGAGAATTCAGGTCTCCAAATATGTCCACTGTATGGGGTATAAGGAAAGACCCAGCTATAAATAGAGCCAGTCCTTACTCCAGGATGGCCCACTCTCTGTGAGAGTGTAAATAAAATTTGCCGTATCTTGCTATGAACTTGAAGTTGGTTGTGATCTCCAAGGCAATCAGTGGGAGTGTTTTTCACTCTGAGAGAGGGACACAACCAGAATGGCTCATTAAAAATGCCCAAAACAAGAGCTGTAACTTTCAAGTTAAGATGCCTTTGAGGGGAATTCCCTTTGACCCAGAGCTGCTCCCATTCTAAACTGAACGCTCTTGACTGGAGAGCCTGACTGCCTCCATTCCTATGCCATGAGACAACTGGCTCTATCCTGGCACTGCTGAAGCACTTTCCAGCCAGAAAAGTCCCCTGCCAAACCACCCACATCTCCAAATCCTTGATGCATGTGGGCAAGAATTAAGCGAAATAATGCGGAGGGACGTGACAAACTAACAACCTTTAGAGTAGTCTTAATATTCTCAAAGATCTCACTAATCTGCTTGGTTCCCTGAATACTTTGTTTCATCAAAGGTATGTAACACACGGAGTACAGTTTTTAATACTTCAAATCTGAATAGTCAAAAAAAAAAATACAAAGTTACAGAAATACACAAAAAAGGTATTAGAAACTATTCAAGTGGCTGAATCATTCCTCTCATTGTAATCTCTGTTTCCTTTCTTAAGGAAAACTTTCAAATTTGATTCAATTGATACTGAACTATTATAACACATTAAACAGAGAGTCTTAACTTGAAATCAATGCATAAACTCCAGGAACACCCAAATATTGTTTCTAAAATGTTGGGTACTAAGAAATTTCTCTGGCGAAAGAATCCCCATGAGATCCACTGACAAGATTTCTCTTAAGATGTAAAAACCTACCTGCTTCAATTATAGTATGTGTTTTTCCAAGTATTAGATGTATGAGTAAAAATTTCCCTTTTCAACCTAACCTAGCAAAGTGGTCCTATAACAAAAGAAAAAAAAGGCACCTGTAAGATGTTAAGAAGTTTGGGGCTTAACATAGTGAAGAAAAAAGAAGAGTGACTATTTCAAGTCCTGTAGCCTCCATGGATCTTTCCCCAATTCAAATGTTGTCATCCTTTCCTTAAATCCTCTGACTTCCTCTGTCTGTGCTGCCCAAATCGATGTTTATATTCTATATCCACCTATTTCTAATTTATCTTTTGTTAGCAGATAGTCCTTCACCTTTGTCAAACCATGACTTATATGAAGGTTGGAAACCATGCTGCAGTTGTGCATAAATGAAAATGATGTTTGAGAGAAAACCTGCACAATAGCCATAGAACAGGATTTCTTTTTCCATGCAAATCCTACTTTAAAAACAAACAAGTCCCAAATGGAGTAAAACCTCACCTTAATAACTAACCCAACTGCAGTTTCAGCCTCTTCCAGGGATGGAATTTTAAACCAATCACTATGGAATTTCCTGTTCAGCACTAGTGAGGCAATCTGTGTGATAAGACTCCCTGCCCTTCCCCCTAAGGAAAGGTGACCCAGCCTGAAACAATTATTTTTTTAAATTATTGTTTTGCTAATTTCTAGAAAAGCCTTCCATTTTGGAAAACTCTTTGGAGCACCTGTCTGTTTACTGGGGTTGGGTGGGGGGGAGTGCTGCTAGATGAATGAGTCATTGAATAAAAGTAATTAGATCCTCAAATTTACTCAATTGATTTTTTTAAACTAATATACATTCTCTTCTTAATTACACTCTAAAGGTACTATTTATAAGCTGCAGTGTCCACTCCATGCAACAATCTATACTATCATGGAAAGAAATGAGTGAAACAAGGGAAATTTATCTGTTAAAAACAGGAAAGTTTCAAGAATGAAAAAGGTAATAATTATCTTCTAGCACCAAATTGGTAATGATATTGACGTACATGTCATTACGACAATTTGAGACTACAAGGTAAGCTCAAACCAGTTAAGTTAAAAAAAAACTTTTCTTAATAATTGGAAGAAAAGTAAAACCCTTAAAGGAAGCAATACAGAAAAACAATTGTTACAAGGAATATCACCCTGTTCATTTGAAAATCTGAAAGGTACAATTTGAGAAAAAGAGTTTGGAAAAGTTTTAATTCTGCCTTATATGGTACTGATTCTACTAATCAGTAGAACTCCACTAATGCTGGAGTTCTCAAAGTCAGTTTAATAAAAACAGAAAAAGAAAATTGGGGTTAAAGTGATTGTTTAAAATTGAAATTCTCTTTGAAAATATTATAATAACAAAAACACAAGGGACTTTTTATCAAGACACTAAATTAATTAAAGTAATTTTGACATAAAGTCCTACATCAAGCTCATCTGATGTTGCCTCTTATCAAAATTTGCAAAATTTTTCAATAGTAATTTTAAACCATTTTTTGCAATAGAAATTTGTTTAACCCTGTATGAAAATAAATAGTCCTGATTAAAAACCACTGAATGTAAATAAAATCAATTATGACATAATCTTTTCTGAAGAAAATACAAAGTAATTTTTTACAAGTAATTAAACATTATATTTAAATTGGTCCATGATCTATAACTATGACAATTCACAATAAAATAATCTTGGATTGAATCACTCATTTTAATAAGACTTCAGTCTGTTTTTACCTTAAGGGAAATTTACTTAAATTTTTTATTAAAGAGGAAATACTAATACTCTAAATATAAATTTGATATTTGATGTCATTGATATTACTTCATTTAATTGGAATGTGGGTGATTGTGAATTATAGCTGACCCTTGAATAATGTGGGGGTTAGGGATACTGATCCTCTAAACAATAAAAAAACGCATATAATTTGTAGCCAACTCTCAGTATTCACAGTTCCTCTGTATCTTTGGATTCAACAAATCTTGTATTATAGTTTTTACAAAGGAAAAAAAAGTCAGCATGTAAGTGGACCCATGAAGCTCAAACATATGTTGTTCAAGGGTCAATTATATTTTGTGTTATCAAATCAGTTCTTCTTCCCCACAAATTAAAAGTCCCTGAAGGACAACTTGAAAGGAAAATAATGAGAAAGATTACCTAGTACAAGTCTAAGTTAAAGCTTGGTAATGGCAGCCCACTGGAAACAACTCAAATAACTTGGTCTGGGAATAACTTGGATTCTTACATAAAATATAAAATTGAGATAGTCATGTATGACCAGGAAGCAGCAACTGGCAGCCCTAACTTTTCAGATGCTTTCAAAATGAGGAAACCGCCCATATTCTTCCTCCATGTGAGAAATCAGTGTTTGGCTATCAGTTGGGACCAGAATAATCTCTCAAAAAGACTGAGGTTGACTTCCATTTTCAGCAATATATCAGACTATCTGTCCCAAGAAATTCTCCTGGTACAGACACCTTAGGATAGTGCACAGAATACTTTTTTAAAAAATGAGAACGAAAACAAGGAAACAAAAACCTTAAAATTTCATTAATGAGCTGGCTGAAAAATTAGGGAAATTTTCTGAAGCCAGAATTGTCAACAAAGTATAAACCCATAAAGCCTTGAACCACTGAAAATGGCATTCCTAAGGATTTGATTTTAACTAACCAAAAGCCTGAGTTAGGGGAGTGTTAAAAAAAAAAAATGTTAAGGTCCCCTTCAAGTTGGGAAGTCAGAATGAAGACTTCCGTATAATGCTAGACAGCTGAAAGGCTGTCAACCTTGCTGGATATGACAGAAACAATGTACATCTTGATCATAATATTTCTTTTCCTGTATGAAGAGGGATGCCCATTTACCAGCCTCCCTTGTAGCTTTGGGGAGACTGTGTGACCTTATTCTGGCCAGTAGGATGTTAGTGGAAATGATGTTATCCATTTCTAAATTTGGCTCTCTAAAGGTAATGTATTCCACACAGTTAAGTTAAAAATCATGGAAAATAAACCTTCATTCTCTCAAGCCTCTAAAATTTGGGGGTTTATCTTTATATTTAGTCTAATAATTTTCATTATTAAGGTAATTGAACCAGGAATAAAAAAGTTACTCCATAGAAAGAAATAACTGGAATACCTGTCCGCAATAGGACACAATGCTGAAATTAATACTCATAGATACGGTGGGAAAAAAAAAATTCCAAGCAAAAAATTAGTTTAGAGTGGCCTCAAATTGTTAGAGCCCCCAGGAACATTGCAGATGAAATGAGAAATTTCCCTCTGCAGAAAGACTTTAAATTTAGGATTAGATAGTCTCAAAGACACCGTTCCAGGATTATATTACAAGTAAAAATAATTAAACACAGAAGGAGACAAGCCACTGTGCATAAGAGTATAGAAATGCAAAAGTTACAAACATTAGAATTATCACAGGGATAACAGAAATGTTTCTATCAATAAAATACTATATTAAAATTATAATTAAACAGTCACGGAGTTTCTAAATTTATCATGTAGCTTTGGAAAGAATCTAATGTAATTTCTAGAAATAAAAATGTAATAATTGAATTTAGAAACTTCAGATTAGACATTAATTAAATTCTGAGGAGACAATAAATGAACTGAAAGATATGAACATAATATTTAGCAGGTAGCACAGAAAAAATGTAAAATATAAAAGAAAGGTTAAGAAATTGTAGGATAGTCGTGTTCTAAAGTAAATTTATAAAAGTTGGCCCTAATAATTAGAAATAGAGTCAAAGAGAAACTCTGTAGAGATTTAAATCTCTTTGAATTAACAGTAGAATAGATATAGTTAAACAGAGAACAATGAAACTGGTGGGTAGGTCAGAAGAAATTATTCCTTAAGAAATGGGGGAAAAGACGAGAACACAGACAAGAGTAAAAGATTTATAAGATGTAGTGAGACAATATAATGAACATTTTATTGGACTTCTAGAAGGTAGCAGTCCAACAGAGAAAGAGAGAGACGGAATATTCAGACATAATAAAAATTTCTAGAATTGATAAAAGATTCCTTTTCTAGATTCTGGAAGCAAAATACATTCTTAGCACAATAAAACAATTAATAAATCTACAGTCAGATCCATCCAAGAAAACTGGAAAAACACCAAATATAAAAAGAAGATATTAAAAGCCCAACAGAAAAACAGAACCTCTACCAAGGACTTACATTTAGATCAACAATATATTTCTCAATAATAGAAGGCAAGAGAGAGTTGGATTAAATTTTCAAGAGAGAAAATGATGTTCAGTGTATATCCAATTTAACCATATTTCGAGAATTAGCGTGATTAAAGACATTTTTTATGCAAACATTTACTAAGAGTATTGCTACCAACAAGTGTTCATTAAAGGAACTTCTAAAGAATATACTTCCAATAGAAAGAAACTGACCCCAGAAGAAAAGCTAAGGTGTAAAAATGACTTGTGAGGGATAGAAAATGGTAAACATACAAATAAATTATTGAAAGCTTGATTTTACGAAACAATAATATTAACACTATAACAGATTGGGGTAAAAACTAATGACCAGGGGTTCTGTTTTAGAACAGGTCAGGATAGGAAAGCACTTTTGATGCAAAACTGGACAAAACCAGATAAATTATAAATATTATATGTGTAAAACATCAGAGAACTTCAGAAGCATTAAACTAAAATTCCAGGAAGAGGAAAAACTTCTTTCTTGTGAGCAAAGATTTTTATTTTTCTTTCCCCTGCAGGCATTTTCTGATTCTGGGTGCTTGTTGAGGATCTGGCTTGAGCAGTCAGAGCCTAAGCTATAGAAAACACTATCCAAATTTTATGATTCTGCAAAACTGTTGTGATGAACTGGAAACAGCAAGTTTTCAAACTCACAACTGTTCCTCCTCACAGAACACTGGCTAAGTCTTGGTGCTCTACAGAAAGCCAAGGAACTAGGCCAAAAGTGAAATTTCTAGAAGTCTTGTGGAAATTATCTAACAGAAATATATTGCCCATCTTACCTTCAAGGAATTGGCTGTATTTTGAAGAAATGCAAGCTGGAAAACTGGAGAGCTGAGCTGGCTGAGGTCTCTGAGGGACATCATTGAATTTTCTGCAGTCTTTTACACTGGAGGAGACAGAGATTTAGTAACTTAAAATCAAAATCCTGTGCCAGTGGAGGGGGAGCACAGGAAACGAGAGGAGGGTTAATGCAGAAGTAGGCTGGGTTTGCTAAACTAGGTTGAGTTGACTAAAACAGAAACCCAGCTCCAACTTTAATTAAGGTCTTATTGGATTCAGGTGCTCCAATCCTCACTCTAGTTACCAACACAGATAAAATGTAGAGCCTCTGAAATGCTATAAAATTAGGCTGTGATGAGCATTGTACAACCATAAAAATAAAATTCACTGAGTTAAAAGCAAGAAAAAAAGGTAGAGCCTTGAGAGTTATAGCACAATGTCTGACGTGCAGTAAGAAATTGCTAAAAGTGTGGAGACAAGGAAATATGACCAACTCTCAGGAAAAAAGGAGAGAAAAGATAAGCCAGATACCGGAGTTAGCAAATAGGGACTTTCCGAAACCTGGGTTTAATGTTAAAAACAGTAAGGAAAAAGAGAGGCAAAGTCGATCAAAGTGTGGAGAATTTAAAAGTGGATTAAAATCTTTAAAAGAGAATCAAATGAACATTCTGTAAATGAAAAAAAAGGAAAATATTTGAAGCTAAGAATTCAATAGGTGAGATGAACATCAGACTGCAGCTGAGAACAGTGAACTAGACTTAGATGTTAGTTTTATCAGTGAACCTGAAATTAGGTTTTAAAAAAAACTGGAAGAAAAAAGAAAGAAAGAAAAGAAAAAAGAAATGGGAAAGCACACACATAAAAAATGTAAAAGATTGTGGGATATTGCCTTTGTTCAAGAACCCCAGAGAAAAGACTGATGAAAAGATTTTCATTCAGGAGATTAATGAGAGCCCTCCAGAAAAACATTGTTAAGGAGCAAAGCATGGTTGAGCAGAGGGATAAAGTGAATCAATATGCAATTGTGAGAGAGGGCTTAGTCAATCCTGTAGAAATTCTAGAACTGGGATGGCCCTTCAGTGATGTCCTGAATAAAGGCAAAGGAGCCAGGCATTTTCATCTCCAGGTTAACCTGTCACTGAATGTAGTTGCCTCTGGGAAGGAGCCATAAACTTGGACAAAGGAGCTCTCTGGCCAATATCCATGCCCGGCAGGGATTCAGCTATAAATTGTCAGCAGCCAACATTCCTAATGGCTGGGGGAATGAACGAGGCATCTGGAATCACCTTAGGCTGATTCCCCACCGTCTCCACAAGAGCCCACACTTTGTGCACTTGGATGTACCTGCTTTATATAAGTTCATCCAATTGGAAACAAATCCTCCAGAATTCTGGTTTATCTCTTTTCTTATGTAAATTTGCAAGGACAAAGTTAAGCGGATATATTACATCCCTCATGATTATAACAGTTCCTGGAGATACAATTGCCATGTATTGCCTCTCTATCGACCATTCCAGATTCACGCTTGTGTAGCATATCTACTAGTTTAGGTGTTTTATGTGTGAGGTGACAAGTATTTATTCTGAGCATCTGTTCGCTAAGCCTTTCTCTAGGCAAGGCAGCTGCCCTTATCCATTCACCACCAAAACTGGATAAAGAAAAAATGACAAAGGACACACACCTGGATCATGTGGGTGCTAAATATTTTCTTTTTGACCATCATTGTGTAACAGAATATAGTTACACATTATACATATAGTTAGAAGCTCTATCTTTTAAGGATGAGAATTACCCTTGTCAATTACCCTTGCCAATATAGTGACTCTTTTTCTTTCCTGCTGATCTCTTGGAATGAGAAATTCAAAGTGATTGGGTAGCAACTATGGAATAAAATTTCATTGGAATCTGTGTTCCCTGATGGAAGCATTTGTTCCCTGGCAACCAAGCTCTCTATAAACTTAGAGTTAGGGGTTCAGTAACTATAAAATCCCCACGTGGATCATCAAGAGTGATTGTAGGTAGGTGAGGCCACTCCTATTTCCAGTTCTTGGTTTTGGTTCCTTGCATTCTAACTACTCAGGACAGAGCACTTACTCGTGGTTTCTGGTTAGGGTGTATGTTGTGTCCTGGGGGAAGAGGCACTATCCATTCAGAGTACCATCTCCAATGCAGCCCTTAGGTTGCACATTTACAATCCATTCCATTGCTCTAACAGACCAGAAGTTTCTGGGTGGTTTGGTAGGTGATGTGACCGATGGATCTCAAGTCATCTCAAGCTCATTGCTACAACTCCTTTGCTTCAGAGAGGTTCTTGGTATGAGGCATGTTAATCGCATACAAACAACTATAAACCCTTGTAGAGGGATGCTGGGTAAGGCTTTCTATAGGCAAATTAAGCAAGAACGTGGAATATATGTCAACTCCAGACAAAACACTGTCAAGACTAATCACTGACTTCCAAGATATAAGGACTTTGGCGTACTTAATTTCCTACCAATTAACTCTCCGGTTTCCTTGAGGGATGGGACCATACTGAGGTACAACATTGATCTTTTGCTAGAAGGGGAAATATTCAACCGTGGCCCCTGGGTGAATGGGAGTCATGTGAACCTCATCCTTGCCACCATTGCTATCTCATGACTGAGCCCACTGTGATAATAGCAGAGTGGTGGATGACTGACACCAACTGACTCGATACCTTCCATCTATTTAATGCCTACTGTGTCAGCGTTCCACCTATTGCTTCTCAACTATTAATATTCCTTTTAATATATGCATTGTGACAACAGATTCCTTTAAGATTTTCTCCTTTAAAATCAGCTTGATGTCAAACTTTCTCAGTACAAGGTGCTAGAGAAAACTTGTAAGAAGAAGAGAATTCCTGGGATATCCAGCGTGGGCTGCAGGTCAGCAACGTGTGTGGGAAGACATCCAAAGGTGCCTAACCCACAAGTGGGCATAGTACATCTTCACTGCATTGCCTCCAAGGTATTTCAGTGTTCATATTCTCTATCATGATCAGCCCATAGAGATCTTGTTCACTTTTTCGTCCCACACTGGTTCACCATGTTGTTGTCATCATGCCACTGGTTCTGCTAAGCAGGAGGCAGCAAGTACCTTAAGAGATGATCAGCAACAAAAGAATATAAACTCTGGAGTATTTCTGAGCCCCAGCATCTTAGTGAAATTTCTTAGAATTCAATGATCTAGAGAGTGCTAGGAAATTCTCTTCAAAGAAAAATTGTTGTACCCAGTTCCACTTGGCACTGAAGGAGAGTCATAATGCCTTGTAGGCATTTTGGGATTTTGAAGGCAAAAGTCATATTTGAGTGTTCTGCTCTGACTCATCAAAGAAGTAACTGTAAGTCTAAGTGTTATGGGGCTTAAAGCAAAAGAAGACTCTACATTGTCTGACCACAGTGAAATGTGTTTAGTGATTGGATTTTATGATCTAGCAAGTCCAATGATATTTGAACTATCTGGTGCAAGGAGGGCACCTTACAGAGCCTTTCGGCGGTCCAAAGAGGAGAATCATATTTCAAACACCCAAGCAATGGAAATAAAACCATATTCTCTTCTGCTTGCTACTGTGCTTGCTATTTGGCCCTGGAAAAGACTATCTGACCAGAGAGCATCGTATACCTTGAAACATGTCATGGACTGTTTGCTTTTTTTTTTTTTTTTTTTGCCTTTTGTCATTTTAGGGCCGCACCCGCGGCATGTGGAGGTTCCCAGGCTAGGGGTCTAATCGGAGCTTTAGCCGCTGGCCTACGCCATAACCACGGCTACGCAGGATCTGAGCAGCATCTGCAACCTACAGCACAGCTCACAGCAACACCGGATCGTTAACCCACTGAGAAAGGCCAGGGATCGAACCCACAACCTCATGGTTCCTAGTCGGATTCGTTAACCACTGAGCCACGACGGGAACTCCTGGACTGTTTTTTAATTGCTCTACCAAGTTATAGTTCAGTCATCCAAAGCAGCATTTCACAACCAAGTGGAAATGGTATAAAAGATGTCAAGCTAAAGCAGGTCTTCAAAAGCACAGGTAAATTGTTGAATGAACAGATGGCTCAAATGTCTACAGCACCTAATCCTGCTGATTACCCCTCCTGCCCTAATCCACACTTACAACTCTTTAAAATTTCCTTATGATCAATTCATGAGAAAAAGTGCAGGCCAGGTTTACAGAGATATTAAGACACTACAAGATATTAAAGTAAAGTGGTTTATGTTCATTCAACAGAATACTATTCAACAACGAAGATGACTGAATAGTAACTACACGCATCAAACAGATTCATCTCAGAAATGTAATTCAGTGAAATAGTTTATTTAGAAGAGAATATTTAGTATAACTCTGTTTTAAAAAAAGGTCTAAGATGAAGGCTAAAGGTTAAAATATTTAGAGATACAGGAGAGAAAAGCAAGGAATGATTAATACAAAATGTAGGATATGGGTATTTCTGTATATTGGCAGTAAGAAGAGGAGGGGCAGTAGTTCTGTTAGAGAAACACAGAGGCTTTCAAAGAAATTGGTAACATTATATTTCTTAAGCTTATGATGGGTATATGAGTATTAATCTTATTATCATTCTTTTCGCTAGTGGCTCTCAATCCAGGCTGCAGTTTGGACTCATATAAAGAGCTTAAAATACCAACTGCAAAAAAACAAAAACTAATGCTTTGCCACAGATTTATTTATCCTGAGGTGTTTGGGTTCAAACGCTTTCCAAGTGATTCTAATACTTAACTCAGTTTGAAAAACATTGCTTTTTACTCTTAATATACTTTTTCATATGTATTTTTATATATCTCATAAGTTTTTAGAAGACCGAAGACACCGGAAATGAAGCAATTCTCTACTTAGACTTGCTGTGATGTATCGACACACTCTGTTCCATGCTCCATGCCAGCCAGGTCATGTGTTAGTTTATTGGCCTCTAGAGACAAGCCGTACAAATGTTCTCATGATGTAATGACTATTCCAGCCAATCTCAGTCAAGTCCATTTGCTCCTTCTCTTTAATCAGTACTTCATCTGCAGATGAACACTACCCCGGCCCAGCATACATCCTGCATCAGAAAAATAGGCATTTTCCTTGTGCTATTTATTCTCTGATTCCTTGTTTCCTTTTTCTCTCTTATTGTTTCACTTTTCCCTGCCTTGATGCCTTCAGGCCCTATCGCTTTAGCTTTCTTCTTCCCTTCTGGACAATTCCATGTAGGGCTTTTCTTTCCATGACTTTTCTTTTGTGGGAATGTCTAAACACTGACTTAGGTCTTTCTAAATGAAGATGATTATTTTAGAAAGAAAAGAAGAATTAAATGCCTTAACAAGGACTTTGCCTTCTCAATTGGTACAAAGAAAAAATAATTTCATGAAAAGAGGATATTAACTGTGACAGCCCTGCCTCAGGTTTTTCTCTACTTCTCTAAGTTCTTAAAAATTATCCAGGAGTGGACTCAATAGCCAAGTTCTTAAATGTCACTTCTTCAGTGTAGTATTTTAATATCACTAAGAAACGGTATATTTTAAATATCCCTGAATCTAAATCAAATGTGTAGAAATGAATGTATGATCATTTAAGATGAAAGACAAGGAACTAGCTCAAATAAAATAAATGCTGCTCTATTTTTTATCATGTAAGCAAAGTGTGAAAATTCAAGCTAATAATACATTGGGGAAACTTAAGACATGAACTGTTTCAAATTCCCATTCCTGAATGTGAGATGCTTGAATGTTAATGGCATGCTGACAATAACTGCAATTTTTCACCAGCTCTTTGTAAAACTATACTGGGACACTTCAAAATCTTCTGCTATGCAAGATACTGCAAATTAAATATTTTTATAAGACCTTTGAAGGGCCACATTTTCATCCTAAATATTTAATAAAAATAGAAATTAGCTTAATTTACAAAATAGCTCTGTTTTGTTATTTTATTTTTAGAGTGAACACATCTTGAAGAGAAGGAAATAAAGTCTATTGAAATGTTTATGACATTTTTTCAAACTATTTTCTCAAAATATTTAATAGAAAGAAAGTTTAAAAGTCAGTTTTCCAATGTAACAGCATAAAGAGAGAGAAAAATATCAGTTGCCAAGAAACTAACATTAGAATTATTACGTAAAAGTAGTTAACCTTTGCTATAAGACCAATTCATTTAAGTATATTTCAAAAGATTTCTAACTTCCAGACAGGAAACTTGTATAGGTCAAAACAGTCTTTTCAGGAAAGAAACCAAGATTAGACAATTAACCTTTTAATCCACTTAACAGTTCAAATTCCCTTCATTTCAAATTTAAGCAAGCAGCACAAAGATAATTGTTGGAGTTTAAAAGAGTGTTTATGAAAGAGAGAGATTATAGTGGGGTGCGTGTATATGTGTGTGTGTGTGTGTGTACAGAGGAATTTGATAATTAAAAGTAGAAAAGATAAGGCTATGTTAGGAGATGTTTACCCTATAAGGCTATTTTTTTTAATGAAGGTTCAACTTGAGGTTATTATTTTATGCCACAGTATTTAAAGCGGTGATGAGTATTATATCTTGGATTTTAAAAAATATAAACATCGCATTTGGATAAACAAAAATACCTATTTAATCACCTAGTAGAACCCAGAAAGAAACATAGAAAGATGACCTAGGGCAGAACTAAAGCACATAGTGCGCTCTTGGGAGTGGATGTATGAAGAATATAACAAATAATGTCAACAACAAAGTGTCAGGATCTTTACGCCTCTATCCAATTGGGGATATATGCTGTTAGCTTTAGTAGAGTTTGAAAAAGAAGACTGCAAAGTTTTTCTGATAATCTAGGGACTAAAATTAGCTTAAACAGCTTGGACACTGACTACCTCACATATATGGCATCCAGAGGAGAAACAGATTCCTGACTGGTTGACTTAGCAACACAATTACATTTTTCGAGGATTGTTAGGCCTCAAGTCCCCTTCAAGGAGATTAAACCCAAAACTTCTGGCCAAGACAAGAATCACCAGATCCTTATCACCAACCCACCCCATCTCATTGTAATGCCCCTTCCCCGACCTTGACCACCTGGGCCCACTCCTTCCTACTCCCTACTATGAAAGATATGGAGTGGGTGGGCCCTCCTAACCCCCCCTGTAGGGGCATAGCATCGGGGACTCTCCAGGAAACTTTACTATAACCTGATCCCCATACAAATGAGGTATCGTGCCCGAGACATATCAGAAAATCAAATATGACCCATACAGAGACCAATCAACACTCAGCCCTTAGGCACACACAGAGGGCCAGGGCAGAAGAAACCAGGCCACCACTCAGGTCTGCATAATTGGGAAATAAACAAAATCCAACTGTAGGGCAGGGCCAGTCCTCACTCCTAGAGTGGCCCACTCTCTATCCGAGAGTTACTCTCACTGTAGTAAACCTGCTTCACACTTCTTTTCCAGGGAACTCTATTCTACTGGATTACGGTCTCTAAGGCAACCCACGTAGCAGTGTTTTCATACTGGTGGACTGGATGGTGCCCCCTTAAAGCACCCCAACAAGAGCTGTAACTCTCTACCTGTGATGCTGTCACTTTACCGGGGTTCCCTTAGGTTCTGACTGGTCCACATTTCAATCCAAATGCAATACTCCTGCCTAGAGAGTTTGCTTGCATTTCTAATGCCCACTGTGTCTTTTCTTTGCTGTTTCTGGGAGAGACCCAAAAGAAAACAATGCAGCCCTAACAGGATCCATTAGGTATATATATTTTTTCAGCCTTTGTGTACTTCAATCCTTCCTGTTTTCTTCATACTAGGGCTTATAGTAAGGTGGCTACATAATTTCCAGGTGCTGGATCCAGACCCAGCAACATGCTTACAAAGAGGTTTCTTTTAAGAGTAAGAAATATTTTCCCTAGAATCCTCCAACACTTCTAATGTTTCATGGGACAGAATGGCCATATTCTTTTTGGAAAAAATCACTAGCAAGGAGTAATTTAATACCATGTGGCTAGACTACTCATTTGGGGTAGAATGGATGTTGGGGAGAAAATGCTACACAGTATAGCTCAGCACATATGGCATTCATTATTTTATTTATTTAATAATTTTTTCTTAGGTGTTGCTAGAGATATAGTGGTAAACAATAAATGCAGTCATTGGTTTGATTTCATGTAGCTAATCATCTAGCTGGAAAGGTAGTTTTTAAAATTTTGGAAATAATTGAATGACTAAAATCTTAAGAATACTATTGAATTGAACAAAATATATACAAGATTATATGTGAAAAAAATGATTTAACTCTACTAAAAAATACTGAATTAAATAAATGGAGAGATATTCACAGTCATGTATAGGAAACTCAGTATTGTTAAGATGTCAGTTCTTCCCAACTTGATCTATAAATTCAACACAATCCCTATCAAAATCTCAGCAAGTGATTTTGTGGATGTCAACAAACTGATTCTAAAATTTATATGAGAGGTAAAAGATCTAAATAGCCAACACAATATGAAAGGAGAAGAATAAATTCGAGGACTGACATTGTTTGACTTCAACACTTCTGTAAATCTACATTCATCAAGAACGTGTGGTGTGATGAAAGAATAAACAAATCAATGGACAATGAACCTGAGACCAGGCATCGTGGAATATAAAGATAGAAGGATCATGGGTCCTGGCCAACATAGCCCTGGAAACTCTACTTGAACTTTTATGTAAAAGAACACAAACTCTTATATTAAACCAGTGTTATTAGGCTTTCTGTCACACAGCAGGCCTTAATTCCAACTAACTTGATAAGCAGTTACCTTGGGTAAGAGAATGTGGGAAAGAGTAGGAGCAATATGAGAACAAAAAGGCTGCAGTAGAACAGGTGGGAGACAGAAAACTGTTTCAAGATGACGTAGATATCACATACTAGAGCTCTACAGGCCATGTTTTAAAATTTGGACATAACCTAGGTGCAATGTGAAGATATTTGAAGAGTTTTAAGCACAGGAGGAACAGGATAAAGATTATACTTTAAAAAGATCTCTCTAGCTACAGTGAGAAGAAAGGATTACATGGGTGACAGAGTGAGCCTAGTTAGGAAGCTGTCAACATCCAGGAAAGAGACTTAGACTTCGGAAATGGGATTTGGGATAGGCTGATTAGAAGGCTATTTAGAGGACAGAAAGAAAAGATTGGTGGTAGAGCATTGGGAAGAATGAGGAATCAAGCATGATGCCCAAGTTTCCAACTTGAGCAACTGGGTAGATCACGATGTGCTAAATTAGGGACTCCTGAAAGAAGAGTGGATATGAGAGATGCTGTCACTTTTGAAAACATTGACTGTAACAACGCAATGAAAGATCCAAGGGGTAGTGTCATGTAAATAAAATCAAATTGGATATGTTGTTTTAGAGCTTTGTTATAAAGGAGAAAACTGAAGGGAGTTATAAACCTAGAAGTCATTGATTTGAGATAGTGAAGTTGTAACATTAAATTATGTGACCCATCATTCTCTGAGTCACAGTGACCTAGGAGTCTCCTCATTTCCTCAGTACAGCATAATAAGATGTTTGTAAAAGCATCATATTTTACATCTAACTTATAATTATGGTATATTCCTAGCTTAGGTAAATCTCCTAGCAAATTGTTTCTGAATTTCATTTATTTCATTGAGTTAAAGCTGAAACATTATCTATAAAAACTTTTCTACAAATTCTACTCTAGATATTTTATGTGATAGATTTTATCTGGCTATTGCAATCAGATTTCTGGTACTCAAGGTGGGTAATGTCAAGCAACCAAACCCTTTTCACAGAACTGTGTCACATTTTACAGAAAATATAAAAATTTGACAATTATCACTTGTTTTAAAAAATGTGTAACTAAATGCACTACATAACAATAAAATATCACAGCTGTATGAAATAAAATAAGGATCATAAATATAAACATAGATATTTATGCTTTAAGTCCCTATGTTTTTTATTAAAGTACTATTTAATGCTCTTGAAATATCTGGTTTGACATGGAAGGGACACATGGGAGAGACTAGGATTTGGACACAAAGAATTCTGAGTTTAAATCCCAGCTTTGTTACTTAATAACAAAGCAATTAATTTAAGTTCTGATTCTGAGCAATAAATTTAATTTTTCTGAACCTAAATTGCTCATTAATATTTATTTATTCATTTATTTACTTATTTATTTATTTATTTTTGCTTTTTAGGGCCGCACTTGAGACATATGGAGGTTCCCAGTCTAGGAGTCAAATCGGAGCTACAGCTGCCAGCCTACACCATAGCCACAGCAATGCAGGATCTGAGCCATGTCTTTGAACTACACCACAGCTCATGGCAATGCTGGGTCCTTAACCCACTGAGCAAGACCAGGGATTGAACCCTCAACCTCATGGTTACTAATCGGATTTGTTTCCGCTACACCACAATGGGAATTCTTCATTAATATTTATTCTTATAAATGTTGATACTCATTTCAAAGGACTATTGTAAAACTTATGAATCTAGTATAGTTCCTTTTTCCTCAGAGATGCTTAATAAAAGATAGCTACAGTTTTCATTTATTTGCTTCTAAGATGATTTTAAGAGTAAATATTACATTTTCCACAATGTATCTTTTGTACTTACCCTTAATCTGCTCATGATGGGCATCTAAATTCAGACTAGATTTCATTATCAGCTTAATTAATCACAGAATCTCATAATCGGAAGAAACCTTAACTGTCTGATGCAGAATTATCTCTTCCAAAATAAAATTGTAGATTTTTGTAAAACTGTAATTTGTAACAAGTTTAATTTAACTTGTTAACATATTTAATCCAAATATGTAAAATGAATACAAAACAGCCTTAGGTTAACATCAGTAAATAAGAAACGCTCCTAAGAAGTCAAATAATTATTTCAGTTTTTAAGTGTAGCTCTATAGGAAAGATAAATTTTTGCTATTTTAAATAAAAGGCAGTACATAAATGATATCAGTAATTATGCTGAAATGTTATTTTTCTGCATTCTTCTGACAAACGTGGAACTTTACATGCAGAAGAGGAGACTGAGATGTATTTCTTTTCAAATCTCTCTCTTAACAAGGAAGTAAACTGAGGCTTTGGAAGTTGGGATTCAGATACAGGTGTGAAGCATGTGGACTCTGGATCCAGACTGCTTAGGTTTGAGTTTATACTCCATACTTGCAGTTGTCTAGTCTTTGGCAAGTGACTTCAGCCCTCTGAGGTCTAGTTTCCTCATTTTTTAAAACAGTAATGTCATAATAATTAAGAACTTAGAGCAGCATCTCATACGTGAATGCTTCATAACTGTCAAGTATTGTTACTGATTATATTATTCATTATTTTTTATAAATAGGAATAAGAGGTTTGTCCTATTACCATTCAAATTTTCTCCAAAGTGTGCTTCTCAAACTCTCTTCCCATAGAATAGTAGGAGACATTAACATGAAAAAAAATTAATCAATAAAAAGAGATCCAAGGACAAATATGGCAAGAAACCGTCATTTAAACAAAATTAAACAGATTTTTCTTTAGCAGAAATTTTCAGTCTTCATATATGAAAAATATTTGACAAAGAAGCCCTGTTTTGGGGTTTTTTCCTGCCTCAACCATGGCACATGGAAGTTTCAGGGCCAGGGACTGAATCCAAGCCTCAGCTATGACCTACAACACAGCTTCAGCAAAGCCAGATCCTTAACCAATCCCTGTGCCAGGCCAGGGATTGAACCAATGCCTTCTCAGCAACCTGAGCCCCTGCAGTCAGATCTTTAACATGCAGCATCAGAGGGAGAACTCCAAGAAACCCTGCTTTCATCAGAGCATCATACAGGACAAATACCCAGTGCAACACTCTTTGAAAATACTATAGGGACCCACAACTTTCAGAACAAGAAGCATATTATCTTTTACTGACATATCGAATTGGCTTAAATACATATATTTTATTTAAAAAATTATTGTAGTAAGTATTAACATTTCCTTAATTAACATAGTAATAGATAAGCTCTTCACTTTTGCTTTTATATGTTTAGTAGTCTCAACCCGATCATCAGTTTTCATTTCTCCAAAATGTATGGTGTTAATTACTTGTGGCCAAGACTTGGTCTTTCTTTATACCCTAACTCCTATAATTGAAGTCTATTTAAATATAGTTCAACCTCTATATTTAAACAAAGTATATATTGGCTTCAGACAGAGAAAAACAGTAAGTACATATTTAAATAAAAGAAAAAAGTTTTTGAAATTTAAAATTATAAAATATAGTGTATTGATTTATAGCCTTGAAGTGGTTCCTAGCCATAAAGAAATTCATATTCTTTAAAGCCACATTTAGATCAGATTTGATAGAATGTTTTTATTTCAAGTAATTTTCCTTTAAAAATTCAACTTCAAGTATGTTTTCCAATATGGCAAAATGATAATAGATAAAATGGTTTCATTGCTTAGTTTAATGAAGGAGGGATGAGAGGAAAACTGTTATTACAGATGCTTTGGTACATTTTCTAACTGACTGTGATGTGCTGACAGGCAGTACATTTGAAAAGTTAGGCTTAAGCTCACAAAAAATGTTCTAAGAAGATAGGAAGCAAAGAATCCTGCATTATCCATATAATTAGTAAATTTCAAGTTGACCCAAGCTGCCTTTGATTGATTATATGAGCTGAACTGGCTTAGAATTCTGAAATTATGGAGAAATAGCCCTCTTAGTTTCTATCTAAAAACATGGCATTGCAATCAAGCTACAAATAAAAACAGATTGTCTTCGTTTTTCCCTCATCAGAATTCAGTACTAAAACCATAGGTGTGTGCGAGTTTAAGAAACTACTGCCCAATTTGGAGGGAACCTAAGTTATCTTTGTTTTATCCTTAAGAAGATCCTAATTTAATAGAAAATTAATATGTGGCTACATTGAATGACCACATCATTATGAATAGGAAAATTTATTTAATGAAACTACCAAATAATGAAATCTCGACCTTTATGCATGTGAAAACCATGTATCTGAACCAGTGATTTGAGTATGCAATAAATATATTTCAATGAAAATTCTACTGCATTAAGAAAAATTGCTTTGTGTCTGAACAGGTATATTGTTATTTACTGGTGGTATTAGCAGTTGCCGGATGTCCACAAGCTAGTTAAAAAATTTTTATACATCACTTAGTATGAGAGTTTCTAGTTCCAACCATGCTGCTGCGAATGGCATTATTTTGTTCTTTTTTGTGGCTAAGTAGTATTCCATTGTGTATATATATATACCACATCTTCTTAATCCAATCATTTGTCGATGGACATTTAGGTTGTTTTCATGTCTTGGCTACTGGGAATTGTACGGCAATGAATGAGATCCTGCTGTATAGCCCTGGGAACTATGTCTAG
>PVHT021183617.1:21024322-21072943 GCA_004024745.2 Catagonus wagneri | reverse complement strand
ATTTTTTTTTTTTTTTTTTTTTGTCTCTTTGCCTTATCTAGGGCTGCACCCGCGGAATATGAAAGTTCCTAGGCTAGGGGTCTAACAGGAGCTGTAGCTGCCGGCCTTCGCCACAGCCACAGCAACGCGGGATCCGAGCCGCGTCTGCAACCTACACCACAGCTCACGGCAACGACAGATCCTTAACCCACTGAGCAAGGCCAGGGATCGAACCCGCAATCTCATGGTTCTTAGTCGGATTCGTTAACCACTGAGCCACGACGGGAACTCCTGACACTTTCTTAAACAAACAACAACGACAACAAAAAAACTGCCCCAAATTGGCCTTTTTTCATCCTATACTTTTAGAGCTAGAAGGAATCTTAGCCACCATAAAATCCAAATCTATCTTTCATAAAAAATAAAATCGAAGACAGAGGAAATTAAATAACTTGTCTACCCTAGAATGCAAGATTCCCAAATGTCAGTCCCATTTTCCATATCTGTTATTTAGACTAATATGTCTTTTTTTCCCCAGTCCCCTGCTATCCACTACTATACCTAAGTTGTTAAAAAGGAGAAATACTGGGTGATTGTTGAAACTTATAATTTGCAACTTATACATTACTATAAGCTCAGAGTCCTGTTCTGAGTTTTCAGATTTAAAAGGTCATGGTTATTTTACCACTCAGGGGTCACCTCTTCAGAAGGAGTTTCTGTTTTCCCCTAAAATAAAGCAGCCCTTTCCTCAATAGTAATACCTACCCCCCAAGTCACTCTTTGTCTTTTTACCTTTACTTGATTTTTTTTTCAGTGCACTTATGTGTAAATTTTATTATTCCAAAAGTTATTTTGAGCATTTCTGTAAATGTCTCCTGGTATGCATGTTCACAAGTTTCTGTAGTTAAGAATATCTCTAATGGGAGTTCCCTAAGTGGCTCAATGGAAACGAATCTGACCAGCATCCATGAGGACGCAGGTTCAATCCCTGGCCTTGCTCATGGGTTAAGGTTTCGGCTTGGCTATGAGCTGTGGAGTAGTTCACAGACATGGCATGGATCGGACATTGCTGTGGCTGTGACACAGACCAACGGCTAACAGCTCTGATTTGACCTCTAGCCTGGGAACATCCATATGCCATGGGTGTGGCCCTAAAAAAAAAAGCCAAAAAAAAAAAGAAATCTCTAACGTATAATATTAATTAATTTAGGATATGTAATCTCTAATATGAAGTACCCTAATTATTGTTTTGTACAATATTTGTTTAGATTTTCTCACATGCTTTATCATTTTCTTTGCTCACCAATCCTCTTTGTATATCAACATTCCTCCTGAGATTAGCTTCCTTATTCTTGACATACATTCTTACAGGTATTCCTTCAGTAAGGATCTCTTATAAACAAAGTTTCTCATTCTGAAAACACTGTATTTCATCTTCCTTCTTGAAAAAAAATTAACTGTAAAGAGAATTCTACAAAGAAACTTTTCTCTTAATATTTTGGAGACTGTTTGTCCGACTTTATTGATAACATTACTGAGACATTCTTTGTTATTATTGAGAAATTACCTGTCAGTCTAGTTGTAGTTCCTTCATAGGTAAACTCTCTTTCTCCCTGTTTTTAATATTTGTTTTTGGTCTCTGGTATCCTAATTTTCACTATCTTGGTTTTAGATGTGGATTTCTTTTATTTATCCTATTTGAAATTTGAGGGGGCAGGGGAGTGCCTGAATTTGGGATTTGGTGTTTTTCATCATTTTTGAAAAAATTTCAGCCATTTATCCATTTACCTACAGCCCCTCTTGTAACTTTGTCTTCTCCTGAACCTTCAGTTAATTGTGTGGTGGAACATCTCTCTCTATAAAATCTTTTGGTGCTATTTTCTCTAATTTCTTAAGACTATCTCCTGTTTACTACAAGTCTCTACATTTTATTTCTAATATAAATCAATTTAAAAAAATTCTGAACATTCCAGAATTGGTTTTTGTTTTTGATTTTTTTCCAATCAGACTTGTCAAACTGATGATCAGACTTGATAATTTTAAATTTTTCTGGAGTTCCCTGATGGCCTAGTGGTTTAGGATCTGGCTGGGGTGCAGTTGGATCTCTGGCCTGGGAACTTCAGCATGATGTAGTCATGGCCAAAAAAGTTTTTTAAATACAAATAAAATAAAATTTTATTTTTCTTTCCAAAGCTTACTATCATTTCTTTAAAGAAAGTTTTCCCTTAAACCACACTCTCACAAGGGTAGCTTGATCAGTATCTTCCTCACTAGTTTGTAAGATACAAGAAGATAGGAACCAAATTTTCTTGTTAATTGCTCCATCTCTAGTGGCTAGAACAATTATGTCCTATGACATGTGTTCAATAAACATTTAGAGTGAATAAATATGAGTTCCCGTTGTGACTCAGCAATAATAAACTCGACTAATATCCATGAAGATGCAGGTTCAAGCCCTGGACTTACTCAGTGGGTTAAGAAACCAGCATTGCCATGAGCTGTGGTGTAAGCCAGCAGCTGTAGCTCCTATTTGACCCCTAGCCTGGGAACTTCCCTATGCCCCACATGCGGCTCTAAAAAAAAAAGAAAAAAAGAAAACAAAAATAGAATGAATAAATGTCCAGCACTATGCTACCTGTGTTTTTAATTATTTTTGTCAATTTTTTTTCTGGGGCTAGTGAGGCAACTAGTTTGCAGTTTGCATCACTCTAGGAATTAGTGGTAATGACTGCTGTTACAATTGATCTCAAAATGTTTGAAAGTCAAAAATAAACTAGTGGGAGTGAATCAAACTTACAATCTTTTGCACAGAAAAGGACACCATAAAAAAACAAAATGACAACTTACAGAATGGAAGAAAATAGTTTCAAATGATACAACCAACAAGGGCTTAATCTCTAAAATATACAAACAACCTGTACAACTCAACAGCAAAAAAACCAACAACCCAACTGAAAAATGAAGACCTGAACAGACATTTTCCCAAAGAAGATATACAGATGGCCAATGGGCACATGAAAAATGCTCAACATCAGTAATTATTAGAAAAATGCAAATAAGAACTATAATGAGGTACCACCTCACACTGATCAGAATGGCCATCATTAACAAGTCAGCAAATAACAATACATGCTGGAGAGGGTATGGAGAAAAGGGAAGCCCCCTATGCTGTGGGTGGGAAAATAAATTGGTACAACCACTGCAGAAAACAGTATGCAGGTACCTCAGAAAACTAAACATAGAACTACCATATGACCCAGCAATCTCACTTCTGGGCATATATCTGGACAAAATTTTCACTGAAAAAGATACATGCACCCATATGTTTGTTGCAGCACAATTCACAATAGCCAAGACATGGAAACAACCTAAATGTCAATTGACAGATGAATGGATTAAAAAGATGTGGTACATATACAAGGTGGCATATTACTTAGCCATAAAAATGAACAAAGTAATGCCATTTGCAGCAACATGGATGGAACTAGAGACTCTTATACTAAGTGAAGTAAGTCAGAAAGAGAAAGACAAATACCATATGATATCACTAATATCTGGAATCTAATGTGGCACAAATGAACCTACCTACAGAAAAGAAACAGACTCATGGATTTGCAGAACAGACTTGTGGTTGCCAAGGAGGAAGGAGAGTGAGTGGGATGGACTGGGAGTTTGGGGTTATTGGAGTCGATAAGCAATGAGATCCTGCTGTACAGCACATGGAACCATATCTAGTCACTTGTGATGGAACATGATGGAGGATAATGTGAGAAAAAGAATATACACACACATATATACACATATATATCATATATATACCATATGTGTATGTGTGTGTATATATATGAATGTATGTATAGATATATGTATATATGTATGTGTGACTGGGTCACTTTGCTATACAGCAGAAATAGACAGAACATTGTAAATCAACCGTAATAGAAAGTATAAAAATCTTAAACAAAATGTTTGAAGGTCAATATTGTTAAATCATTTGTTGCCTCTTCTATTTGAGTTTGCTCCCACCTTCGCACTCCATGTAAGTGTTGTATACACAACACTCCAGTCACACAATAGACTTACAATTGACTGTTCTCTCCATTGGTGACATCTAGGTAATAATATTATTACAGAAGCCAGTTGCAGGAACTAAGATAAGTCTAGGGTTGGCATCTACATGGAAGGTTAACATTAATTCAGCTGCTACTATCATTTTCATATCTTCATTTTGATTCTAAACTTGCTCCTCTCAGCACAACTAGTACATACTAGTGGCCTAATTAATACTTGGTGAATAGATGACCTGAAGCTCTATTGGTATTACACTGGAAATACCTCCCAAGGACAGACAAGCTGGATTCAGTTCTCTTCTGTTATTAAGCACTACATCAATGAACAATGTACTGCCCGAGTAGCAGAATTTGGCAAATGCTTAACCCTACACTGTTTGCACAATACTTTGTCTGCATTCCAGTATTGTGTTCTTTTAGCAAGATTAAAATCAATAATAGGAGGGTTAATCCTGGAATCTTCTCAGTCCTTAAACTGAAGCTAACTGCTCTGTAATAAGAAAAGTCATCTTTATCTATCTGTCATCCATCATCTATCTATCATCTATCATCTACCTATCTATCTATCTATCTATTATCTATCATCTATCATCTATCTATTTATCTATCATCTATCTATCTATCTATCTATCTATCTATCTATCTATCTATCTATCTATCATCTACCTACCTTTCAGGAAACTATGTTGAGAGTATATATTTTATATGTATAGTGTCTATACAGTTTACAAACATTTTTGCACATGGACAATAGTTTCTTGTGGAGTCACTCAATTTTTTTTTCCACAGAAAATCTGTGCTCAGGACTTTTTTCTTTTTTATTCCTTCATGACACTGTTTAGAAATACTGGGGATGTTTGCCATGATAAGAGGATGCCAACAAGGACTTGTCATAAGCAATTGCATGCAATTTGGTTGAGTATGAGTTTGTGTGTGTGCGTTTTGTCCTTGACATAATGTCTCTGCTAAATTACTGACAGGAGTTTGTGGTTGTATTGACTATTGGAACATCAAGCCTTGAAATATACTCTTCTTTTTGATGTCTAAGTAGCCACAGGAGACACACTCTATACTTTCTAACTTATTCTTTCCCTTTCAGACTCATTACTTGTCTCGTCATCTCTGTTATTTTTCTTACCCATCTGTTTGTTTCCTATTCTCTGCTTTAACTACACTTTCTTTCCCAAAAGGAAAAACATTTTTTCCAGTTATGTTTTTTGCTTATGATTTCACAAAGAGCAAGTACTATGAGATGCTGTTTTCCAAGGATAATGTAAGGATGATTCCATGGCTCAACTGATTTGAATCAGGAGTTTCTTCCCTCTTGTTTTCTTACACATGAGCTTCAGTGGATAGTTTCTGATGGAAATCTCATTTATTTCCCTAAGTTTTTTTTCTTTAATTCCTTTAGTGCTAAAATGAAGATGACTAATAATAATAATAAATAATTAAAATTTATCTTTTACCAATAATTTTAACAGAAAGTATTGAACTTAAGTAAGCACATGTGCACATATTTCTTTGTAAGTTTAAATACAATTTGTATCTTTCTTTGCTTAGTTTTGGGAGTAACAGACATTTTTAAAATATTTGCATATCACTTTCCTAACTTTAGAATTAATTTTCATAATATCTGCTAGACCAATGTTTATCAAACTTTTACATATGAATCACCTGAGGGTCTTGTTAAAATACAGATTCTGATTCAGCAGGTCTGAGAAGGGCCTGAAATTTGGGATTTTTAGCAAGCTTTTTGGGGATGCAGATGCTACAGTACATACTGCTCTTTCAATGGCAGAGTGCTTAACAGTTAAAGCAATAAAACAGCTAAGATCTTTACATCCTTTCTCATCACTACATCTGTTTTGTCTACTGTGGAGTCTATTACATCCTAGGTTTTAAGTAAGCATTTATTAAGAGAATAATGTACTCCCTGAATCATTCATAGCAGACATTACGTTCCCATTTCACAGAAGTTCCAAAAAGTAAAGTGATTTGCTGATAGATTACACAGTAGCAGAACCGTAGCTTAATGTGATTATCTAGTTCTTATTAACAAAGGATAGTAACTGCGCCCTTTTCCAGTTCCTTGCTCTCTTATTTTTTTCTTGGAAGATGCCAAATGTTTCTAGTGACTTTGGTGTATGTAACTAGGCATTTGATTTCCATGAGTTTCAGATGCCGTTGTCTAAGAGGAAGCAAATTTATCTTTGAAGTGCTTCTATATCCATTCATGTGGTCATGTATAAAAGCCCTCATAAAACTCTGCATGAATTTTCCCAAAGACCATTTGGGCCTGTTTCTCTTGGAATGGTAAAAGTTGGGACTATCATTGAGGTGGGTAGAAAATTTAAGATTCCAATTTTAAAACTTGGATTCTTTTAGCATCACAATGTCCTAAAAAATTTCACAAAGTACAAAAATTCATGGAATATAATCACCTTGTTAAATCTGGAGCTGCAAAAACAATGTAATCAGGAAAGAACATGAAGCTCTACTGTCAAGATTATGATTTAGGGGCTACTATTACTAGCTTCTGTAAGTAGTGGGAGTAAATCATTTTCAAACTTTGGAAGCCAATTAACTGTAATGAAATACAGTTGAATAACAATTAGTAATTTTACTTCAAAGTATAGTAATGGGTGGAAAATAAACTTTCCAAAGAAGCACATTCATTGTGCAATTCTTTAAAACAAAACACTTTAATTGTCAGGTCCCTTTTGATTCAAGATGTTCTAAACCATATTTTAGCAGGAATTCTGACAGCTGGGAAAAATCCACCTGCTGAGTTACTACCTTTTAATTACTCAAATAAAGAACAAAGTGGAAAGCGTGACAAACTTAAATAGAAAAAATAAATTTAAAGTTAAGAGAGATATTATTCATGCATTCTAAGGTTAACTTAGCTCTTCCATGTACGAGAAAAGAAAACCACACTTATTATTTATAGCTTTCTCTAACTCTTTCCCTTAACTCTCTCTAAGGAGAATAGATGTTAGTGAGACTCCTTTGCCCTGCTGAGTAGACTGGCAAATAAGATAATTCTGGAGAATGCAGGGGAGATAGGAGGGAATAAGAGAAATAAGTCATTGCTAAGTTGTTTGAAATAAGAAAAGGAAGTGTGGCTTAGGAGAGGAAGGGATGGGCAGCCAGAAGACTGGAGTTGTGGAAAGGGAGGTGACAGCTGCCAAAGACGGAGAGTAGGAGTAATTAAAATGAATCTTTTAGGAAGTTTTATAAGGTGACATATTTTGTAAAGTCCCTATCCACCCAAACCAGGGTTTCTTGGCCTGAGCATATTGACATTTGGGACCAGATAACTCCTTATTGTGGGGACATTCCCACGCGTTCTAAGTTTAGCAGTAAGTGCTAGACTCTGCAGTCAACAGCACTCTTCCCTTAATTGGGACAATTGAAAATGTCTCTGGTCAGGGCTACATGGCTCCTAGGGGGCCAAATTGCTCTCTAGTGAGAACCAATGATCTAATCTCAAAACTGTTTCTTTCCTTTTTTAGTTAAAAATTTTTTTTTAATCTTTCGATAAAGGTTTACATTACTTACCAGTGCTTACAGGGCTTAGTAGGTATACGTGTGTAATCTCTGAATTTACGTTATTGTTCTCACTTGTTTGTTTCCTTAGATGTACAAGTTAGTCTCAGTACAGCTCAAGGTTTCCAAGTGAGTCCAAACATTCAGATTCACCCTTGAGGGTTTCTATTTACAACATTTGCCCTAAAACACATGTCCAGCTGCAACTCAGTTTGAATTATTAACTCAGAATTGAGGCAACATTGCATTCCTATAAAGACTGTGAAAGGCAAGTCAGTAGATATTGAACTGACAGGAGGTGTGACAACAGATCATATCAAATGCAGAATAACAGTGTGGAAAACTCCCCTCAGTCACACTTTCAGCTTTTCCCAGAAGAGAGAGCTAAGCAAGTATTCAAGACCGGCCATTTCCACTGAAAAGGAAGATGGAGCCAAAGTTAAAAAAATCTTTCTCTAATAAATTAATACAGGGGAATCAATGTGAAATTCTAGATTGAATTTAAATTATAGTTTAACCCCACCTCTCCATATATGAGATCATATAATAATATAAAGCATATTATTTTTATTATTTCCTGGAAAAGAAATTAAAAGAAAAATCAGGTATAAGTAGATGTGTGCTGGTAAATAGTTTTAAAAGGCATATATATATATATATATATATATATATATATATAGTCTTTTAACAATTTCTGTGTTGTAAATACTCCCACCCAGGCCAGTTTCAACATTGACATAGTCAATAAGATGATGTCACTCAAGGCAGGGTTAGAAATAAGTGCACACAGACAGCTCTCTTGAGTCAATAGGTGCAGGTTCTTACACACTACTAGGTCTAAGGCAGAAGTGTCAGAACTTGCTGTGCTTCACCAGCTCCAAAGTGAGCCCTTGAAAAGAGGAATGTTTGGAGGCTACGGTGTATATTATGAAGTTCTTAAAACACTGACCCACCAGCCTCTTTGCCATTTCAAAACCTTCTTTGCTGGTGAATCTTATCTTTCATTTTGTAGAATAATTTAGCAATTTTTATCATTGAAATCTCTGGAGATATTATCTGGCACAGACTAACTAGAAACACTGGAGCTCAGATAAAAATTTATTTTAGGTATGTAACATATTATACTTAGAATGTTACTCACCTAAAACACTGAAATCTGAAAATACGTGCATACAGGGTATGTTGCGCTCTGATGCCCCTGAGTACTATATCGAGCCTCCCAAAGAGACAAATAACAGAGATGACCTAGGAGTTTAGAGGACTCCAGTACTGTACTGTAATTATATGAGAACTCAGTGCCCCCCAAAGCTCCATGTCTATAGAAGAACATTTCACTTCATTCAAAGGAGCTTAAGAAAAGATGGAGAGATGTGCGGATCCTTGTATTTATAAGCATATGTAAACATTAGAGAGAGATTTGCTCTGAATGTTTATACAGAATCAAAGGATTCTGGTAGCAAGCTTTGGAAGGTTAGGTGGAGTGCAGTTGAAAGAACTGGAGATGACTGGAATGAGGCAGAATCAACAACATATCAGCACATTGGCACAAGGAACTGGAAAAGCTTAGGAGTCCCCAGAGCCTGTTCAGATCTTAGAGATCAGTGAAACCAATTTAGAAAGAACAGAGAGACAAGCAGAAGATGTGTACCCTGAAGGAATAAGAAAACCACGTGAAGCACCAGAGCAGCGAGGTAGTGTAGGCCTGCCTTGGAGATCTGAGGTGGCCTTCTTGACCACTGAGACCCCAAAGAAGAGGGGACACTTTCCCACCTCTATCCCAAGGCTCCTCAGAGCCAGGCTGGGCCCTCAGATCTGGATTAAACACGGTGAAGTATGAGGCAAGCAAGTTCATCGTGATCACCCAAGTACTTTTCACTTAGAACTAGACCACAAGGCTGACAGGAAAAGTTTATGAAGTAACCCTGTATTACTCAACTCTTGGGAGATGGAAATCCTCCCAGATTTCATTTTCAGAAAGTAACTCTGAAAAATACCATCTGATCCCTATTAAAGACATAGGTGGAGCTAAGAGCCGAAGCTGGCAGTTATGAAACTGAGACCCACTGAAATTCTAATACAGACGAATTTGCCAGGGTCAGTTTGCACCATATAAAAACATCCCTAGAGGTTTCAATGATAAAGTGGGGAGAGGTTGTCAGAGCACATAGTGCAACTCAGTGTAAAGAAAATTAAGAAGTTGTGTTTTTTTGTTGTTGTTGTCGTTTTGTTCTGTTTTGCTTATTAATTATAATATGATGGAAAACATATTTTTTTACATACCTAAAATAATAAATAAATGTTATTACAACCTAGTGCACATGTGTGCACACACACACACACACGATTGTAGCAAACATCTTGAAAAATAAAACCTACTTATTTTCTGATCTGCTATATTTCAATGTAGAAACACTGGTTTTCCCACCATTTTGATTTCAGGATTTATTAATAGATAAATACCTATATTTTGGAAATTGTATTATGTAAAACCTCCTGTTTCAAAGTGAATTGATCCTAAAGCTAAATTTTTCTGCATAACAAAAGATTAGAGACAAACAAAGAGAAAGATTTTGAAAGGGCAGGAATATTAGTGGGTCAATTTTAGAAATGGTGAGAAAGACACAGGAAAACTGATTAGAGAGGAGGGGGCTGGATGATGTAACATCTACCAGATCAAGAGGCACTTTGAGAAAAGGTACAGATATGATTAAAATGGATTTAAGGAAAGTTTTACCATATTACAAGAACTTTAAAGTCATCCTTCTTCTGGTGAGTAATACTAAGCATTCTGTATAATTAATATGGATTAAAGTTCTATATTACCCTTTACTACCTTGAAATAGGATATTTGGGCACCATATAATCAAATTTTTGGTTTATCACCATCATTTAAAAACACAGATTTGAATAGAAAATATCAGTGAGCACTGCATGTAATATTATTTTATAAAAATATTGTTTTCGTTATATGTGCATATGCATATGTGAGTGTTTGTATGTGTACAGCACTATAATATAAAATCAATTCTTTCCTGAGGGTTGGAGTCAAAACAGTTTAAAATTCACTGTCCTAGAATATTCTTGAACATGTTTAAAATCTGCTGGCCTAGAATATTCTTGAACATGTATCCTAAGAGACACAAATCTTGATAGAACTGCTATTTATAACATAAAAAGTGGCAACTCCGAACAGCCTTGGACAATAAAAGGGATAAATCAACTACAGTGTTTTTATATCATGGAATACTAGACTGCAATAAAAATGAATATACTACAACAAAACAATTTAGATAAATCTCAAAAACGTGACAAATGAAAAAACTTCTCACAGAAGAGCATACACAAACTTATTCCACTTATATAAAGCACTAATACAATCAAAATAAAAATATATAGCTTAGTGATATACACAGATATGTGAAAACTATTTTTTTAAGAAAGAAAGGAGTGATAAATACATCAGAATGGTGATTACATCTTGGAGCTTGAAAGGACACAGGTATTTGGGGAATTGTACTTTTTCCATTTCTTAACTGATGTGGACTGTACATCTGTTTGTTTTTTTGTTATACTTTATGTGCAGAGGTTATGTGCACTCTCTTGTATGTATATTTCATAATAAACTTTTCTACAGTAAAATTACTATTGTTGGAACAACATTCTTTTATTTAATAATAGAAAAGTTATTTGCTTTGAATGTTTACTTTATATCTAAATTGTTAAAGAATACCTCAAAATTTTAAGAGCTTTCCAGGTAGTTTTGGATGGGGTGTAGTTCTAGTTGAATAGTCACATTATCTACAGATAATAACAATTTTGTTTCCTCCTTTCTGCTATACTTCTCTTTGTTGTTGTTGTTTTATGTCAAATTGTTTTATCTAGAAGTTCTAGAAACATTAAAAACAAAAGATTTCTTTAATTAAAAATATTTTCTTTATTGTACACTGTAAAGGAAATGACATTTTACAATTGAGTGTAAGGGAGATTATCCCTTTAGGGAAAACTTATTTATTATAGGGTGGTGTTAGGAGCCGAAATCCGTCCCTCAAAATTCGTACACCAAAGTTCTGATCCCTAGCACCTCAGAATATGACTGTGTTTGGAAAAGGGCCTTTAAAGAGGTGATTCAGGTAAAACAAGTTACTATTGGAAGGGCTCTAATTCAATATGACTAATGTACTTCTAAGAATAAGAGATTAGAACACAGACATGCATGCACAGAGGACAGACTACGTGAGGACAGCCATCTGTGAGCTGAGGAGAGAGACCTCAGAGAACACCAAATCTGTCAACACCTTGATCTTGGGCTTCCAGCCTAAGAAGATAAATTTCTATTGCTCAGGTCACCTAATCAATGATATTTTGCTATGGCAGCCAAGGAAACAAATTCAGATTGTATATCCTTAGAGTCAGAAAAATCTCTGCTTAAACCTGATTCTACTTCCTGTTCTATTGGTAGGAATGTAAATTGGTGCAGCCATTAATGGAGAACAGTATGGAGGTTTCTCAAAAAACTAAAAACATAACTACCATATGACCCACCAATTTCAGTCCAAAAAAACCCAAATACTAACTCAAAAAAATACATTTACCCCAATGTCCATAGAAGCATTATTTACAATTGCCAAGATATGTGGAAGCAATCTAAGTGTCCATTAACAGGTGAGAGGATAAAGAAGCAACACACACACACACACACACACAGGAATACTATGAAGCCATAAAAAATGAGATTATGCCACATGCAGCACCATGGATGGACTTGGAGGGCATTATGCTAAGTGAAATAAATCAGATAGAGAAAGACAAGTACAGTATGATACCTCCTATATGTGGAATCTAAAAAATAAAACAGACTAGTGAATGAAACAAAAAAGAAGCAGGCTCATAGAGAACAAACTACTGGTACCAGTGTGGATAAGGAATAGGGGAGGGGCAATATAGGGGGACGGAGGGAAAAGGGGTTATTATAGGATTAAATGAAATCATATGTGTGAAACTTTTTAAAACCGAAAAGCATTCTAGAATTTGAAGAATATTTCATTCAATTAAAAAACAAAAACAAAACAAACAAACAAAAAAAGCAAACCCTGACCAGCACAAACTATCTATATGGCCTTGGACACAATACTTGAGTTCTCCAATGCTTGGGTTTTAAAGGATTAATAATAATAATTCCAACCAAAATATGATGGAGTATTCATAGTAAATTTAGCTATTATTAAGTTGCTGAATATTTTAAATGCTATTTCAACACATCTTAAAATGCATAAAAATATCTCTATGAGGTCCAGTCACTTACCCAATGGGGAAAAACTGCAGACAAAGATTTATACCACAAGATATTAGTCACAGTGTGGTTTATATTACGTAGAGTAGAAATAATCCAGATGTCTATAAATGGAATAACAGGAAATTAAGATGCAAGTATATATAGAATATTTTATAATTATTAAAAAGCACTAAATATATTTACAGCACATTAATAGAAATGACAAAACCTTATATTATAGTATGACCTTAACATTAAAATACACCTAGAAAAAAGACTAAAAAGAGAGTGTGTCAAGATTATCAACATTGGTTGCACTTCTCAAAAAGCATAGGAGTGGAATTCTTTTTCATATTTTTTAATGTTTTCTCAACATTTACACAATAAATATAAACTCCTATAATGTTAAAACATTAACAAATAATTTCTATTACTTTATTATTTCTTTTTACATAGATATAGATACAGGAATAGATATGTGTATATTTTGATCTATCTATCTAACCTCAGTTTAAAAAGGAAACCCAGCGGTAGGGACAAAATTCCCAATAAAAGCAATTATATGGTCTTTATACCCTTCTGACATTTGAAAATGCAGGCTCTCCAAGGACAAGCAATACAGCTTTAAAATCTTTTCAAATCACATAGCACTCAACTCACTGAAATATACTGTGTGGTTGTTAATAAATGGTTGAATGCATTCATGAATTCATTATATAAAATATGAATACAACTAAATATTTAATAAACAAGTATTTGTAGTATAGACCTGATAAAGTACCCTTGTAAAGGATTCTCATAGCTTTTTTTTACTCTATATTCTTTTGTACTTTGACTTAATATCACATGCATGTGTTACCTATTCAAAACTAAATAAAAGTTAACTGTAAATATCTAAAAATGTTAGTGACTGTCCCATTTTTACAATACAAAATAGAATTCACATCTGTTTTGATAATTCATTTGGAATAGAGTATAATCATATGGCATAGACTCAGTCATTTGGAGAAATATTCCACTTCGGGTCAATAAAATTTTATTAGGCACTTATTGGGTGATAGACTCATATACTATGAACTCAAGAAATATAGTGGAACTTCAAAGGAGAACTAAAAATATTCCAAGAAGTAAGAATAGCACACACACAAAAAAAGAAGCTGCTCATATTAATAGAGTTTAAGTATCCTACTGTATTATCTACTATAGAATATAAACACTTTATCAGAAAATTTCAACTATCCATAGCCATATTTCTTAAATAATTTGTATCATTCACAAGTTTTTATTAACTTCAAAAGGCTATATAAATGAAAATACTTCATTATGTTTATATTTCCTTCTTTCTACTATTTATAAACATAAGATTTATCATCACAACATGATATTAGATCTTATGTAAAAACAAATAAGACCACAATGTAATAGGAAAGACAAAAAAGTAAGTAATTTATTTCACATAAAAATTGATGAGAGTTTATCAGCACATTAGTACTTAGGCTTTTAGGAGTGAGAAAGTAATCAGAAGGAAAAACGTTATTATTGTTTGTTTTGCTAAGAGTACAAGAGTAAAAGCTGAATGGTATGAAAAATTGTTAGGTGGTCATTGGACACATTACTAATTAAAACTTTTTCACAACTTGATATCTGAATAAGTAGTTAAATTGAATTAGACTTGCTTCAATCAGGAATTTCCCTATTTATGATTCTTTACAGATGTGCTGTTTTGAAAAATGAAGAATGTGGTAACACTCCAAGTTTCAATTTATTTTTAATTCTGCCAATCTTTGCGTAATTGCTAATTGTTATACACATCATTGATAAGATGTGTCAAGCTTTGCCTTTTGTTTCCATTTCCTCTATATCTTCAGCTTGCAAAATAAAGTCATTATAATTGGACTTATTTTTTCATATAATATTTCATAAGCTATACATAAGGACTATGCTATATGCTGAGTGAATAAAACTGAGATGTCATTTGGTGGGCAATTTAAACAATAAATATGGAAATGAAAATATATTCAAATTAAATGTTATTGTAAGTGCTGTGAAAAATATGAGCAGGTGGTAATGAAACAGGAAAAACAGTGAGGATGAACAATCTATTGGTAAGAGAAGTCATCTCCAAGATGAAGATCTGTGAATTGAAACCTTAAGAATCAGAACTCAACCCAGTGTGACCAAGTTTCATGGCCAATGGGTAAGGCACCATGATGAAACTGGAGATGTCAGGAGGGCCAGATCATACCAATTTGATTTAATTCAAGATACAAGAGGAAGTCAATGGAGGCTTTAAGAATGTAGGTGCCATGATCGAATTTATATTTTTAATAAATTTCTCTTGACTGCTTTTAGGGAATAAGTTAGATAAGAATGGAAGAATGGAATAAGAATGGACAAGAATGGAAGTAAAGACAGCAGTAAGAAGGTTCCTATAGCAGTCCAGACAAGATACAATGGTGGCTAACACTAGAGTGGTAGCCAAGGGAATCGAAAGTTCTGAACATATGTTGATCAGTGTATGCTGATAGATTTAGATGCAGAGAAAATGAAGAAGAGGCATAAATAAGGCAAAATTCTTAAGATTTCTACCTGAGCAAGCTGGAGAATGGTGATATCATTTACAAACCTTAGAAGGAGTAGGTTTTGAGAGCAGATGGTGGGATCAATCAATCAATATGAGATGTGTGAAGTCTGAAGTGCTATAAAATAGGCAGGTGAAGATGCTATATGGGAGATTAGATATACTAAGAGGAGAAGGTTGAGATGCAGACAGTATCAGAAGATCACATCATATTTATTCCCATAGTCTGGCCACATAACTATCCACCTTGCTACAATATGAACCATCTTAAAAACTGGTACATTTCTTATTTATCTCTATTCCTCAAATTTCTGATGTTCATAGGAGTATGCATAGGAGTTCCCTTCGTGGCTCAGTGGTTAAAGAAGCCAACTAGGATCCATGAGGATGCAGGTTCGATCCTAGGCCTCACCCAGTGGGTTAAGGTTACGGCATTGCCATGAGCTGTGGCGTAGGTCACAGATGTGGCTGGGATCCCGATTGCTGTGGCTGTGGTGTAGGCCAGCAGCTGCAGCTCTCATTTGACCCCTAGCCTGGGAACCTCCATATGCCACAGGTATGGCCCTAAAAAAAATAAAATAAAATAAAATAAAGTATGCATGAGTGAATGAATACTATGAGCTTAAACCTCAGGCTTGAACAGTACACTTGTAATTGTATCATATAAGAATTAAAACATTAACAATGTTTAACCTTTGTGTGTGTGTATGTGTTTGTGTATGTGTGTGTGTGCATTGCCAAACAGCTGTGTCAACTCCTAAAATTGAGATTAAGATCTGGAAAATATTTTTTAAATCACCTAATAAAACTTCTCTTTTCACAGGTCGGGAAACTATAAACTGGAGTTCAGACAAAGAGTTACTGAAGATCATATTTTTTAGTACCAGAGTTAGAAATGGAACCCAAGTGCTCTTATTCTACAACTAGTGATCATTCTACTGTTCTACACTGTGCTGCTCAAATCCATTTTACCCTTATGGTAAAAATGGTTCAAGCAGTTTGCATGGTATAGATATAACTAAAGTTTCACAGAAGATTACAGACACTGTTTAAATTATAGACTTGCTTATGAAATAGATTTGCCTCGGAAAATAACAAAATGTGGAATACTAACTCACCACTTTTTAATTTACTCGCTCAAAGGACTTCATAAATTAAAGAGAAAAACACCCACATACACATTAAATGACTAAATGTTTTTTGGTTTCCAAGGAATTTTCTCACCAGGCCTTAGAGCAGAGACATTTATGATGGAAGATGAAGTCACTTTTAAAAAGAAAACATTGGTTCTTTTGAATCTATGGAAAAGCAAATGTGTGTCAATATGCTGCTGACTCAATCAGACCACAGTAACCATATGAGAATATTCTGCAATGTTCCTAGACTTCTGAATACCTATGACATTTTCCCATGTTAAGACTACACCTAAATGATGAAAATAAAAATTTGCACAACGTAAACATTGCCACAGTTAAGAGACACACTACAGGTCCTGTGTTTCCAGCCCAGAGTTGATGAAAGCTATGTCACAGACAATATAGACTGTTCATGAAAAACGGAACACTTTATTCTCACTCTGTCATTTATGAAGAACTTTTAAAATAACCAATTCTTCCTTCAGGGCTTAAAAACACAATAAATTTGGAAATCCATGAGTTCTTATGACACACTTAGAGATAGCTAAGCCCTAGAATATCGCCACTGTATAGAGTTCTTTCAAATATGTGAGGCATAGTTTAAGAAAAAACATTGGCTCTCCCAAAACTAACCTATGCCTTATAGTGACCGCAAATTCAGATATACGTGGCACATCTAGAAGGGTAGTCTGTCTGTAGGAATAAATGAGTAGACTCTTGTGAAAGAATTAATCCAAAGGGAATGGAGTATGGATACATAAGAATTGGCCAAAGGAGTTCCCATTGTGGTGCAGCAGAAACGAATCTGACTAGGAACCATGAGGCTGTGGGTTTGACACCTGGTCTCACTCAGTGGGTTTAGGATCCAGTGTCACTGCAAGCTGTGGTGTAGGTCGCAGATTCAGCTCAGATCTGGCACTGCTGTGGCTGTGGCATAGGCCAGTGACTGCAGCTCCAATTCTACCCCGAGCCTGGGAACCTCCATATGCCGCAGGCCCTAAAAAGACAAAAGACCAAAAAAAAAGGAAAGAAAAAGAAGAATCTGCCAAGGATTTTAGCACCACCATGAATTCACAATTTCCAACCTCAGTTTGGAACTAAAAGGTGACAGAAATGCTATGTTGTTTCCTTGTCCAGAATTCATCCCAACCCTCCACAGCTATTGCAAACTCTTCTCTCCTAAAGCCTCTAAGTCCTAGCCCTCACCCTTTCTCTCCACAGATTGTTTCACCTCCCAATTCAGTAAGATAAAAGAAGCAATCAGGTATGAAAACCCTCAGCTCACTACTACTAAAAAAATCAATAAAGCGATTGACCACAGCCATTTTTTTTATGCTTTACTGCCATTTCAGTAGAAATGACATCCTTCTTCCTAGTCCTTTATCAATTAACTCAACAACAAATCATTGTAGAATGTGCTGAATTTGACCGTTTGGGGCAGAACTCACCCATTGGTCTTCTTCTTTTTTGTCCTATGTCTTTGGTCTCTCCATCTTTACCAAATCCTCCCCAGTAGCATTTAAAGACGTTCAAATTTGCCTCATCTTAAAGGAAAAAATGAACAAAAACAAAGCAATTATTCCTTTTACCTTAGCTTCCTAACCACTTCCCTAATTCTTATGCATGTTGTCCTTTCCTTCGCAGACAAGCTACTCAAACAAGATGCTTCTGTTTCTTGCTTATTTTCATATTTCCATTTCCTCTCCTCTGTTTACTTCTCAGTCCATCCCAAATGGCTTTTAGCCCAACCACTCTTCTGAACACGCCCACTTTTATATTACCAGTGACTTCTTCTTTTTCTTTCTTTCCTTTTTTTTGGGGGGGGGGCTGCATGTGTGGCATATGGAGATTCCCAGGCTAGGTGTCAAATTGGAGCTACAGCTGCGGGCCTATGCCACAGCCACAGCAATGCCAGATCTGAGCTGTGTCTGCGACCCACACCACAGCTCATGGCAAAGCTGGATCCTTAATCCACTGAGAAAGACCTGGGATTGAACCCATGTCCTCATGGATACTAGTCAGGTTTGTTACCACTGAGCCACCACAGGAACTCCACCGGTGACTTCTATAGAGCAAAATCCAACAGATACTTTTCATCCCTTCTCTTTCTGAAGTATCATCAGCAACCAAAACTGATAGCTGTTCCCTTTTTCTGGAAAGAATTTGCTTCCTTGGTTTTCCTGACTCCATATTCTTCCCCCCACCTCTTTCTCATCCCATATTTCTAAGCCCTCTTTCCCCTCAGCCACCATTGAGAGCACTACATTTTAATGGCCCTCAGGATTCAGTCCTAGGATGTCTTTTCTTCTCATCCTCTATGTATTATCCAATCAAGTCCACCTACTTTTACAAATTGAATGACCTCCCACAGTTTTTGCTGAGGACTCCCAAGTTTTATCCCCATCTTGGAATTCTCTGTAGAACATCAGACCCATTTCCCATATATCCCTAAATTCTCTAGTTGAAGAAAGCAACGCATATTTATTTTTCAAACACTGGATTTATTACCTCAACCATTGCCAGAGCTGTCAACACAATCATTAGTGCTCATGTCAATAAATAGAAGCACAAATGACCAAGTTACTCAAGCCAGGAACTTGAAAATCACTTGACTCCTTTCCACCCTTCACACCCTCATAGCCAAACACATAGCCTAAAAAATTCTACTTTCTAAATGGCTCTAGAATATGTCTGCTTTTGTCCCTAATCAAAGTTCCAATTGTTCAACTGCTCTACTATAATAGCTTCCTAATTGGTCTACCCTTGTGATTTCATTCTCAGAAATGTGGGCAGACTGAGCTTTTAAAATGTAATTTCTACTGTACACTGCTTAGAAGTCTTCAATTTTTTTTTTACATTTTCACTACATGTATTTTCTTCTAAAAATAACAGTGTTTTATTTATGTACTTAAATTTTTTTATACAAGAACTATATACTAGGTATTCCTTTGGAACTAGCACTTTTAAATAAACATCTTATTTTTTAATGCTATTCTCAACAATTCATAAGCTCCAAGGCATTTTTTTTCCCAACTGATGAACAGGGTTCCATTGTCTGACTAAACCAGTGTTTCTTGTTCATCTCTCTACTGAGGACTATTATGTTATTCCCATGTTTTCATTTCAATGAACAATGCTGTGATTCAGTTTCTTGAAAATATCTCTTGTGCATATATGTGAGACCTCTTTAAAATAGACACCTAGAAGGCAAATTGCACGGTCATGGGGACTGCATTTTTTGAGATTCACTAGATACTACATCAATGCATAGAGGTGATATGTTCCATCATTAGGATAATGGTTATCCGGAAAGAAAGGAAGGGAGAGGGGAAGAAGGGATATGGGTTTGGTTTTTCCAAACCTGTGAAGCAAATGTAAATACTAGGCTTTATCATGACTATAGAGGCATTTAATGTGTTACTTTTTAAAATTATTTGGTACTTTTAGAATATTACATAATTAGAAGTATTTCTAAGCAAGCTTTCAGTGTTTTTCATTATTTAGAATAAAAATCCAAATTTTTTTACTGTGATTTACAAAGCCTCCCTTGATCTGGTTTTCATTGGTCTTTCCAGCCTCATTAAAGAAATCACATTGTTCTTAACTGACTTCTTCAAATACCAGTTGCTCTCTGAGAATGCAGCGTCTTCACACACTTCTCCTCTGCTCAAGATGCCATTGCCTTTCCTCTAATTTTGCCAATGGTCACTTACTTATTTAGTTCCTTCTCAGCTCTCAGATCTCAGCCTAGATGTTACTTCCTCAGGAATCTTCCCCTGACCCTCTAAGATCACTTAATTTTCCTTCATTATACTCTTTACTTCCTAGTTTTCAACATCCTTTACATTTGTAATTATTTCTTCCATATCTATCTTAAAACAGTAATTTATTGTTGACTTAACTTGTTTGCATCTATCACCCCCATTAGACCCTAAGGCCCCTTAGTACAGAAGTGTCTGCCTCATCCAAAACTCTATTTCCAGCACCCAGCACAATGTCTAGCACAGATGTGTCAATTAATGGTTACTGGAGAATGAAAATGTCAGAGAAAAAATTGTGACAGTGCTAGGAAGGATGTGCTAGATCCTCCATATCAGCTCCCAACCCCCAGTAGAACTATGGAAATCTAGGGCAAGGAGAATGATATTTTAATAAATAATAAAATGGGAATCAGATTGCCACAGATTTGTGAGATACTGAGAGCATAAAGCAGCAAGAACTTTTGGCCCACAATAAGTATATGCGGTTCAGACTAATGTTAAGTCTACTTCTCATGTTTGCTGTGATAGCTGGTACAAGATGGAACAAGAACAGGACACACATAGGTCTGAGCCACAAGCAAGACCAGTCAGACCTGGAATCAAACACTAGACTTTTGAGAGACAGGAGCGATCACTGGGAAAATCAGAGAAGTAACCAGTGTGGAAGAATGTCTTAGGAATTCTACATTTTACAATCCCTTGTGAGAAAATAACAACTTATCACAGAGCAGGTAGGGGCAGAATCACAGAAATAAAGAATGGTTACTCTTATTGCTACCCTATCATGCCAGCAATTGAGTATTTTGTCACTGGATCACAACACGTAGACTAGATAAGTGAAATCTTTTCATAATTCTATGCAATGTGGAAGAGCTGGAAGTCAACAGTATAGGCTATGAGTTTCATCTAAAATACAGAAATATGAAGTGTGTTAGATCTTTAAATAAGGGCAGCTCTAAGGCAAAGAGCATTTGAGTTCTGCTAACAACCTATGGCTTTTAATAAAAACATCTCTTTTTAGCTTTATAACTTATCGGTTACCATGACTTACCTACATCCTAAGAAAATACTTATTTATGCCATGTATATGTGCAGAGCTGAATAAAACATCTAGAAATACCTTTCCCTTCAAAAAATTATTTTTTAAAATGGGTTATTTTGTCTACCTGATCCAAAAATTCTTGAATTGCTTGCATCCCCATATTTTAGTTAGTTATTTTAGTTATTCTCTTAATTATTTCATTGAAAGAATATCATTTTTGAATATAAATGAGACATAGATAATGAAAATGTAAGCTATCTGAAGAAGCAGCTCTTTAAATCCATCAAATCTCACACCTTCTGTTCTTACCCCAGTGCTGTTATGAAACATATTACTTCCCTGACCTCCTAAAAGGGCCAGCACCATAGAACCCATAATTCACTCAAAAACCAAAATTATTGTCAAGACAGCATTTATATTCCCAAGAGTCTTGATAAATAATTCATTGAATGCATTTCATTTCCAGAAAATCCACCTGGCTATGAACCTGGTTCTTCTTCAAGGCAATGAAAATATTGCCTCAAAATTGAAGAGCTCATTCTGCTTGGCCCAACTATTGGGAAAGCTGAGGTAGAAAGGCAAATTTTAGTCTATAAACATTGAAGTCGATCATAAATGCCTGTTTACTTGCAAATGTACTTCTGTCTTCCAGAGCAGCATTTGCAACCACAGGGCAGGAGAGGCAGGGAGAGAACTCACAGAAGGAATAGAAGTATGTGGTCCTACAAACAGTTCCTGGCAGTGGCCCAGGGAAGAAGCAAAAAACCCCAGATGACTGCAGCTGAGGTGAGGACAATCCAGAATCAGTATCTCACCTATTTCCTTCTCTCCAGCTGATGGGCAACCATGTTTTCTCTGAATCGCCTTGCGGAAAGTGAAAGTAACAATCCTTGTCATTGCTCATTTAAGCAAGCAGAATTGTATTCAGTTTAACCTTTGTCACATGAAGCTTACTACATCTTTCCACAAAAATAATGGTCAGCCGTGTGGCTTTGGCACAACACCAGCATTTTCACTGGGCACTGCCCTCTTCTTGCCATTCCTGGCCACCTAAACTCTGGCATCTGTCCTTCCTGGTTACCATAGAGATATATATTGGACCAGCCCATGTGGTCTCTTGGGTCTGGAGACTTCTGCCTTAGAGTCACTTTTGGAACATAATAGCCTTGAGAAAAGCCAGGGAGCCATGTGCCTAGGACACTACTCCCCTAGCAATGAAAGCCAAGGGAAACATTTTCCTCTTTGCTGAACCTAACACAGAACCTGTTAAAAGTATCTGAGCAATCATTCTTTTCAATAGTCCACATCTGTTTTGAATACAAGCCACATGAGGAAAGAAATTATATCTTTCTTGCTCACTATGTGCCTGGAATGTGGTAGTGATTTAAGAAGTAATTGCTCAGTGAATAATGTCTAGGGGATGAACGATGGGTGAAGGGATGGATGTATGGATGGGTAAAAGGATGGGTGATGGGCAAACACCTTCTCATAGGTCTCTGTGTCTCACAGAGTTCTATATTATTTGAAATGAATCACCCCAGTATCCCTACAAAATGACATTAAGGATGCATGCTAATCACGGAAAGAGGAAGGAAGCCTTGTTAAAAGGGTCATTTGAGTCCATTTCATTTAATTTAGTGATATAAAAGAAAGAAAGGTCCTTTAGGACCTCTGTGCATATTAACCTCACCAGGATCCCTAAATTGAATATTTTTTGCATTATGTAATCTTGCAATTTTTAATTCTAGTCAATTAATATGTGAGCATGTCACTAGAGTAGAGGAGACTATTTGTAGTTTCACTGGGATCTGCCTTGTCAATCACATCTCTAAATACAATTACAGTAATTAGTGCTTTTAGTCAATTTCCAGCCCTCTTTGTTCCATAGACTGTAAAGTGCAGTAAAGGCATTTCATGAGTGAGACGATTGTGAAGACATGGCAGTGGCCATGTGCGTGGGGAAGGAGAGGCAGCTCACTTTATTCTCAGGCTTTCATATTCTGTTTGTGGGCAGCAACATAATTAGAACTATGCTTTTGAAAATCTAAAACTTCAGTTAGTTCTCTCCCAGATGCCTTAGTGCTTCTACCATATTAGCTTTGTTGGCATTTTGAGGGAAAAGAACTTCTAAGGCATTTTATTTTCTCCCTTTCTTTCTTTCTTCCTTCCTCTCTTTCTTTCTTTCTCTCTCTTTCTTTCTTTCTCTCTCTCTCCCTTTCTTTCTTCCTTCCTCTCTTTCTTTCTTTCTTCTTTCTCTGTCTGTCTGTCTGTCTGTCTTTTTAGGGCCACATCTGTGGCATATCGAGGTTCCCAGGCTGGTGATCAAATAGGAGCTACAGCTGCCAACCTATGCCAGAGGCACAGCAGCTTGGGATCTGAACCATGTCTACAACCGACACCATAGCTCACGGCAACACCAGAACCTTAACCCACTGAGTGAGGCCAGCGATTGAACCCGCATCCTCATTGATCCTAGTTGGGTTTGTTAACCACTGAGCCACAACAGGAATTCCATTCTAAGGCATTTTATTTTCTGTGAACTTGAAGCTACTTGTAAATACATATTTTTTTTTTCTTTTTGGACAATGTGTCCCTGACAATACTTAATAATGTGATCCTGTGTTGTGAAAATAGGTGCCCTGGTTGAAGAATAGACATAGGCAACATTCCAGGGCAGGCAAGGTCCAAAACCTTATTATTATTATTATTACAATTATTATTTTACCTCAGTAATACTAGTCTGAGGCAACTAGTTTCATGGAAAATGTGGACCTTTACACATATATAAACACTATCATAAAATTGCAGAGACATTGAATATACATTCAAGGACCAAAGAAGAAAACTGCTAGACTCATTCATAACACTTCTTTCAGGATTACTGGTACTTAGGAGATCAGTTTTTCAAATTTTTTGCATCTTCTCACATTTGTCAGAAGTTATGCTAAAGATTTTTGCACCTGCACAAAGAGAGGGACAATAAACAAGCAAGAAACAAAATCTATGTTATCACGAGGAAAAAGAAAAACTAGTGATATGATGAGACATGGTAAAAGAAAAATCTGGAAAACTGGAAGTTTGACAGTTTGGTGACCATTTTTCCTAAAATGAAATAAAGCATTTAAGGAAATGTGATGTTGAACTTTGACATTCACCGCCCCTGGAGTTTCAGGACATTGAAACATCTGTTCCCCTCATTTTGATCTTCATCTTATTATAGTAGCCTCCCAGGACTTTGTTTTATGCATAAAGTTATTATCCCTTTTTGTATCAGGTCTGTTGTAAATGTTCATTATAATCACTGCTGCTTAATTTAGCAGATGGTTGGAACTGAACAATTCTTCTCATAGGAATTAAATATGGTTATGTCATTTCCCAGGCTGATAGAAAAGAAGTAATTTGAGATCAAGCAATGTTTCAGTTTCAGTAGTAGTTCAGAATCATTGCCATGGATGTTTTCTTTTCTCCACTTCTAGAATTTTGACTAAGATGAATTGGGTTGGTGTCCTAAATTTTTTAGGCTTGATGTTCTTCAATGAAGAAATAAAGATGAATACATTATTATATCCAAATCCCACATTTTGGTGCATGATTTATCAGGAGTCCCCAAAGGGATTTTGCTATTATGCTTGCACAACACGGTTTCTGTTGTCAGCAAACATAAGGTGAACATAAATTATTTCTGGTACAAGTTAATTCCACCTCCCTTGAATACTCTGCACTGCTCTCAAGATATTGGTGATCAAATCTAATCAGCACGAAACAGAGAGGCTTCATCTAAAAAGATTCTCAGAATCTCCTACCTACTCAGAATGTCAGCTATGCCTTTTTTTTTTTTGTCTTTTATCTTTCATCTTTTTAGGGCTGCACCCGAGGCATATGGAGGTTCCCACGCTAGGGGTGGAATCAGAGCTGTAGCCACAGGCCTAGACTAGGATCCGAGCCACGTCTGCAACCTACATCACAGCTCATGGCAACTACGGATCCCCAACCCACCAAGCAAGTCCAGGGATCGAACCTGCGCCCTCAAGGGTGCCAGTCAGATTCGTTTCCTCTGAGCCACGACGCGAACTGCCAGCTATGCCTTTTGTTCAACAGATATTCAATAGGCCAAGAATGATTTTAGCAGGACCACACACTTTCAAAGACCAGAAACTGAATAGGGAGAGATAGTTCATAGTCCCCAATCTGTCTCTAAATAACAGGGTCCTTCCTCCCACCCTGGGTATCTTCCAAAAATGTGGTATTTCTAAACCAAGGTTTCACCATTATAAAGACTTGTTCTAATATATGATTCAATCTTTTTGAACTTCTACTTTCTATGCTCTCCCAGCCTCCCACTGTTCCTGTTGATCTTTACTTTGGACACCACAGGAAGTAAAAGGTGGGGGGGTAATATTTGAGGGTATGCGTAGGTGGTTGATACGGGTCAGAGAAGCTCATTACTATGCCATTGGTTTTTTTTTTTAATTTATAATGATTTTTATTTTTTCCACTATAGCTGGTTTGCCATTATGTTTTATATAGAGAAGTATCTTCTGAGGAAGTCAAGGATCTTAATTTCAAATAGCAAGTCAGCTTTGCCATTCCCCTGTGAAACTGGCAAATTATAATAAAACAGACAGACATTTTCTAGTGAATGCTGAGATTGTAACAGGAAGTAGTTGGGAGATTTGAGTTTGTATTTGTGTCTGCCACGTGCTCGTACTTTTGTGAGCACTTTGTACTTCAGATCCCTCTGTTTTCATATCCTCTTCATAATCACCAATTATGACCACAAAGAGGAATAGAATAATGTGTATGTATGATAATGGGCATGAAAAATATATACACATTATTTCATAGATCTGTGTATATATATATATATATATATATATATACACACACACACACACACACACATACACATTGTTAATATGTATATAAATAATATATGAATATATACAAAATCATGTGTACGCATTCTATATATACATGAACATTCCCTATGAATGATAAAAATACTGTTTGTGTAAAGACATTTTTTAGCAGTACTGTTGTCAGTAACCTCACCCCTCTCTGCAGAGAAGCTGAGAGAAAGGAGTGGTACAGGTGCCATCCACAGGGCATGTCCTGCCTCAGACTGTTTCCACTACTGCTGCTTCTCTCCTCTGCAACCCTAAGGAGGTAAAGGAACAGATGTACATCCCTCCCTGTGCTTGGTCAGCTACATGCTTTGTATCCCGATCAGGAAGATGGCAACTGCTGTGGTTGTGACAAATAGCAGTCCAGCCCGGCTGAAATAGGTTTGCAGCTGGCTTCCCAAGAGAAACCTTCTCTCAGCCCAGCAGAGGGGAAACAGCATAAGTTTTATAGTCAGACAAACCCATTTCCTAATTATGGTTCATCTGCTTATCTATCAGCAGCTGAATCTTGGGCAGTTACTCAAGCCTTGTATTTCCTGTAATCCTGGCTTTCAGTAATTCTAATATTAGAAAGAACTGAACTACTCTTGTGGAATATTTCAAGGGTTAAATGAGAAATCAAAGTGGAGCTTCTGACACAGTTTTGATCGCTTAGTAGGTCTTTATATGTGTTATATTCTATCTTCCATTTCCAATTCTTTTTCCAATCTTTGGCAGCATCCAAGAAGCTATCAGGACCATTCACTGCAAACTCCTCCTTTTGTGAACCAGTACTCCTCAGTCCATCCCCCTAAAACCAGCATCTCCCCTAGAAAAATTGCTCTGCTTTTCTTCCTGTAAATTTCAATGACATTCATTGGAAAATTTATCCTTTTGTCATAATTTCTTGTGATCCAAGTAGGTTTCCAATTAGTTCTTTATTATGATTATTACTGTATTTTGCAAAACAGATGATGGGAGAAAGCGCCAGAGTGCGCTTCTGTGCTTTCTCCTTTACACTGCACTATTTTGGTTTATAAGTTTTTGTCTCAAATTTAGTAACCAAGGCAAAGCTTTTCATCTGCAGCCCATTCCTTTATAAGGATTTACAAACTTTTATAGTCAGTTTTGCTGTCAGTTTGTGTTTACTTTACTTGAGTTCCTTAGTGATTATGCTAAGAATACAGTTAGTTGTGTCATTCAAAGATAAATTCTTCTAGTAAACATTGATAAAAGAGTTACGGTTATTTAAATTTCATAAGATAAAGAATCAACTCAAAGAATCTGAGGGGTTTTTGTACTACATGATACCTTCAAGATCACTCACTTTGATACCTTATTTTTAAAGAGCTGCTGTGATAGAACATTTTCAAGTGTCATGGCATATTCCACTAAATACATCATATAGGAGTTCCTGTCGTGGCTCAGTGGTTAACAAATCTGACTAGGAACCATGAGGTTGCAGGTTCAATCCCTGGCCTCACTCAGAGGGTTAAGGATCAGGCGTTGCCGTGAACTGTGGTGTAGGTTACAGATGAGGCTCGGATCCCGCGTTGCTGTGGCTGTGGCGTAGGCCGGCAGCTACAGCTCCTGTTAGACCCTAGCCTGGGAATCTCCATATGCCGCAAGTGCGGCCCTAGAAAAGGCAAAAAGACAAATAAATAAATAAATTCACCATATATATTGTCTAAATTCCACATGAGCTCCATTTAACAGGTGAAAAAACTGAGAATCTGAAAGGTTTAATAAATTTTCCAAGGTCAAGCAGCAGAGAAAGACCCAGAGATTGCAGTTTTGGGATCTTTTCACTAAGAAAGATGTGTTGCTTTATGTAAGAGGAAGCTAAGACCAAAGGCTCCTAACTGGATTTGAAGAGGGTTACAGAGCTGGAATGAGACATCTTGGTTGTTGAAGGCCCAATTCAGTCTTCATTTTGACCTTATAAAGATATTATAAGAAGTTCCTGTTGTGGCTTCGTGGTTAACGAACCCCACTAGTATCCAGGAGGATGCGGGTTTGATCCCTGGCCTTGCTCAGTGGGTTAAAGATCCATTGTTGCTGTGAGCTGTGGTTTAGGTCACAGAGGTGGCTCAGATTTGGCATTGCTGTGGCTGTGGCATAGGCGGGAGGCTACAGCTCCGACTCAACCTCTAGCCTGGGAACCTCCATATGTCCCGGGTATGGCACTAAAAAGAAAAAAAAAGACCAAAAAAAATATTATGAGATGGGTGTCTGCATACTTTTTTTAGAGGATTTTCATTTGATAGTGAGGAATTAAACACAAACATGTTTCCCTATCTTTTTACATTGTCTCAGTTTTCCATTTGTATGCATTGTCCCCCATAACTATCCACTTCTAGTTCCATTGTATTATTTCTTTTCTTTACATGTGGTCTTTTGAATCTCCCCCATTCTTTATGAGATAGGGGAGGAACAATTGAATGACAGTACAAATAGTTCTTATGGAAAAATAAAAAATGCACTACCAAATGAAGTAATTTAGGGCTATAAGAAGTATGATGTTTTGAATAGTTGATAATGCTTCTTGCCCTCTCTACCCTATATTTCACCTCACTCTATATGCTAAAGCATCATAGTCCACTACACATCCTAGAGAAGTATAGCTAGGTGATGACCACAAGAAGTGACCGGAACTTTTACAGAAATTTAATGAACCAACTTGATTTGTTCCAGCATTTTTACCCACCACTTGGCTGAATCCAGGTTCTGATTTAGGGTTCTGTTTTTTAAAAAAATGTTTTTTGTCTTTTTTTAGGGCTGCACCCACAGCATATGGAGGTTCCCAGCCTAGGGGTTGAATGGGAGCCGTAGCTGCCAGCCTATGCCACAGCCACAGCAACACCAGATCTGAACCACATCTGTGACCTAAACCAAAGCTCATGGCAACACCAGATCCTTAACCCACTCGGCTAGGTCAGGGATGGAACACACGTCCTCATGGATACTAGTCAGATTCGTTAACCACTGAGCCACAACAGGAACTCCTGATTTAGGGCTTTTTACTCTGTCCCTTGAGTCTGCCTCAAGTGCTTGGACTTGATGGTGAGTAAGGCTGACTCTCTGGGCTTGGGTTTTCTCAGCTTTCCCAGGGCTTCACTGACACATATTACTAGACCTTTCTGCTCCAGGATCCATTCCACTTCCTGTTCTGGGCCTAGGTCTCCAAATCCTGCTCTTTGCTCGATGGAGAACTGTGCAAGCCAAAACTGTTCTTTACCATGTATCAGATACATCTCCCCAAGGCAGTGATGGTTTTATCCATGTCTCTCTACTATCACATGGTCTTCGCACAGCAATAAACATTAACATGATGCAAAACACAATTTTTAAAAATCCAGGAGGTCAGGTAAAGAACATGGCCATAAAGTAAAAAAAAAAAAAGGCTTCATATGAGCAGTATCTTTGACATGGGTACAGTAGACGTAGCTAATCACTTGATCACACAGCGCCAGGAATCATCTTGAATATATGGGGAGAAGAAGTGGAAGGATATGAAATTATTCATCTTACTTCCCAACTGTTCTTGGTGCCCACTCCTGCTACAATGCTTCTTTCTTCCAGGCTGAATCTATGGCCTCACAGGGAGTTCCCTATAATCAGCTGACAGAGGAAGAGAAGCCTGGCTTACAGATGGTTCTGCACAATATGCAGGTGCCTCCTAGGACTGGACAGCTGCAGTACCACAGCCCCCACTCTGGGGCATCTCAGAAGGACAGCTGTGAAGGGAATTTCTCCCAGTAGGCAGGATATAAGGCTGTACACCTGGATGTTCTCTTTGCTTAGAAAAAGAATTGGTCAGACGTGCATTAGACACCAATTCATGGACTACGGCCAATGGTTTGGCTGGATGGTCAGGAAGGAACATGATTGGAAACTTGATGACAAGTAAATGTGGGAAAAACTGATGACAAGAAACTCTGGATAGACCTCTCTGAGTAGGCAAAATAGGATATTTGTGTCTCATGTGAATGCTCACTAAAGGAAAGGGTAACTTAGCAGAGGAGCATTTTGATAATTAAGTGGAAAAATTATCTTTTTTACAGATACCCATCAATCCCTTTCCCCATTCACTCCTATCATTACCTAATGGGCTCACTTGTGGCCATGGTGGCAAAGATAAAAGTTATGCATGGGGTCAGCAACATGAACTTCCACCGACCAAGGTCAACATGGCTATGGCCCTGCTGAGTCCCCAGTCTGTCAGCCACAAAAGCCAACACTGGGTCCCCCATATGGCACCACTCCCCGGGGTGATCAGCTGATGACAGGTTGATTACATTAGATGGCTTGCATCATAAGAGGGGTAATATTTTCTTCTTATTGGAAGAAATACTTACTTTGGATATAGATTTGCTTTCCACAAAACACTTCTGCCAAAAAAACCATTCGTGAACTTATAAATCTGCCTTTTCTACTGACTTGCTGCTTTGCATTGCTTCTTATCAAGGAAAGCAATTCACAGCAAATGAAGTTTGGCAATGGGCCTGTGCTCATAGTATTCACTGGTCATCCAGAAGCAGCTGGTTTGATAGAACGGTGCAATGGCATTTTGAAGACTCAGTTACAGTAACAGCTAGGTGGAAATACCTTGCAAGACTGGAGCTAGGTTCTCCAGAAGGCTGTATATGCTTAGAATATTATCATCTAATATATGATGTTGTCTCTCCAATAGGCAGCATTCACGGGTCCAGGAATCAAGTGGTGAAAAATGAGAAATTCACTACTCCTTATTACCTCGAGTGGCCCACTGGCAAAATTTTTGGTTCCTATTCCCTTGACCTTATGTTCTACCAGCCTACAGATCTTATCCAGAGGGAAGAATGCTTTTACCGGGAGACACATAATAATTCCATTGAACTGGAAGTTAAGACCACCCCCCAGGTTCCACTTTATATCCCTCATGTCTCTGAATCAACAGGCAAAGAAGGGAGTTACGGTATTGGCTGGGGTGACTGACCCTGACTAACAAGGGAAATTGGAGTACTCTTACATAGTGGAGGTAAGGAAGAATGTGTCTGGAATATAAGAAGGAGATCCTGTAGGGTATGTCTTAGTATTTCCATGCCCTATGATTAAGATCAATGGAAAACTTCAACAATCCAGTCCAGGCAGCACAACTAATAGTTCAGAAGTTTTAGGAATGAAGATTTGGGTCAATCCACCAGGGAAAGAATCACCAGTTGAGATGCTCACCAAAGGCAAAATATATACAGAATGGGTAGTCGAAGAAGGGAGCTACCAGCTACAACATGTGACCAGTTTAAAAAAAAAAAAAAAAGAACTGTAATTGTCATGAGTATTTCCTCCTTATTTTGTTATGAATGTTGTGTGTATGTGTGTGTTTGTGTGTGTGTATGTGAAGCAAATATTTTTCCCCTCTTATTTCCTTATCATGTAACATACAGTATGTTGACTTTAGAGCATAGTATCTGAGTACTGTTAATTTAATACATAATAGTGCTTAAGTTACAGGATATCAAGGAGAAGAGTTATCACTCAAGGACTTTCCTTCTCTTCTGGAAGAAAGGGGGGTTATTGTATTTTCGGTGGTTCACAGGATATCTGTATCATGTTTGGTAGAATGATTGCTATTGTCTCTATTTGGTGATTAAATATGGTGAAGGAGATGTGAAGTTGTCAACTTGCCAAGTTGACAAGGGGTGGACCTGTGATGGTTAGTATTATGTGTTAGCTTGAAAGGGCTATGAAGTATTCAGACATTTGGTCAAACATTATTCTTTTTATATCTGTGAGAGTGTTTCTGCATGACATTAGAATCTGAACTGTAGACTAAGTAAAACAGAGTTCCCTCCTCAATATGTGTGAACTTCATCCAATCTGTTGAGTGTCTGAATGGAACAAAGGCTGAGCAGGGGAGAATTTGCTTTCTTTGCCTGTCTTTGAGCTGGGATATGTCTTGTCCTGCCTTTGGTCTTGGACTTGGACTCAGACTGAAGCTTACAGCTTTCACACTCCTGGCTCTTGGGCTTGAACACAGACTTGGACTGAAACTATACCATCAGCTCCCCTATATCTCCAACAAATCCTGGGACTTCTCAGCTTCCATAATCTTCTGAGCCAATTCTTCTCATGAGCCAACATAGCCTATTCATTCTTGTTCTGTTTCTCTGGAGAACACGAATATATATACCTGGACAACACTTATTCATTACTTGTCACTATACAATTATTTATGAGATCATTTATGATCTGACTGCATGTCCCCGAGTGTATTATAATAATAATAGCTATTGTTATTATTATTACAGAGTAAGAATTACAAAACTATCCACTACAGCAACAATAACATCCAACCTTTGTTTTATACTTACAAAATGTCAGGCAATATTTTTAAGTACTTTACATGTACTCATTCATGTGATCTCTATAACAAACCTGTGAGTTAGATATTATTACAGTCCCACTTTACCAATAAGGAAACCAAGGCACTGAGGCACAGAATATACTCAAGTACATGCTACAGCCAGGACTTGAAACCCAGCATGATGGACCTCACTCTGCATCATGAAAAGTGTATCTCATATTATTTTGCTTAGGAATCTAATAATAGAGGATAGCAGTTTTCTTTATATTGTATTCCCTGCATCTAATATATCGGAAAAGCAGTTTAATGGTACAGCAGTAAGTAAATAAGTAGTATCCTGGAACTAGATCTCCTGGATATGAATCCCAGTCCTAAATTAACACGTTTAACTGTGTGACTGGAAGCAAGTTACTTAACCTCTCTGTTCCTCAGATTTTTCACCTGGATTATTATTAAGATTGAATAAACCAACACTTGCAAATTGCTTAGAACAACATCTGATATTTAGGAAGTATTCAATACATGCTTGGTTTTATAATGATGCTGGTTTTATCCATCACTTCATCTCCATCAGCCAGAAGAAGGCATATAATAGAGACTCAATAAATATCTGATGAATTAAAGAACATATTTGTTGTATTGCACATTGCATTCTTTTGTCTGACAACCACGCTGCCTACTTTCTTTCCATCCGCCCTGTCCATGGCTTCTAATGCACGAGGCACTGTGCTAGAGCCTAGGGTGACAGAGTTGAAGAAGACATGATGCTCTCCCTAAGGTATTTAGAGCTGAGTACTTTAACTGACGTAATACACATGATATGGCATCTGAACATTATGGGAGAACAGAAGATGGAACAGCTAACTCGGGGAGGGGGAGGGGGGAAGAGAGAGGGGGATAGGGAGAGGGGGGTGCCACAACCAGCAACACCAATGTAGACGACCTTCTGCTGTGAGTTATTTGTTGTAACAAAGGGATACAGACTGTTCTCATAACCATTTCCCAAAATATGAGGATAACGCTGCTGGGGGACACTGGTGGTTAGGAAGAGCAAACTCAAGAGTGACTTTACCTGGGAGAGATTAGATGGCTACATACTGACTGAATAGTGAACAAATGCCAGAAGGGACTCTCTGGTCCTCATAACTCTTCTTATACAACTGAGACCAAATAGGTTCTAGGCCTAAAGGAAAGAAAGAGGGACTATCAGTAAGGAAGTCATTTGCCTGCTAGCAACTAAATGTCCAGTGAAGACTGCCTTACAGATGGGGCTAATTTTCTCACACAATAGGAAGTCTGGCAATAAGCAGGCATTGGCCTTGGTTCAGCTGCTTAACAATTTTATCGGGAACTCAGGTCCTTTTCTTTCCTCTAAGGTGTTGGCTTTGACTTTTATATTCATCCCCCCATGGTTGCAAGATGGCTCCTCTCACCTCCAATTTCATTTTCCTATTCAGGAACTGAAGAGGGTGTTAAGATGCCAGCCTTTTTTTTTTTTTTTTTTTGAAGAAAGAAAAGCCTTTCCAGAATTCCCCCTAGCAGACCTCTGCTTGCATTTCATTGTCACATTGGCACTGCCAACTGGACTGGAGCCTGGAAAAGTAAGAGACAGGACTATCACAATTTGCTTAGACGATGGGTCGGAAAGCTTTTTCTGTAACAGGCCAGATAGTAAATATTTTAGGCTTTGCAGGCCATACACTCAATCCTGCCAGTGTAGCCACCATAGACAATCTATAAGCAATTGAGCGCTGCTGTAATCCAGCAGCACTTTATTTATGGACGTGGAAATTTGACATAACTCTCACATATTATGAAATATTATTCTTTTGATTCTTTTCAACCATTTAACATGTACAAAATAATCTAAGTTCACAGGCTGTATAAAAACAGATGGCAGGCCTGATTTGGCCCAGGAGACCATCATTTGCTGACCTCTGGTTTGGATCAACAACAACCTATCAACCGGATCTGGACAAAAATCTATGACAAAAAAAATCTATTCTCATTGTTGACTCTAAGGGGGAAATGACTACTGGACAGGCAACTCACAATGCAGCTATAAAGTGTAGGTTTAATTTTCTATATGAAACAGGACATATATAAAATACTTAGTATATGATGAAGACATATTTAATTCCTTTCTCTTTCCTCCAATTTAAATTAGAATTATTTCTTATTCACAAAGTCTTTTGCTCTGCTCAGTGAAAGCAGCTGTTATCTAGACTCTGATTTTTAAGTAATTAATGCTAGGAAAGTTTTTTGGAGAAGGGTCACTTTTTCAGTCAGCGTGGGATTGATTGCTTCCTATTGCCTCACTTGAAGAGTAAAGCTAAAGAGTTCTAAAAATTATGGATTACAAACTCTATTTAAGTTTCATAAATGTTTCACAGTTTTCCTCCTGGCTTCCAGTGGTGAGGGAAATACCAATTGTACTGCAACACAGAAAAAGATATTCTGTGTTCTGCTTTGGCCCAATCTCATTATACATTCTCCACTTATAAGAGAAAAAAGATTTGTAGCAGGCAAAAAATAGGCTCTCTCTTTATATATTTAATTACAAAGGCAATTTCCTTTATAGCTTACTTACAGGAATATCTCTTAGCACGTTGCCAACAGTATCACAACTTGTTTATTCAAAGGTTATGTGTGAATCAGAGCTTTTTGATATTAATCAAGAAATTTGCTAGCATTGCTGGGAAAAGGAAAATGCTAGCTTTATCCTGACAAATGAAACAGCCCATTAATCAAGTTCACTCTATTGAAGACAATTAGGGAGAGAAAGAGGGCAAACAGACCTTTTAGATAAGAAATTCCTAAACTTATGAAACTTTGTTAGGGTTTTGGCATAGACTTCTGCATAGAATATGATGAAGCAAACCAACTTTAATCACCTTACAAATTCGATATCAGGTATTTATGGATTCAAATGTTCCCATTTATTATTATATTTTAAAAATCACAGTGAATGTACCAAATTCAAGAGCGAAATTCTTGCATATGAACGATTTTTTTGGTGTTCACTTATTATATCCAGTTAAACTTAAAAGGTGAAACAGAATATGAACGTTCTTAAACTTCTGTCTCATTTTTTTGGTTTCCTTAGCAGCATACTCCTTGTAGGTTTGGGACTGGGTCTCCATCAATCAAAATTAATTTCTGCAGTAGGAGGAATTTAAAACTATTTGTATAAATGCAGCTGAATGGATAAGGCTGCAAGATGAGGGATTTGAAAAATAACTCTATTCTGAGGCAATATGGTGCATAAGGAGGGGGTCTTTCTTTCTGGCATGAGGAATTTCAAAGATCCATCAGTCAAACACTAATAAAGAGTTAAGTTTTATAAGCCAGGCACTATATGAATTAGTTAATAACATTAAAGCTAATTGAGAGAAAAGAAAATTTTGATAATATTGCCAAGCATTCCCCCAATTCATTTGCAAACTTTACTAAGATTAAAAATTTTTAAAAATGATATAATATAAAGCACCAGGGAAACACAAATAAATACCACAATGAGATACCACTTCCTATCCACTAGACTTGCTATAATAAAAGAGAAAAGAAAAGAAAATATCAGTGAAGATATGGAGAATTTGGAACACTCACACATGGCTGGTGGGAATGTAAAACGGGGCAGCCACTGTGGAAGACAGTTTGGCAGTTGCTCAAAAAATTAAATGTAGAATGATCCTATGACCCCCACAGTTCTACTCCTATGTATCTATTCAAAAGAATTGAAAACATGTGTTCACGTAAGGGCTTTTACATAAATGTTCATAGCAGCACAATTCATAATATCCAAAAAGTAGGAACAACTCAATTTTAAAAACGGTAAGATAAGATTTTGTCCTTAAAGAAATTTTCAAATATTTAAAAAAATTCTAGAAAAATCATCCACTTTGAATACTTCCAATACACATTTACAAGATCATGTAGTAGAAAGAAAATATATTAGCAGCAGATGTCAGAGGCAACCATTAAGCTTGTCTTTGATCAAGGGTTGGAGTCTTGAACTTGAATGCCTTTAGCAGCCAGGCAGAAGCAGGAGTGGTGGCGACAGTTACACATAGGAGAGGAAAGTCCTATCTGAATGGAGCAGCGCTGCCACAGAGATATGGCCCTCAGTTACCAGATAATTCCGTATTTTAAGGAAAGCCAGAAACATTTTTTTCACTCTAGATTCCTAAATATGTGTTCATATTAAAAAAAAAAATGTGTGGACACTAAACTCAGCCTGAAGTTTACCAGTTTTCAAAACCCATTTTAGGAAAAACATCGGGATCATCAGCTTTCTTGAGAGGAGGACATGTCTGGGGGCCTTTGCCCAAGCGGGTGGCATGAGTTTTGAGACTAGGGTGAGCACGAGACAGAGGACTGCCTGAAAGAGGGCAAAAAGTCCGTGGAGAGATATAGCCAGAGAGACATTCTACTTGCTAGGGGAGGCTCAAGAAACGTGGAGAACAAGAATGTTCAATATTCTAACTTTAGCTATTTGATTGAAACCACTCTGCCACTAAAACCTTTGAAACTGGCCACATACACAATTGCAAATGGTTTTAGGGGAATCAGAAAAGAGTTTGTTTTGAACAGCAGAGCAGTGAGAAGAAAAAACCGAGAGAACAGTGAAAGCAGAGGCTTAGAGCCTTAGCATGTGAGAGGCACTTATGCACAAAGCTAGGGAATAGCACCAGACATCCCATAGAAGATGGGGAAGCTAAACAGGCTGAGCTCAGCTGACCCTGCATTGCAGGAGAAAGCTTCAATAGGTACAACATTTTAATTAGTAGCAATTAGGGCCAAACCCCGAGTACTGACAAGCAAAGAAAGATAACACAGTAGTTGGACAAAAGCGGAATTATTTTTGTGGCCCATGTATTCTTACAAGTGAGTAATCCTCTCCCCCTGCTTCTATCCTCTCACCCAGAGGCATTTAGCTGAAATTGGTCTCCAGTTTATGGTGACAGCCTTTCAAATGGAAACATTCCTCAATCACAACTGATCCTCAGAGACTAAGGGAATAAGAACCGGATTCAGGACTTCCCTGGCATATTGATTGTGTCCATACCCATCTATGCCTGCCCAGGATTTAGACTAAAGTCATAAGATTAGGAGAAGAAAGAACTGCATTTGTACTGAGCATGATCTTGGGTGAGTCATATGGCCACTCTCAGCTCTTGAATCCTCATCTGGAGTTTGGATTTGAGGATAATTATGATTCTCCTGTCTACATTGCCAAACTGTTTTCAAGAGCTAAGTGTAAAAATAACATGAAGCCTTTTGAAAACTTTAAAATTCTCTGCATGCAGAAAGGATAATTACAAGGGAGCAAAGTCTTGTAAGAATGAAATAATTCACTCTCTTTCCTCATTCAGAATTCTATCTGTGGGAAGGACCCCACTGCCCTGCAATTTCAAGGAGGAAGTTGAATGCCAAACATGGGCTACAACATCACCTGGAGAGCTAAAGCCAAGAACTAAAGACAGAGGTGATAGAATTGGGGTGTTCCAGTCCCCACATTTTCAGCATTGCTCAGAATTATTGGGTGTGTTGCTTCCTGTTTTAGAGAAGTCATATTGTTTAATTATTTGGTTAATATCTCCGAGATGAAATACATTTAAAACTAAGACATTTAAAGGTCATTTTGGCAATGTCTCTTATCCTGAAAATGGAGAGCTACAAATCTCCATTTGTCATAGCTTCTCTTTATCGGCGTGGTATTTCTTTTCCAGAACGAGGACAGGAACATGCTCTAGATAAAGGAGTGATTTGGCTTGATTGCGACAGGTTCAGAGGAGAGTGTGAAGAGATGTTCAAGGTGTTTACAGCGATAGCTAAGGAAATGCCTGCCCTCATCTCCTGAATCTTACTTGTCTGGATTTAAATCACTTGTCTGAGGACAAAAGCTTTGATCTCACTTTATTTCCTCTGCTAATCAAAACATTTCAAAGTATGTCTTATTCTGCATAATGACGTCCTCTCCTGGAGGATCAAATGAACAGACACTTATATTTGCATTCATGCTTAGTTTTAGTCTTTCCAGCCACATAGTGAGAGTGTGTGTGTATGTGTGTGTCCACATGTGTGTGAGCATGTGCTTCTGTATAAGAAGAGAAGGTGGACATGGTCAGGGAAAGGGAATCACAAAGATCAGGCAGTGATCCTAAAGTCTTGTAGCAAATGTATTTACCATTGCAATGAGAAAATGACACACTATTCATATTTTACAATGATTCTCTATAAAAAGCTTTCCTCGAGCTAGTATGCTTCAAAATGTTTACACAGAATAGCCTCTGGTACAATAAAGGGTAAAAAGCTAGTTAATTTCGTCAGGAAGGATCACATCCAATTTGGTTAATATCTACTGAAATCTTGCACATCGAACCTACTGTAATCACAAATAAACTTTGGATCACACATGTCAAGCCCTGGGCAGAAATAACCAAGCAGTATCATCAGATGACAGGAATATATCTTAGGAAACAGTTTCACCTACCCTAATGCTTCTCTGTACCGCTTTTACTTAGACCAGCTGTGTTTAGTTAGGCATGGCTCATAAATTTATCCAAAAATGAAGAGTTCATGTCTTAAATCAAGGACTCAAACTGAATTTAGTGACACAGGAGTTTCAGGTAGTAATAGCTTCCATGTATGCAATCCATTAAGAACACATGATCAAACCTTTGCTGGTGAGCTTGGTGTCTACTCCAAAGTAGAGATATTTCACAAACTCTGGATGGTTGGCAATGGGCCATACAGGATGTAACCTGCATCTGAGATTCAATATTTTACCAGCTACATTGGATCCAATGTAGCTTAGCTATGTACATTGGATCCAATGTGAATGTGTAAGCTTAGCTATGTCATCTGACTGCTCTAAACTGTAGCATCTTCATTTGAAAGTGCAGAGGTCAAATCTAATCTCCTACTCACTGATGTTTCTGCTATGATTTCTATGAACATCACTTTGTGGCCACTTGAGAAATAGCAGACTATCCTTTCTTCAGTATCATTCACAGAGCAAGATTTCAGAATGAATAAAGTCCAAATAAAATTGGTTTGATAAATAGAAGTGACAAAAAGCTAACTAGTAAAGTTCCCCAACTCACTTTACAGAAAGAGGCATGTTTTTCCAGTATATTCACATTTTATAAATACCATCAATAAAGTAATTGGGAGAGTAGACCTGATTAGATAAAAATAAAACCTAATATTGATGTACTCTTCTCTATCACATAATGCAAACTTATTCCATTAAAGTTTAATAGACTTATGTAGTAACAGCTAACTCTTTGGTGGTACAGGGCAGATATCTAAAAAGATACTTCAAAACATCATGATTCCAGTGAAATTTCCCAAATAGCCATCATCATAAAGTATAGGCAAAGGCACATTTACAGAGTAATAGTCTATTGCAAAGGAAAAGTAAAAGATCCAGACATTAAGCATAATGACATTTAAAATAACACAAAAAAGAATTCATAATGTAAACCTATTGAGATTATTAATTGGCTTTATGCAATATAATAAGTTGATGTCTGCAGAATTAAAAAGCCAGTTACTGCTAGAGTCAATATGGATATTAACTGCTAAACGAAATTAAAAATATGTCTACCTTAAAATCAAAGGTAATTGCGTGTTTCTACTCCTCCTGTACACTTGTCCCCCTCTTCTCCCACCAATTCTGAGTTTCTGGTATTAAATGATATTTTACACTATCTGAGAGGAGTGACCAGCTGAAGAAAAGGCATTTTAATTTTTTCTTTGATGACATTTTTAATATTTCTGTGAAGAAATGGAATTGCTTGACTTCTCTCTCAACATGTTTTTTTTAACTTTCATTAGAGTCTCTAGCTGCTCAATGCTGTTACTAAGAAAAAGTTCTCAGAGGAGTTATTTCATTTTGAGTCTTCTGGGATAGAAAGAGACACGATAGAAAATTACTGAAGAAAGGATTTCTAGGATTCTTGAGCTATTACTGAAATATGGAAGTCTATTCTCTCCATCTGATTGGAGAATGGCTGATCGCTTTGTCTAGAATGAGGGATATTCTTGTCAAATCTCAAGGAAGTAGGGAGAAGTTAAATACATTTCAGATCAGAAGAGATGTCTAGCTCCACTCTAAACTTCAGAGTGAACGTTTTTCCAGCCTTTCCTGTGGTTATATTATCCAGTCTCTTATTTATTAAACTCCATTCCACCAATACAATGGTTCAGTCTTGGCAGGTTATGAAGCAATCAAAAAAGACAGTCTCAAACTGTTCTAATCAATTCTCCTCCTTTACAACAAGAACTTAATTATTGCTAATGGCAATTAACAGTCAACTCCCTACATGTCTGTCCTTTCTCTTCCCACCTTGGCTTTCTCGAAAGGCAGAGATTGAAGGTCAAACAGAAAAACATTGTGGCTAAGGTATAATCAATAACAATCATAATTTGTAGTAGTTATAACAAGGGTTGCTGATATCATCAGATGCACCACTTTCAAAAAAGATGACAAAGTTTTTTATTTTGTTTTATTGGTGAACTATAGAAAAGTGTTAAGAAATAGCCCAAGCAGGGCATATTCCTCACTCCCCATGTTGTATGGGAAAAAAAATGACCATATTTAGAAGACCCTGATTCTCTAGTTCTGGTCTTGGAGGAAAGCACAACTCTATTCTGTCAAGAAGACATGGATACAACATATTCGGAAGGAAACCTTATGTTTCTGTTGAGTGTAACATAAAATACAGCATATAAGGTGAAAACTGACAGATAATTTGACTGTTGTGCTAAATTGCTATTATATAATAACATGACTATATATTGCCCAATTCCTTTCTTACAGGATTAATTTAGGTACAAGGATTTTATTTTAAGGCAAACACCCCATAGACATGAGAGGTTATGTTCCAGTTTTACAGTTAAGGAAACCAGGACTCAAAGGTGTGAAATAACCTGTCCATGTCCCAAAGCTAGCAAGCAGCAAGCCTGTCCCTATGCAGTCCTGTGCTCACATCCTCTCACATGAGCACTCAGGCAGTGAACCTGAGTCCAGAGTTTCTTTGCCCACATTGGCATTTCTCTAGCTATTCTATCTTCCACAGATCACATGCTCCACCTCTTTTACTGCAGATGATCGTGAAGATGAAAGGAGGTTGCTATGGTCCGAATGTTTCCATCCCACCAAAACTCATGTGCTGAAAACCCATTTCCCACAGGTGATGGTATTAGAAGGTGATGAGGTCATGAAGGAAGAGCCCTCATAAATGAAACTAATGGCTTGATAAAAAGAGGCTTTAGAGAACTCTCTCACCCTTTCCACCATGTGAGGGTGCCCAAGAAGTTTGCAACCTGGAAGAGGGTCCTCACCCAACCATACTGGCACCCTAGTCTTACACTTCCAGCCTCTACAACAGTACATCAATTTCTGTTTATAAACTACCCAGTCTGTAGCATTTTGTTAAAGAAGCCCAATCTAAGACAAAGCTTGAATAACAATTTAGACTGTGAGAGCCAAACAAGACTTCAGTGAACATGTAACTAAACCCAATGACTTTCCACGTGAGGAACATAAGGCCCCCAAGTGAGTTAACCAAGTTCCCAGAACTGATTGGTGGCAGTTACAGAAAAGGCTATAGAAATGTTGGTTATTAAGAAGTTATATAATAGGAAGTAACTGCATAGTTGATTCCACTTAAAAATCAAAGTACAATTTTATTTCAGATTGAGGCACTATACTCTGAAACCAGTAAATGCAGGGACCATGTATTTATTTTTGACATTGTTTTTCTAACCTGGTACATCGTTCTTGAGTAGAAGAATATAAAATAGACTATAAATGAAGATTACATCTATTATTTACTCATGATCAACTTGATATTTTTCAAAATTGCTTTCTAAAAAGTTGAGAATTGGACACCAATGACTTTTCATTTGATATTTTCACCTCGGCAATGGCAGTTTTCACGTAGTATAAGTTTTCAGTACAAAGAAAGGAAATACATCTGAGGCTTGGTTATTCTATTACAAGGGGAAAACTGGGTTTGTGTGGATAATTTAAGAATTGTGATAATTCCAATTTATCTGTATGTACCTTTGGAATATAATTTCTCACTTAATTTAAATATTATTTTCAATACTATAGAATTTGCTTCTGACTTCATAAAACTCAATTCATTTTAATGAAGAAATTGCTAGAACACGTGGCTTAAGCATTGGAAATGCCACACGCTATAAGAAGAGAACAAGCTGAAGTGGCAATGCAATTGGGATAAATCTGTGTGTTTAGCTTTGCAGTAAAGACACACATGTACCAGGACTTCAGGCTTCCTGCTGTGTCATTTTGGGTAGTTCTCCTGAAGGATGCAGTCAGAGAGCACTTTGAATTGGCTTTCATTCCATCTGTCACTTTACCACATATTGACCTTTTACTGTTATTCCATAGAGATTTGATATGTATTTCCCCTGTGGAGTACTGCTGGAATTTGAAGTTTCTTATTCACTTGAAATTTCTGTGAAGTTCTTCTCCTAAATTTCCCCAAACATTCCTCCAATCTCTTAGAACTACTCTTGATGTTATTGCTTTATTTGTCTACTTCCGAAGAGTGAAGAGAAGAGCTTTTGTTTAACAAGAAAATCATGGATCAAATGAGAAAGTTCCAAATTCATGAGACAACTTGATGAGGTCACAAAACAAACCAACAAAAAATTACAGGAATCTACAAAGTTAATATAATATCTAAAATGGCTTTTGGGAAAAGTTTCTGAAGATCCCCAACTTTCTCCCAAGTCTGCTAAAAATTAAAGATAGTACAAGTGTTGTCGCTGTAGAAGATTTTAAAAGGCTTATGAACATATTTGTTATCAATGCTTTATTGTTGAAAACAAAAATCAGAATTCTCTGGCACATAAAACAATTATTTCTACAAAAGGAAAGCCTACAAATCTTGATAATTTATACAAATAACAGTTTCTCAAAAAATAAAATTTTAATTTAGTAAACTTGTGCTCTATAGTTTTAGCACTGTCTGCAATAATCCACCATAAATCCCTGAGCGGAGACATTTTTTTTACCATGTTCTATGGACCCCTCCTCCCACCCCTCCCCCCCACCCCCAATGTGGTCAGTTACTAAGCCCAGCCCTGTAGTGAAAGGTGTCAGGGACATTTAGTTATTAATGATCCATGCATTTTATGACACAGGCCCAATTATTAATGCTACTTGGGAACTGGGTCAACATGAAGTGCCTCTACTGTGCAATCAGCGAATCTATCAAGAACCAAAGTGTTTGAAAGGAAGAATGATAACAATAAAGACAAACTATTAAGACTAGGAAGTCACCATAGGTCAATAACTATTTAAATAAATTAAAATGTTAGACATTGAATTCATCTCTATATCCTTATATTAACTCCCACCAACCCCTGCTTTTTTTGCAATTGCCAATGTCCTAGAAGATGAAAAATATACTCCAACCCATGTTTTTGGTTCAACTACAGGTCTGTTGCTAAACATTAAACACCATTCTGAAAACACAGTGATTTAGTTATAATTTAACTTTTGGCCCTTCAGTAAAATGTTTACAAAATAACACACATATTAAGAGGACCTTCTTTCAACGCCATCAACAAATGTTTCTCACTATGTTGCCTTTCTCACCAAAACACTAATGCCATAGAAAAATTACATTAAATTCTTTATCTCACTGTATTCGGATATGAAGCAAAACATAAAATATAAAGAAAACATAATATGATGTATTTGCATGTCCAGCTTTCCTTAAATGGGGATGCTGACCATATATACAGAGTGTGAAAGGACAGCAGAAAAAGCTAGTTTTAAGTTGCAAAGAACTAGTAATGAATCAAGTTTTGTTATTCTGCTATGGTAGAATAATAAATAAATAAATACTTAGGGTACTTTTTAGTTACTTTCTCTAGGAAGTTGAGAGTGGATTATCATTTTTACGAAGTTAATTTTTAGTAGGAACATTTGACTTAAAGTCAAAAAAATGTTCAGCAAATGTTTCTTTCTACTTCATTTATAGTCTTCTACTTGTGAAATGGTCATTGAAGTGGTTACTAGCAGGTAATGAAATAAAATGCCAAATTTGCTAGTGAAAAACAGTTTTCAACTGTGAAAAGCATTTGGCAGGAGACCTAGAAACATGTGACTAATGCTACAGTCTACTGCAGATTACGAAAAATTTTTATGTCTTTTGGGAAGAAAAGAATATGATTAAAAATAATTCCTCAAATTTTATCAACACTGCTGTTTAGGTACCTATTAGAAAGTGACTAGTATTTCATACCAAATCAAAATAGAAAATCCCTGGTAACCATCATTATACACTCCCTTGAGAAGACCTGGTTTCTACACCAGCAAGTAACATCTGGGAGGCACAAAAGCATTTTCCCTTTTGTCAAATGGATGCTGTTTAGTTACTGGGACTAGAACACTTACTTATTTTTATTTTTTTTGGAACTAGAACACTTCTTAAGCTTCTTTTTGATTTACTTCTTATATAAGTATGAGCATTAGCCAGGAATAGCCACTTCAAAAGGCAATTAATTTCAAAAGCCTAAGAATTAATACAACGGATTCTCATACGTATTTTATTTTGGTGTGTGTGGGGGTGTTGGTGACATCAAAGCAAAAAAATGCCTGCTTGACACATGTAAAGCCTCCCCAGACCCTCCTGCAATACCAGTGAGAACCGTGGTTTGCTTTCTACCTGCAAGTCCTTTTCAGAACATGAAAAGCAAAGGACTGCCCAAATGACGATGACAGTTGAATAGTAAAACCGCATGGGCACTAGTCCAGAAACAAATGTAGACTCTGGCATATCCTGACACAGTATTAAAAGAAAAAACAAACAAAACAAAACAAAAAAACCCACAAAGTTCTCTAAGTTTTAGAAAATGATGGGCGGGCTGTCCCAAAGAGGGAAGACAGCAGCGTCAGGACAACCGGCCCGCTTACCAGGATCCACACCACACTTCAATCACTCTAGGTGAACATGTGACCTTGATAGTTTTCGGTGGCTGAAGAGACACTCTGACTTCCTCTCACAGTGTTTAAGGAACAGTATAATTTCTAAATTAACTTTCAAAAATGAACAAAATTTGCAACTGAGGTCCTCCTCCCCCCCTTTAAGAATGCTAAAAGATTCTGTTTTAAGTGCTCTGGTTTACAGTTCTAAGGGTAACAATTATATCCTTTAGGAGGTTTCCAACGTTCCTCTTTTTTTGGTGTTAATGGCTGTGCCAAAAGCAAAGTGGATACTTCCAGACGTGGCAGCAATCTCAGTGATCTCTGCCCTGGCCGTGAAGTCCAAACTAGCTCTTGTCATAGCACTGGTGGGAAATTCTGTTCGTTAATGAAGCCAGCTTTAGGATACAGATGAGGACGAGATACTGTCTGCCCTCCTGTGTCAGGTCTTGGAAGTCTTTAAGCCCTGCTTTTCCATGATGTTCCAGAGTTTGCGGAGATTGGATTGTGTGATGACGTCATCTGGTTTGAGCTGCAGGGCCCGCAGATAGTTGGCCTCCGCCTTTTGGAGTCGGCCATTGAGGTGAAGAATGGCTCCCAGATTCATCAGAGCAGCCGGATACTGGAACCAGAAGAGGAAGGAAAACAATTAAGAGTCCATTGCAAGCTTTCCTTCATGGAAGACAAAAATTTTCATCCACTTATGGAAATGATTCCCTTATGTCTGGAGGCATTTTGGGGGGAGCAATTTAGCAATTTATACAAATAGATAAATATAACCAGGAAGGAAAAAGAATTTTCTAAGAGCTGCTGTGTACTTTGTGCTTTAAAGAGGGCAGGTAATTAGAGAAATAGTATTTTTTTTTTCTTTAATGAGAAAGCATAGGCTACATATGAAGAACTAGTAGCCTAGTCAGACTGCACTTTCTGGAGAAAAAAGTTAAAAGACATACAATTTTAGATGGAAAAATTGAACTTTATTCCAACTCAATATCAAGAAATAAAAAATTAAGTGGGCAAAGTTGACAAACGTATGTCTACACATTCTTTGTTTTTTCTTCTTAGTGATATTCCATGCAAAAATAAATAAATAATATATTGTAAAAAAAATTTTTGGCCACAGCATGCAGAAGTTCCTGGGCTAGGGATTGAACCTGAGCCACATGGTTGCCGTGACAATGCCAGATCCTTAACCTGCTGCACCACAAGGTAATTCCTATATTGTAAAATTCTAATGATGTTTTCAGAGTAAAAACCCCGAAAAAAGTTCAAATGCAATCACTAAAGTCTTTTCCAAATTTAACCCAAGGAGATGAGATTGGATTAAGATGGCAGAATAGAAGGACTGGAGCTCAACTTCTCTCCTGAAAAACAGCAAAACTACAACCAAATGCCAAGCAGCCTTCAACCAAATGGACTGTAAACTTCCAAAAAAGATATTCTACTCCAAAAGACAAAGAGGAGGCCACATCAACAGGTAGGAGGGGTGATTACGTGATAGAAGCAACCCCATACCTCCTGGGTTGGAAGCCCCACAGACTGGAAAGTAACTGTATCACAGAGACTCAGCTACAGGACTGAGAGTTCTGAGCCCCACGTCAAAACCCCATGCCTGGGGATCGGGCACAGGGAGAAAGAGACCCGGAGCATCTGGCATTGAAGGCCAGCAGGGCTTGTGTGCAGGAGCTCCACAGGGCTGGGGGAAACAGAGACCCCACTCTTGAAAAGCACACACAGACTTTCACGTGCACTGGGTCCCAGGGCAAAGCAGTCTCCATAGGAATCCAGGTGGAACCTGACTGCAATTCTTGGAGGATCTCCTGGGAAAATAGGGGTGACTGTGCCTTGTTGTGGGGGAAGGGCATTGGAGGTGAAGCTCTCGGGAACATTCATCAGCCTGCATTTCTCTGGAGGGGGCCATTTCTGGGAAAATCTGGTCCCTCCCATCAGTGCTGAGAAGCCCCAGGCCAAACAATAATCCAGGTGGGATCACAGCCCCACCCATCAGTAAACAAGCTGCCAAAAGACCCTTCAGGCACACAGCCAGCCTCTAATCTCATCCAGAGACAAAGCCCCACCCATCAGAGGGAGAGGAATCAACCCCACCTACCAGTGAGTAGGCATCACTACCTCCCATCAGGAAGTCTACAGAAAGCCCCCTCCATACCAGCTTTAGCCACAGAGAAGGCAAACGCCAGAACTAAGAGAGGCTACAACTCTATTGTTGGCAAAAAGGTCACCACACCAAAAACCTATAAAAATGAAAAGACAGAAAACTATAACTCAGATAAGGGAGAAAGAGAAAAGCCCAGAAGAACAGCTCAGTGATGAGGAGATGATCAGCCTCCCAGAAAGAGACTTTAGACTGTTGATGCTGAAGATGATGCAAGGCATTGGAAATAAACTGGAGGCAAAGATTGATAATTTAGAGGAAACACTGAGCAAGAAATACAAGATGTAAAAATTAAACAGGAAGAGATGCAAAATACAATAACTGAAATAAAAAATTCATTAGAAGCAGCCAACAGTAGAATATAGGAGGCAGAAGAACGAATCAGCGAGGTGGAGGACAGATTAGTGGAAATCATTAATGCAGAAGAGAAAAGAGATAAAAGATTGAAAGGAAATGAGCAGAGTCTCAGAGAACTCTGGGATAAAGTTAAACACACCAATATCCCTAATATAGGGATATCAGAGGGAGAAGAGAGAGAGAAGGGGACAGAAAAAATATTCGAGGAGATAATACCTCAAAACTTCCCTAACCACTCACTCAAATCCAGGAAGTGCAACGAGTACCATATAAAATAAATCCAGGGAGGAACACCCTGAGACACATATTAATCAAAATGACCAAAATTAAAGACAAAGAGAAAATATTGAAAGCAGCTAGGGAAAAGAAACAAATGACATACAAGGGAACCCCAATAAGGTTATCAGCAGATTTTTCATCTGAAACTCTGCAGGCCAGAAGGGAGTGGCATGATATACTTAATGTGATGAAAGGGAAAAACTTCCAACCAAGATTG
>PVHT021183617.1:20989714-21023322 GCA_004024745.2 Catagonus wagneri | reverse complement strand
CCAGGTCATGGAAACAACCTAAATGCCCATCGACAGAGGAGTGGATAGGGAAGATATGGTACATACACACAATGGAATATTACTCAGCCATTAAAAGGAATGGAATAACAACATTTATAGCAACATGGATGAACCTAGAAATTATCATACGAAGTGGAACCAGTCAGACAATTAGACAGCAACACCCAATGCTACCGCTTACATGTGGAAACTAAAAAGGCACAATGAACTTCTTTGCAGAACAGACAATGACTCACAGATTTTGGAAAACCTTGGTTTTTCAAATAAGACAGTCTGGGGGGTGGGGGGGTGCACTGTGGGTTTGGGACACAAAATCTATCGAATTGACTTATGATCTTTGTATACCTATAACTGAAATAAAATTCATTGTTAATATGAAAAAAAAGTAAAAGAATGATATCCTGAAAAAAAAAAAAACAAAAAACAAATTTAACCCAAGGAGTTTAATGAGATCAAGTCCTTGTTTTTTAAGTCAAACATCTTTTAAACTTCTAATGGTCACTGTTTACAATATAGCAAGGTAGAATGAGATCAAAATAGATAAAATACAGTACAGAAAAATGTACCTTTTATAAGAGAAGTTTTATATTCATAGCTTTAAAAGTAGTTAAATAATTCTCAGTATTTTCTGTAAGGTGTGACAATTGCAATACAAAGGTATCACGTGTAAGGTACAGTAAAAGAAAAAAGTATAAGTTGTGTAGCACTAGTATAATACAAGGGTTTCCATTCCAAAATTCTCAAATATTAGTTAACAACAACAAGGCTTTCCCAAAGGGAAAAACACTGCTTGTTATCAATGAAAAAGTGCTGTTCTGTTCTTGTCTTGTCCCTGAAACTTTTTGGCCAGCAAAGAGCAGCTAATATTTTGGCAGTTACATAAATGCATATTTCAAACATCAGATAAAACAAAAATTGTTTATGCTAACATTATGTTTTCATTTTACAGATGGTGTCAACCATTAATTGTCCTGGCAACTCTGTAATACAGCCTAAAATAACTCAATTACTTTTATGATTTGGTGTTTTCACTATGCAAGCATTTTTCAGTTGATTTCATACCGACTCTACTCTTTACTGTAAAAACAATTATTTCTGAATCAAAAACAATGCTGGGGGAGGGTTGAATATCTCTGAATAAATCAACTGGAAGAAGATGATCAGATTTGAGTTTGAAGAGATCCCGGATTTGCCTTTGTGTTCAACCACCAGCTGTGACTTTGGTGAGGTCCTCTAATCTATCTGTGCCTCAATTCTTTCATTTATGAAGTACCGAAATAACGTTGACTTTTTTTGCATCTTGTTAAAGTAAGAAAATAAATGTAGCATAGTACATATACATAGCAAACACTCTACAAATGTCAAGTTCACTTTTTCTTGTCTCATTTTGCCTTAGGCCTAGCATGTTTATGATTTTTTTTTGTTGTTATACATACTTCATGATTTAATTTCAATGGCTGCATAATATGTCTCTGGATGGATACCAAAGTTCTCTGAAGTCCTCAACAGCTGGGCATTATTTTCCATCTTTTCCACATCTTCTTTTCTTTTCCAAAAATAACGTTGCAAATATAAGCTATTCCTGACCTTCAAAAACCTTTTGGTCAGGATGACTCCATACTTATCAAGAAAAATACAGATGGTCAGTTTCTAATTTTAAACACGAATCTAAATAAACATAGCTCTAAATTACACGTGCAGGGAACAGCTCTACATTGGAAACCTAAAATAACACCACCTACTCTGTCTTCCTAAAAGAACTTTGTTATCATACCATTCATTATTATACTGAGTCTCTTGATGCTGGGGCACATTTCTTCTGAATTATGTCCCTTCCCAGAGCTCAGCACGACTGTCAGTAAACAGCTACTAAACTGATGGTGAGGTGTGTTCACAGCCTGACTTACTAGAGATGCTAAGTAAATAAAATGTTCAGATTTTCTGCTATTGTGAGTGGGAAGGGAGGAAATGGGCAGGGAGAACCACGGCTGGAGACCATTCCTTTCAAACCAGAAATAGAAGAAGCCCAGTGATGGGGCTGAGAGAAACCAGATGGCTCTGTGGGGTAGTGGTTATTTCTTGAATCACTTTATTATCAGTGTCTGTATCTAGGTATAATTGCAACTCAAGGGGATTATTAAAAACACTCAGGGCTGACAGGTTCCAAAGGCAGCTCTGCACTTGGACAAGGTGAGGGAGCACTGAGACCTCAGTTTCTTCTGGAAATGGGACCATAACAATACTTTCTTCACAGGGTTGTAGATGAGATTATATGAGGATGTAAAATTATTGTCTTTTTCCTCTTCCTTTCTGTCTCCTCATCTCAAACACAAAGCAGAATCTTGTCAATGTGCTTAAATGACCACTGGATTCACATGCTGAGGATGTGTGAACAGGTCCTGTTTATACTAGGTTTGCAGGCTTTCTAAGGTTAAACCTGGAAAAAACAGCTGTGAAAACAAGTGGTGAAGTGCATACCAAGCCACAAAAATAGGTTTTGCTATTGTTACTACATTGTAGCCTGGGGTCGTTCTTTCCTAAAATAATTTGAAGTCATCTTTCTGCTATCAAATGATGAAACAAAAGTTAGTATTATTCTAAGAAGTTAAATCTGTTATCAAAATGAGTTCTGAATGCTAATTATAATGATTTTTTTAGGAACAGTTCTAATTTTGCATAATCTAAACATGTGTTACTCATTAAACAAAGACAATCAAAAGTTGACATTATAAGCTCACGTGGGATAACTGATCTCTTGAAAGCTCACATATACTCACTGTGTCCCCTAAAGAGTAAAAATTCAACTAAAAATGTTCATATTTAAGATCATTCAATATTTTTAAATAGCTATGTTCAAAAGAAACATTTTGGTTTAAATGTGTTTATTTTGAGTAAAAAAATTTTTTTAAATTTCAAAACCTATGGATATACATTATGTAATGCTTAAAACATCACTATAGCTTCTACTTTGAGTAAAAAGAAACTGATGACATTTACAAGGTGATATGCTCAAATGTGACATAAGTAAAGAGTATCATTGCCTTGGGTAATTACTTTAATAATGTTAAGTAATTTTGATAAAAAAATTTCATGTGATTGTTAAAAGTTTGTAAATAAAATTAGATGCAGATGACTTTCAGTTTATACGGTTGTTTTCTCTCTGCAAAGACAAAAGTTTTATCTTTTAAGCCTGTTCTATCTCCCCTCCACAGCTTAGTGGATGCCCACTGTGCTGAATGCCTTCAGGCTTCCAGTCTTGCTACAAAAATTCTAAGGAGTAGCATGGGCATCACCTGGGAGCTTGACAGAAATGTAGAATTTCAGAGGCCACCTAATGAATCAGAAGCTAAATTTTAACAATGCTTTGCATGCTTATTAAAATTTGATAAACACTATTCTAGAAATCATTTCCAGATTCTAGATCACGTAATTTACACTTTTTGAGATGAAATTTCCTATAGGACTTTTCCTTTGGAAAGGAATTTTTCCTTAAAATTCCTAAGAGGATGAAGTTCCTATAGAAGAAAGTATGTCAGATCACATGTCTATCCTTCCATAAAGGATAATTCTTCTTTTGGCAATGCAATTATTTAAAGCAGTAAATGTTCAAAAGAAACTTGATTAACAGAGGCAGTAAGTGACTAAATATTGTTCGATAGGAGAGGAAATGAAAAGCCTTTTCATAAGCAAATAAGAGTACCTAAGTTTTCTAAACAGACATAAAGACTACCTCACTATATAACTGAAATGCAAGACAACCAGGTAACTGGCTGGCTGGTTACATACTGATGTTATTGCCCTCTGCCCGCTGTGACTCATGCATGGGGGGACAAAAACCCAACCACAACTGCTGAGGTCTTTCCTCACACACATCCTTTTTTATTAAAGACAGCCGATGAAATTTTCAGCATATTAACAAAGGCAGTCAAGCAGCTTGCAACACTGTAACATGGGGCTCCTCACAGTAAAAGACAGCAGCTCTGACTTCATAGACCAGAAAGGAGAACCAGACCCTCCTTATCCCCTTGAAGAGGACAGATACACTACATCAAAGGGGCTGACTAGCAGCCAAATCGAGGCAACAAACGACATCTTTTTCCAAGTTTCTAGGGAATTACGCCTTTCTTGTTACTTTACTGTGGCCTTGGCTTGTTTCTCCAACATTGGGAGGAAATAGCAAAATTAAAGTAATATATGTCTATTGGAGTGGAGAAGAGCAAAACCAAGATTATGAAGGTCTGATTCTAATCTAATGCTCTTTAGGTTCCCAGGGAATCCAACAGATTTCAGGGTATAGTGACCACATAGGATTGGAATAAAGTTATCTTCCCAGCCTTTGCCTATTACTTAGTCTTGTAAAGAGATCTATGGTGGAAGAGTAGTGAGAAATAAAGGGATTTAGGATTGGGAATTCAAATTTCTACCAGGAACAGGACTAAAATAGAGAACTTTGAACAGAGGACTTGGGTGAGGTCCAGAAAAAGGAAAAAAAGGACTTGTTGGAAATGTTCTGGAGTTGAAAACACACAGTAACTGGTCTCTCTGTGTCCCATTAGTCCATGAGACCCCTCCTCTTCTACCACTCAAAGTGTTGCTGAAATTATCCGTACAGTTATATATTTACTGTTGTAAGAACTCAAAAATTTATGGAATTCCCTGGTGACTCAGTGGGTTAAGGACCTGGAATTATTGCTGTGGCTCAGGTCGCTGCTGTGGCATGGGTTCAATCCCTGGCCCAGGAGCTTCCACATGTTACCCAATTAATTAATTAATTAATTAATAAACAAACTTTCAAGAAAGAATGTTACCCTTACCTGTTAATATACTATACAATTTGGGGATGTTTTCAAGATAACCACTTTTAACTTCCCTTAAATGAGTTTTCACAGTCTAAAGCTTTTAATGGATTTTCACTCTTTTTCAAGTAGTTATCAAATAACTTAATGAAGGCTGCATACTGCCATTTGACTGTATTCAGTTGAAATTGCTTACCCAGTGTAACTTACTGGAGCAGTAACTGTACCACGATGGTTAAAAATGAACGGTATATACTTTTAAGAAGCATATTCATGAAAAAGAGCACTTATACATAAACCTAGAGATCTCTTTATGGTGCCTTGTCCATGGCAAATATTTGGTGAATAATTACTTAATTAAAGATTTTAAGACTATCAGGCTCATGGGAAAAAGTATAACGTGGACTGAGACAAAATTAGGTAACTTACTGCTTTCCATTCCAGTGGTACTTCTTCTCTGTTGTCCCATAGGCATGCTTAATGCTTCAGGGCCAAACTAGAAACTTAAATACATTACCCTTGATTCCTTGCCTTCCTCCACACACATACATACACATTCATCTAATTGTTTAGTCTTGGCAACTTCACCCCCAAATCTCCCTTAAATTTCTCTTCCAATTATAATCTGTTCCTTTCTCCCAACTTGGTTTAAACCACAACCAATTTTCTTAGATTGTTTAAATAAAATTATTTTGACAAAAAAGAATAATAAGTGAATGGATAGTCAAAAAGATTGATGGGTGACAGACTAAATGAATGAACACACAAGGCAAGGTTTTCTCTTTATTATAAAGATTTTAGGAGTACAAAGATTTCAGAGATTGTAACAAAAACTGTATGCTTGCCTAACTAATAAGACTTAATAAGATAATTGAAGCCCCCAAGTATCTCTCACTGTCCTGTTCCTGAATTCAGCCCCTTTTCTCTCAAGAAAATCACTATCTTGAAGTTGGGAGTTACTATTCCAATGATTGTTTTACACCTTTATTTTCTATGTATCCATAGCAAATGTATGATGTTATACATGTATGAGTTTTTTTTATAACAATGAATTTTATTTCGATTATAGGTGTACAAAAATCATCACAAGTCAGTTTGATAGATTTTGTGTCCCAAACCCACAGTGCATCCCCCTACCCCCCCAGATTGTCTTATTTGAAAAACCAAGGTTTTCCAAAATCTGTGAGTCATTGTCTGTTCTGCAAAGAAGTTCATTGTGTCTTTTTAGTTTCCACATGTAAGTGGTAGCATTGGGTGTTGCTGTCTAATTGTCTGACTGGTTTCATTTTGTATGATAATTTCTAGGTTCATCCACGTTGCTATAAATGTTGGTAATTCGTTCCTTTTAATGGCTGAGTAACATTCCATTGTGTGTATGTACCATATCCTCCCTATCCACTCCTCTGTCGATGGGCATTTAGGTTGTTTCCATGACTTGGCTATTGCATAGAGTGCTGCAATGAACACTGGAGTACATGCGTCTTTTCGAGTCATGGTTTCCTCTGGATGCATGTATGAGTTTTAATATTATAAATTATCCTTCATAGGATGCCACTCACCTGGAAACTGAAAGTTTTGCTCATCATTCTGTTTTTCAAATTTATCTTTGTTGAAGGTTTGGTTCTTTCACATGAATTCCATGGAATGACCACCCATATTTTTGAAGGATGGGCATATAGACTCTTTAAAAGAAGCTGCCATTAACATTCCTGTGAATAACTCCACATATACTTATGGGAGAGCTTCTAAGAGTGGAATTGCTGGACACAGGGGATTTTCAGCTTTGCCAGAGATTATCAAATTGCTCTTCAGTGCAGTTGTATCACAATGCATTAGCATCCATATTTAACTGAGGTCAATCTATTTCATATCCTTAATAATATTCAGCATTGTCTGGCTTTTTAAGTTTTACAAATTGAAAGCTGTAAAATATAATCATATTCTGTGCTTACTTTTCTTTCTCCTGATTACTAGAGAGGCTAATAATATTTTGAGTTTACTCGCTTCTTACATTTCCTTTTCAGTGATCTACCTGTTCTTTAACATTTGGACGGAATAAGCTGTGTAAGGGTTGTCAACCACAAGTGATATTTGAAAGGTCATTACTTAGCGCTCCCACAACTTGAAAACTGATCATAAATAGGACTGTCAGGCCTGGATTTTTCCTGGTCAGATCCACTTTCTCAAAACTAACAACCAGATAAATATTGTTTCTGAGGTGAAAAATCTGTTACACACAAAATGAAAAATTCTTGATATGGGTTCACTTTCAATGTAGTGAGAGAAGGATGACAGAAATCTGGACAGCAAGGGGGCAGCAGGAGCCACAAAAATGTGTGGTGTGAGGATCCTGGACCACTATATGTGTGAGATGGGTGGCCACTCCCAGCTGGCGAATATGCAGAATACACTGTTCTTTATGGCCTGCATCTCTCTCTCTCTACCCAGATTCCTTGCTCTATGGCTTCTTCTTAGTTCCTTTTCTCAGGGGCAACGAGAAAACTTAAGGTGAGCAATATGTTTCCTATTCTTCATCTCTTTACCACCCTTCATTTCTACTGGCACTGCCTAGGTTAGCATCCCATCCCATTCATAAATTCTACTGGCCTCCTATTTTCCCTGCCTTCCATGGCCTCCTTGTGCTGACCAATTATCTTTCTTAAATACGTTGGGGTTCTGGAGAGTTAATCTGTGCCTACAGCAAAGCATCCAGACTTTTCAGCCCTGTACTAAGAAACCCTTTACAATTTAGTGCCCAAATGAGCCCTCTATTTACACATTGCATGAGACACATGAAACTCTTCTTTCTGCCATGTGCTATTTTGAGCATGTGATCCTTACTAAACTGCTCTTCCGGCAAAGCTCTTTCTCTTTTTGACAAACTTCTGTTCATTTCAAAAATGAACTTAACAATTTCTTATTCATAGCTTACTTTACTATGTTCCTGTAGGACTGCCTACATATATTAATTACAGCCCCTTCCACTATGAATTGTATCTGCTTGCTGTGTCTCTCTTCTGTGCTGGAGGGTAAGACAGTGCACTTATTTTAAGTGCTTTATAGTGCTAGTGCTAAGCTCTGGGATATGAAAGACACTCTTAGTGAATGCTTTCTGAAAGAATAAAAATTGGTATGGTTTAGCAGAAAGAGGTGACCCAGAAGAGCTAAATTCTAGCCCAATCTCAATATAATTTAATAAACATTTATTAAGCACTTACTATATGTCATGATGGCTGCCAGATACTCTATGTGAGTTGTGAAAAGGACTAAATATATATATTTATATAACACACACACACACACATAGAGAGAGAGAGAGAGTCTTTATCTGGCTTTAGCTAGCTTTAATTGCATTCTTGGCCTTTATCACAAACTGTTAAGAGGTGTACATTCTATGACATCATCTATGCTCCTGAAACTTATGAGGTAGGTGAAGGTGATATCTGTGTACCGTTTTAAGAGTATTGCAAAGAAGAAGGCGTTACCAGCCTCAAGGAGTTTATAGTCTATCACATGGACACAAAGTCTTCTATGTCAAAAAAGAATCAGATATGTCTACAAAGGAGATATGAATACTGAACTACGGGGTGAAAAGAGATTACTTTCTTATGGCTGTGAGGCTGTTGGACAAGATGAATTATCAGGTGGCTTCAAGTTTTATTCTCTCAAAATGAGAATGATACATAAAGTTTGAAATTAATGGTTCACATTAAAACTAGTTTGTTACTTTTTAAAAGTGTGTTAAGCAAACTGCTGAGAGCAAAGCCAGTAGTAGAGAAAAGCCCTCATAGAGCAGGATCTGCATTTCAATTAGTCTGGAGATTCATATGTCACTAGTGACAGCTGTGACATTAACCCTTCTGAGACCAAACCAAAACGGAAAAAAAATGTTATTAAGAAGTGAAATAGTGATACACAAACTAAAAGATCTTCCACAAAATTTAATGATAAGCCCCACCTCCCAACAAGCAATACAAATACTCCCAATTCAGAATGAATAGTTCTTTGTAGTCATATTTTGACTACAGGCATATATTGAATAAAGCATCTCCCCAAAAAGATTTACTCAATTGTATACCCAGCAAGGAAAACAACACAGGAAATCTAGCACTGGCAAGGCAAATTCTGACAGATAATAGAAATGATTCATTCTGGTTCTCACTTTCAACACAGTATTTATGTTTTTGAAATAGCTTTGAATAAAACAAAACAGATATAGGTGACAAGAAAGATATAACGCTATATTAAGCGAGTAGTTTCAATTTGTCAGTTACACATTTTATCCTGAGTGCTCAACCCTTCTCTCCTACATCTGTCCCATCCCAGCGGGTGTTCTAAGAATGTTCATTTAACTTTTATGATGGGTGTGATTGCCACAATGTGGAGTGCTATTCATTTCTATGGCAATCAAAATGCCAACAGCTGTGGTTTGGGGGAGAGCAAACAGTGACTGTAAGACAGCACTTTCGAAGATGGTGGTGCTTTCAAGTGCACGTACTAAATTAAAAATAGGACCTCAGAAATTATTTTTCTGAATAATTATTCACTGACGATCTTACTTCCAAGATAGGTTTTCCCTATGTCCTTAATTTCACAGGAAGTCTCTCACATGATCCAAATGGAAAACCTTGATCCCAGGCCACATAGGTTTCACTCACAGCTTTTATAAAATGCAATCAATAAACTGTTTATCTCGATTTGCCAGAAGCATGCAAACATCTGAAGGAAACCTAAGTTCTATCCATGTGAGAAAATGAATGATGACTTAAAGTACACAAGGATTAGAAAAATGAAAATAAGAGGAATGTATTGAAGGGTTAAAACACTGAAGGAAAGAAGTTTAGGCAAAGCTCTTCACAATAGGCAAACATTATCGCTCTCAAAACACCAAGCGCTGTCTTCCCTTACTGAAGAGCTGCTACAGAAGCCTACAGTATCTTCTTCTTTTCTTTGAACCAAATTCCTTGCCTGCTTCTAGTCCAAATATGATTTCAGTGACATAATTCACTCTGCACTTTATTCTTTTCTTTTTAGCATGAAGGGGAGGGAGGAACATATGCACGCCTTCTCAATCATAGTCATATTACACAGAAGGATTTCCAGCTGTACAGGCCATCCAAATGTGTATGTGTAAAGCGTGAGTTTGAATATATCTAATACAATGACTGCTCATTCCAAGGAGTTGAAACATGTCATTGGAATAATCATGTTATTATTAAAATGTACTTTCAGAGCTATGTTGGAAGTTGAGATTTGGACTTATAATATTTAAGAGCTCAGCAGTCATGGAAGATAGAAGCAGACAGCTAAATCTTTTTTTTGGCTGCACAAATTGATCTGATCTAAATAACCAAATATATATATATACACATATACATACACACACACACACACACACACACACACTCATATATATATATGAGTTCCTGCCTTGTTTCATGGTAACAAATCCTGGCCTCATTCAGTGGGTTAAGGGTCTGACGTTGCCGTGAGTTGTGGTGTAGGCAGCTCAGATCTGGCATTGCTGTGGCTGCAGCACAGGCCAGCAGCTGCAGCTCTGATATGAGCCCTAGCCTGGGAACCCCCATATGCCACAGGTACAGCCCTAAAAAGACAAAAAAAAAATACTATATAATACAGGAAAAGGTATGGACCTCCATACTGATAGAATCAAAGTTTACTGGAATAAAGACTTGACAGATGCCATGACAATCAGATTCAGGGGATTATTTTTAACCTATGTATATCACTTCTCTAAGTGACTTCTTTTTTTTTTTTTTTTTTTGTAAATAAATAACTTTGATCTGAGGGAAGTCAACTGAGAGATCCTAGTTTGCACATTGTGGAAATGACAGATTTGTTCTTGAATAAGACTAATCGAAAATTTTTTTTATTGTGGAAATGAGCATGTCAGGGACCTCAACACAGTGGACTAAAGTGAAATTTACGTTAGGCACTCACTAAAGATGTGTGAGACTTTTTCCCTCTCACAAAACAGATGGGGACCCTGGTGTGAACAAGCAGGATTAATGCAAGGGTGACAGTGTCATTCAGAGCAATCACATTTCAACATGACATTAGAAGCCAGCAACTGTCCACTCGCAGAAGGGACAGGAAAAAAACCACATTTCCCTAGGAGAATTCACCACAGGCTTCATGTACACAGAAAGTGGAAAGTTTTACAAATGCTCTGAGTTAGGATGACCAGATCAAATGTAATGAGCAGGAGCAAAGCAGTTCCTCCAGAAAGTATAAATCTTTCCAGGATCTAAAAATAAAATGTAAACACACTGTCTGCTGCACGGCATTCTATCTGCACTTTGACAGGGCTAAGACTTTGTTGATACATGCTTGGAAAAATAATGATGCAAGGTCTTCACACATCATTTAAGAAAATATTCCATCAGGACACACCAATCAAGGTGAAGCCAGGCTGTACTCCAAGCCATTACACTTGCCAAAGTGTCCCACCTGCTGAAAATGTAAAAATAAATAAAGCTTGTGTGTATTTACACTCAGGGCAAATCAAGGGAGGTTGAGTGGCAGAACTTCTGCTACTCAGGTAATCTAAGATCACATCTCACCCTCAAGATCTCTATAGTCAATCACATACTCTGTCTTTATTTCTGAAATGTTAGTATCTGAAATTATCACATTCAGACTACACCTTCTACTTAAAGCCTATTCAATCAGCACATTATAGGAATGTATTAAAAACTGGCTTGGTAACATTTTCCTGCACGATAGCTGTCAAAATTGTCAGATTTTGTATCACCTTGACCTACTCTACCAAAGTCTTATCTCTTCTCTGAACAATTCCATTTTTGAAAATACTGCACACTTACTTTCTTACCTCCTTTCCTTGGTTTATCCTATTAATATAAAACAAGAAAGTAAGAAAGCAAATAACAAGTAAGCAATAAAGCAAACACCATGAAAGATGCTCAGCATCACTAATTATTAGAGAAATGCAAATCAAAACTGCAAGGAGGTATCACTTCACACTGGTCAGAAAGGCCATTATCAAAAAGTCTACAAACAATAAATGCTGGAGAGGGTGTAGAAAAAAGGGTACCCTCCTCCACTGTTGGTGTGAATGTAAGCTGGTGCAACCACATGGAAAACCGTCTGGAGACACCTCAAAAAACTAAATATAGAGCTACCATATGATTCTACAATCCCACTCCTAGGTACATAACCAGACAAAATCATAAATGGAAAAGACATATGCACCTCAATGTTCACTGCAGCACTATTTACAAAAGCCAAGACATGGAAGCATCTTAAATGTCAATCGGCAGAGGAATGGATAAAGAAGACATGGTCAGTCTGTCTATCTACCTAGGACTATTACTCAGCCATAAAACAAGAGTAAAATAATGCCATTTGCAGCAACATGGATAGACCTAGAGATTATCATACTAAGTGAAGGAAGTAGACAAATATCACATGCCATCACTTGTATGTGGAATCTAATTTTTAAAATAATATCAATGAACTTATTTACAAAACAGAAATAGATACACAGATTTTGAAATCAAGCTTATGGTTACCAAAGGGGAAATACGGGGTGGGAGGGGCTGGATAAACGGAGAGTTTGGGATTGACATACACACAGTACTATGAGTGGAATGGATAATAGGGATCTACTGTAGAGCCCAGGGACATCTACTCACTGCTCTGTGATAACGTATATGGAGAAAAAATCATATATGTGTGTATGTTTGTGTGTGTGTGTGTGTTTGTGTATGTATAGTTGATACACTTTGCTGTACATCTGAAATTAACACAACATTGCAAATCAACTATATGCCAATACAATTTTAAAAAAATAAAGCAATCACATAAACCAAGTCCAAGCATCTGCTAATCCCAAATGTATTTACTGAATACTCATTCACCCATACTCAAACTTGAAAAGAAAGATAAAACAAAATAAATTATTCCAGTGATCAATTCTCATATGCCAACTCTGATTTATTTTAGACTCATCATCGATACTTAGTTAGGAAACTATAATGACTGTGATATATGTCAAATATTTTTATAAAATCACAAAGTAATATATATTTACCTAATCAAAAAACATAATTTTGTACTGACAATGCAACAACCTTGAATAGTGACTAAATATTTGACTACAGAAAAAACTTGGCTATGTATCACCTCTACCTATGATTTATATCTGAACAAGCAAAACAAAAAGGAACTTCTCTAGAAGTTCAAGAAAGGAGCATCCTCTCAACTCCTTCATGTAAGAAATTAGAAGCAAGATTCTTTTCTGCTATTACATGCTAGCTGTTCTTAAAGTATCTTATGAATACTTCACTATCTAATTAAATTAAAGGCCATTTGTCTCATAAATGCTTAATGTCCATTATATATAATAACTAAATCCAATTTCAGTATCTTGAAATGGCTCATAGAAATTAAGCTATAATCTAATGCCTATAATTTAACACTTTTATTTACTGCAGTCAAAAACAGAAGTTTAAGAACTTTGTTAACTTCTTTGTTTCAGTCATGAGAAGTAGAAATGAAGTGGTAATGATAAAGGCAATATTCTTAGAAAATTAAGTCCTGGATGCCCAGTGGCCAGGTGAAGATATACCCTCCAGCAGAGAAACAGGAAGGCATGTGGCAAATCTGTAGACCTACTTAACTCCAGAACCTAGAGAACCAGAGGAGGTCAGGAAGCATGGCCATCTCAAGAACAGTGCGTTGAAGTATCTTTTACCAAATAAATGGGGTTTAGGTAATACAAAATCTGTAATGATGAGTAATAATTAAAATTTCAAAAAGAAAGTCACTGAAGGAGCCTTTCATAAGCTGCAAAAAGTTAAAATATCTCTCCTACAGTTCTATAATTATCATTTCTAAAATAAACCTGAGTTCTTCAGTGATCTCATCCATTATAGCCAATTTTCTTCACTTTCTTTTCTTTTCTTTCCTTTTTTTTTTTTTTTTTTTTTTTGCCTGAACCTGTAGCATGCAGAAGTTCCCAGGACAGAGATCAGACCTTCACAATAACAATAACCTAAATAATGCAGGATTCTTAACCCACTGAGATACCAGAGAACTCCTCTTTATTTACTTGTTAAATGTAACTTGTTCATTGACATATTCATTCATCTAATTATTAAGAACCCATGTTGGGGGTTAGGCAGCATACAAAACAGTAATCCCAGGTCTCACGGAACTTATACTCTATTTGCAAAACATACACACAAAATAAGTAAAATGTGTGGCATATTATACTGTGAAATAATAATCTGACATGCTTTGAATGTTGTATTGAAAGTAGACTAATGGAAGAGTAAAGTTCAGTGTTTTGGTTTAGTGTGACGTTGATCTTGTCTTTAACAAGGATAGCTGTGGTGGAAGTTGGCTTAAGCAACTTGAAAATGAAATGATCTACTGCAATGGGAAGGACCATGTGAGAAGCTGTGGAAAGAAGACTGGGAGCTCAGTTCTGGACTGGTAGCTTGAGGGGTCCCTGCAAGTGGAGGTCCTAAGTAGACATTAGGTAGATTAGTCTGGAGTCCAAAGAGGAGATTTCAGCCTGAGATATAAGTGTAGGAGTCGTCAGTAAATCAGGGCCATTTAAAGCCATGAGAGAGGATAGAATGTCTCATAGAGTGAGTATACAAAAAGTGAAGAAGTTCAACAAAAGAGAATTTCAAGGTTAAGAAGCTGGGTGGTAGGGAAGGAATCAGCCAAGGGGATGACAGATAAGAGGGACCAGAGTTAGGAAGAAACAGAGTTGGGGTGTGTTGGTAACCAAGTGAAGAAAGTGCTTCCAGGAGGAATGAGTAACGAGCTGGGTCAAATGTGACTAAGGGGACAAGTAAAACAGAACCAAGAACAAATGGATTTAATGATGTTGTATGTTTTTCTGGTAACTTTGACATGAGTAGTTTTGGTGACATCATTGGGAAAAGAGCCTGTTTGGAGTAGGTCCAAATGAAAATGGGAAGTTTTGCTGTAAAGGGAAGAAGGGAAATGGAGTGGTAGCTAGAGGAAGAAATGTGCTTGAGAGGCTTTTTGTTTTTCAATTTTGGGAGACATAACATCATATTTAAATGCTGACGGGAAAAATCTGGTAAATGGTACAGGCTCATTAACAGGAAGGCAGGGCTGCTATAGGACTTCAAGCAAGAAGAACCCTGCTTCTAGGATGACTCACCCATAGATCCTATTTTTTCTCAGGAGAGAGAATTTCTGTACCCTTCTGTACTGACCACAGTAGAAGTCTTTGTGATGATAAAAGTCATGAAATGTCAACAGTCTTAAGATCTGGCTTCAAAATCTGAAGGTGGCATATTAATGAAGAGTTACAGTTACAGAGCCTGCATCTTGTGTAAAAGACAATTCTAAGTCACAGGAGGACTTAAAAGGAAAGTGAATTTTGCTTTCAAACTGTTTTCAAACTCAAGGGAAGGGAGGACGTGGCAAACACAGATAAGCAACATAAACAAATAAAAGCGTACAGAAAGCTAATGAAACACTTTGACATCTTTCTGGAATCCACTCTTGGCAGTACTCCACTTTGTTTAGCTTACCATTGAGAACCACTACACAACCCACAATTTATTTATCAGAAGTATGTAGTGCTTTTCCTATCAAGAACACTGACTGATTTGCATTTTGACATGACCCTTTTCTTATGTTTCAGTTTGGTATCATGTTTTTAATAGAGCAATTCTACTTCTTGCCAAGATAAAGTCTCAAATTAGCCCCACAAAAAGAGAAGAAAGGAATTTGCTTTCCTTCAACTACTCTCCCTTTATCAGTAAGCAGCCAATTAGACTAGTGACCAAATACATTTTGCTCCTTTTTTCACTTATAGAAAGAGTAAATTATGACATACTTTCCATGTTACCAGGATTGATTTTCACAGAATGGATGAAGGATTTAGGTACCTACTTTTCTTGCCATCTTTCCAAAATCAAGCTTTTTCTCATATGGGTACAGACTCACAGGAATATCTGTAACCTAAAGGCCTGAAAACGGCAGAGGTCTACCCAGTTGCAAGGAAATAATGTCAATATGTAAGCTACTCACATATGCATTATTGTAACTGAAACATTTTGAGTTAACTTTATTATTTTTTTTATTTATTTAGTTTTGTCTTTTTTTGCCTTTTATGTAGAGCCGCACCCATGGCATATGGAGGTTCCCAGGCTAGGGGTCTAACAGGAGTTGTAGCTGCCGGCCTTTGCCACAGCCACAGCAACGTGGGATCCAAGCCGCGTCTGCAACCTACACCACAGCTCACGGCAACGCCAGATCCTTAACCCACTGAGCAAGGCCAGGGATCGAACCCGCAACCTCATGGTTCTCAGATTTGTTAACCACTGAGCCACAAAGGGAACTCCTTGAGTTAACTTTATAATATGAATTTGTTACTTGCTTTCTACACACAATTTCTCCAATGAAAATACAATTATCCCACTGTTAACCTTAAACATGACAAATTTTCACTTTCGGTGCAATTATTTGTTCAACAGGCATTGTTTACAAAGCCCCTAGATCGTTTCTAATCTTAGTGTCTTAACGGGTCTGAAAGTCTGTCTTCCATTATTTATACTACAGGTACCATACTTATACTTACATGATCTCATTTGTTCCTTGCAATTGACCAGAGAGATCGGGATCCTTAAGGATTAAGTTGTTCAAAGTAACACAGAAAGTGATCCAATACTGCTAGGTCCAAAACTCAATTCTCTCTAATTTATTTCCACTTCTCTATCCACTCTACTATTCCAACTTACTAAGATGATGATACAGGGATTGTTTTCATTTTGGTAAACATTGGCAGTGATTCACAATGTTTGTCACAACCATTTGGATAGACTTCATTGACATTATCTGTAACTATAATTTAAAGGCATAAGGCTAACTGGAAGATGGAAAAAAATGAGTGACAGACGTATGAGCAGATACAGAGAATATATCTGCACCAACATTAATTTTCTGTGATTTTTATGAAACACACGAAAAAGTATTTAGGGGTCAATGAAATTATTCTTAATTTACTTGTTATTCATTGGTTCATGTACTCTTAAGAATGAAAATAAAGCAGTATCTATTTGATTTATAGATAAATTTTTTGAAGAAACACAAAATTTATATTTTTATAATTGGCCCACTGCTCACAAACAGTAAGGTTAAAGTTATAATGCTTATTTAAGGAGTTCCCATTGTGGTGCAGTGGAAACGAATCTGATTAGCATCCATGAGGATGCAGGTTTGATCCCTGGCCTCGTTCAGTGGGTTAAGGATCCAGCATTGCCGTGAGTTGTGGTGCAGGTCACAGATGCAGACACAGCTGTGGCAGTGGTATAGGCCAGTGGCTAAAGCTCCAAGTAGACCCCTAGCCTGTGAAGCTTCATACGCCACGGGTGCCACCCTAAAAAGACAAAAAAAAAAAAAAAAAAAAGAGAGTTATAATGCTTATTTAAAAACAAAACATTGCTGTGTAAGAGTATTTCATCACACCAAATACTGTATTGAAGCTTTATCTTTGAATGAAACCTCATGTCACAAGCAATCATGCTTTATAAATGACTGTTATTTTAATTTACTTAATCTATAAATTCAGCTCTATTGAATGAAGACTGATTAAAAGTGTAATCAACACTGTTTTTAGTTAGCCCCCAAAGTGCAAGGAAAACTAAGACTATAAAACATGAATTGCAAAACAATTCAATAATAAAATAATTGTTAATCAATTAGAACTATTTAGGATGTGCTGATAGTGCCATGCTTACTATTTGGAAGAAGGTTCTAGAGATTTTGTAATACTTACTTCAATGTTTATTAGTTATTAGAAGTGAAAAGATGATCTTAATGGCAGCCATTTTTGTTAGAATTTGTCAGTGGAAAAAAAAAATTGTTTCAGAGAAGTAAAATACAGAAAACCCCAAATACATTATCTAGATTAAGAAGCATTACAATGGGGGTTCTCCCAGAGCTATTTGATCAATACAATTCCATTTTGTTCTGACAGATCATTCTTACTGAAAATAACAATAAGACCTGAGATTATAAAGGCATTTATATATTTACTCTCCAATGAGAAGGAAATGTTTCAAGACAAATATATATATATATATCCAAAATGGAAAGTGGGAGCAGTTTTGGATTAATAGTAGGAAGACCTCAATTTTAACTTTAGCATTTCCTATCTTCATAGCTTTGGAAAAATTACCCAACATTGCCAAGTTGGTTTCCTAAATGAAAAAAACGAAAGCTGCAAAAATAACTGTTGTTTTCCTTATTAGGTATTACGAGGGATAGTAAAGTAGGTATGCAAACAATTTGCAAAAATTTATAAAACCCTATAGAAATGTTAGATATTATTTTACAGCATGTTACTAAAAGCAAAGCTGTAATATTTCAGTGGTAATGTGAAAACTTCCAGATGGTACTGCCTTGGTACGAAAAATTAGATCAAAGGTAAAATACATTATATGTAAGGGTAAGGTAACCCCAACCTGGAAGAAAATTAGCATTTTTCTTCTTTTCTGTTTTGAAAATTTTTCTGTTGAAGAAGAAGCCTTAGAGAACCTCTCAATATGGCTTATTTTCAAGAGGCATCTGATGAGGCATAAATATCTGTACATAGAGCATATACTCAAATAAATTTCTTTTTCCTTCCTAATGATGAAGGAATTTAGACTTGAGGGAAAAAGTAAAATATATTAATAGTAGCACAAGGAAATTTCAAACAGCATACGGTTAAACTTCGGCTCTAAATCACAAATGTACATTTAAAATCCAAAGTGAGGAGACTGCGTGGATGCTGTGCACAGTAAGAATTTTATTAGAGAAAAAAATTTAATTGAACTCATCTGGCTGCCTATGGGGTTGTTTCTATTTAGTTTGGAAAATCTCATTACTGTTATAAATCTTTACCATAAATGCTGAAGAATAACACCTACAGTATAAAAAAAAAAAAATTAAGCTTTTAATCAAGAAATTAGCAGCTCTCTGGGAAACAGCTGGGGAAGGAGGATACATCAGACTTCATTCTTTTTGCAAAATAGGAAAGCATGAAAAAAAGATTGGAGCTTTATAGGAGGATGCTGGCATTAAGAGAATCTGATGATTATGGAGAAAAATCAATCTCTCTCAGAAACAGAAAGAGATTTCTTTCTCTTAGCATAGCATATTCATTAAAAAGATTCATTAAAAAGATGTGACATATTCTAATTTATTTTAAAACTCCTTAAAAGGGTATAACAGCAATCCCACTCCTAGACATATATCCAGAGAAAACCATAATTTGAAAAGACACATGTACCCCAATGTTCATTGCAGCACTATTTACAATAGCCAAAACATGGAAACAAGCTAACTGTCCATCAACAGAGGAATAGATAAAGAAGATGTGGTACATACATACAATGGAATATTACACAGCCATAAAACATGAAATGCCATTTGCAGCAACACAGATAGACCTATAAATTTATCATACTAAGTAAAATAAGTCATATAGAGAAAGCCAAATATCATACGAGATCACTAATATGTAGAATCTAATACAAATGTTACAAAAGAAATTACAAAACAGAAACAGACTCAAAATTCTGAAACCAAATTTATAATTATCAAAGGGGAAATGTGGTGGGGGGAGGAGAGATAAATTAGGGGGTTGGGATCGACAACATGCACTACTATATATAAAATAGATAAGTAACAATGAACTACTATATAGCACAGGATAAACTCTTCAATGTTGTGTAACAACCTATATGGAAAAGAATCTGAAAAATAATGTACAACTGATGTATTTTGCTATACACCTGAAACTCACACAACTGTGTAAGTCAACTATATTCCAAAAACATTTATTTTTTATAAAGGGGTATAACATACCCTAACCTATCAACAAGTCTCAGTGGGCATGTAGGTTGTTTCTACTTTCTTTGCTATCAGAAACAACATTGCAATACACAAAGATGGCATTTGAAACTGACTTTCAATGATGAATTCATGAGACCAGGGAGAAGATCGGGAGAGGATATATGGGCAGGAGAAAAATTTTAAAGAATAAAAGAGTAAAGTACATGAAATTTCAGAGGATGCTGAGTTCCTGGATGGAGGTGGTGCTGGGAGACTGGGAGGTAGTATAAGGAAGGGCCTTGTGGTACTATGTCACATGTTAGGTGGGGGCAACCTTGCTAAAGTAAACTCATCTTTTACATCTCTGGCTTCTGATAAAATTTTTGTTAGAAAAATGATTTTGCCTCTGCCAAAAAAAAAAAAATGGGAATTTTTTTTTTTTAAATCAGCAATGAGATATGAAAGAGTATTCAAATATGTGTTTAAAGAGATGCATCTCTCGTGGCTTCATCGAAAGATCAACCTAAGGGACCTGAGATTTGAGGCAGAGAGATTTCATGCCAAGAATTATGGAACCCTAAATTAAGGCAGTGAAAGGAGAGATGAAGAGCGATTACAGCAAGCCATTTTGACTGTTATCTGATAGGATTTGCTGATCTCTTGGTGGAGGGTGAGGAAAAAAGGAAAAAAGGTGAATGTAAATTGGAAATTATTAGCTCAGACACTTGAGTGAGGATGAATGTAACAACTAATGTGAAACATACATGAGGAAGAGATGTGCTGGGATGTAGTCAGTTATTGTTAATATGTCCATTTTCCCCCATCTCTGCCTAGGACCATCACCGTCTACAGCCCAGACTCCTGCAATGGCTGATTATAGCTGTCTCTCTGCTTCCAGCTTGTCTCTAATTCATTCTCCATACAGCAACCCCAGACATCTTCATAACATTTAAATAAAATTATTTTTTATTCACACTTAAATTATCCAATAGATTTCCTTCTGTACTTAAAACCAACCAAATGATCCTTACCTACCCTTAATATCTCTCCAACCTTAGCTCTTGTCCCTTCCCCGGCCTCTCAGATGCTCCCTGCGCATGGGCTTTCCTTCTGCTCCAAGCTTCTTTCCATCTTGTCTTCAAGTCTTTACATAACCTATTCCAATCCACTTTTTTATGTGACTAGCTCCTTCCTATTTCAGTCCCAGATCATACCTTACTTTTTAGAGATGCTATAGAGCGATTATTCAAATTACAGGATGTATCCTGGCAATTATGTCTTACTTTCTTATGACATACACTTTATTTTTTTCATAACATGCATCATTAAATAATATTTCATATTTTTATGTCCTTTATACAATCAGAATAAAAATTCTTTTTGTAAATAGAAGGGATTTTATTTACCTTGTTTACTGCTTGTTCTTAAGACCTGGAACAGTGCTGACTATCAATAAATATTGATAAATGAAAGAATAAATGGGGGGCTTGAAGTGCCCTGTGGTAATACTATGTGCAAATATCTAGAAAGTTTTGAGCCCAGAGGAAAGAGAAAGCCTGGAGAAACAGATAGAGAGATTAGGCATAGTTTTACAATGGTTGATTTATATCTTATGGACTTGGCTACCACTTGTGCTTGAGTGTGTGAGGGAGTGTGTGTGTGTGTGTGTGTGTGTTTGAAAAGAATGATTTCCCCAAAATAATTACCTGTAAATAGCTTCATTATATCTTTACCACGACACACAAGAAAAGTGAAACTCATCTCTCCTTGATTTATCTTTTGATGACTAGTAGCCTGACTTGAAAAGTTGGCTCTGTCACTAGTTAGATCAGGCAGACCAATTATTTTCATATATTCATTCAGCAGCTCTTTATTAAGCACTGCCCATTGAAAGACACCGTGGTGCTATAATAAATGGAATGTTGATTGAAACTTACAGAGACTCTTCCCTCATGAAGCCTTTTTGTGAGGGAAATTAACAAGCAAATAATCATACAACCACTTGAAGATCAACTATGATGTAAACTATAAACACGAAGCAAAGTGTACAGAGCAAATGCAGTTCAGAGGTTTCCCTAGATGATAATGGCCAAGTGGAGATCAGATGAATGAGTAGAAAGTCACAGATGAGGGAGGCACAGGTAGAAGTTCAAATTCCTGCATTGAGACTAAGCAGGGCACGTCTAAGACACTGACAGAAAACCAGGTTGAGTGCTCAGCAAAAGAGAGAGAAACGTGAGATGTGACTGCAAAGACTTCTCAAGACCACATCATGCAGAGGTCATCTGAGGACTTAGTGAATGAAGGGCCCCCACATGCTGCCTTTCACTGGCAGCTTCCTCATGCTGATGTACTTCGTGTACATGTGTACTTTGGTGTAGGTGTGGTTAATGTACTGAATGTGGCAGAAAACATACTATTCCTAACCATACTCTTTCATTCTAAAAACCATAAACTCTTCCAGATATACAAAAGGCACATTGGAAAAATCTGTAAAGTACCTGTAAATTGAATTGAATCAAAGTAACTTGGTTTTGCTGAGCTCAAAGGGATGCATCTGTGACATGGACAAGATTTCCCCCTTAATCACATACATGTTTGTGATGTCAGGTTTTTTTTTTTTTTCTTTTTTCTTTTTATGGTCCCACCTGTGGCATATGGAAGTTCCTGGGCCAGGGGTCAAATCAGAGCTGCAGCTGCTGGCCTACACCACAGCCGTAGCAAGACTGGATCCGGGCCGCATCTGTGACTTAGGCCTGCTGCAACGCTAGATCCTTAATCCACTGAGCAAGGCCATGGATTCAACCCATGTCCTTACAGAGACAAGTTGGTCCTTAACCCACTGAACCACAACAGGAATTCCTCAGACTTTTATAATAGTAAGAAAACCATCTGTCCTGACTTCAGATCTAGAGCCGTCTTCCTCATCTGAGGGTAAATTTTCTATTTCTAATATCTAAGAAGAAAGAGCTTGTTAAGCATATTAATATTGCGGAGAGGGTTTCCTGGAGGCATATTTAACCTACTTGCAGGGCCAACTACTTTATAATATACCACATACATGCACATGAGAAGCTACTAAATGTAAATTAGTTTGTTCATTACAATGGCTTAGAAATACATTATCATTAGTTAAGTCAGTGTGATAAAGTTATACAGCTGTATTTTCTATTGGAACTCATTCATTCCCTATTTTTTTCACTCATTCACTTACTCAGTAAACCTGCTCCTTGAGGAGTCTGTCCCATCTCAGGATATGGCAGCTCTACCCTCCTGCAAGTTGCTCCAGCCAAAAATCATGGAGTCTGTGGACATTTCTCTCTCACACCTTAAATCAAATCCATCAGCCAACACTCTAGCCTCTAGCTTAAACATATATGTGCATGCAGACACTCACTCACACATACCCACAATCATCCCACCTCTTAAAGAATGTTTTCGTAATCATTGTTGTAAACCTCACTTCTAACTGGCACTGATAGGTCAAGTTTGGAAATGACAAAAAACTCCTGATATCTTTCCATGGACTCTTAAAAATTCTTCAGGTTTTTAAAGTAACTTGAAAATATGTAACTCTAGCACTGACCGCTCCCCTAATTTTCAGGCCAATAATCAGTTTCCAATTAGGCATCAAGGACATCTAGCAGTCAAAGTCAATGCGTTATCTTGCCGATCAGAATCCCCATCCTTCAAGATTCCCTGTTGAAACAACAAGTGGCAGAATCCACTTGATCACCCAAACTACAAGCTGCTCTCTTTTCCTTATTCCCTTGTTCCTATTAAGTAATCATCAAATGCTACCCATTTGATCTCCTAAATATTTTTTAAATAGGCCTCTTCTTCCTCTCCTACTTACTAGGTTTAAGGGAGCTTATTGGTGCCCTTTCCATTTTCGAAACCTCTGCTTATCTCTTCCTTTTTCAGGAGAAGAGGTGACTCGGCAGAGATTTAGCAGGTATAAGCTTACTCACCAACTGCAATCTCTTGATACCTTCTACACTCTCACAAAAATAAACCCAACAACAAGCTAACAACTTATTTCATACACGGAAAAACATCTGAAGCAAGAGTTATAAAAAATATTTTAGTGCCTTTTCTTCCCTGTTTTATATCATACATTTGGGAATTCACTGGAGGTCCTATTTCATTCACTGGACTTGGCAGTTTCAACTTTCAGACACAAAGAAAAAGGAAAAGTCTGGAGATGTCTGGAGGTTGTGTTTTACTTTTTTCTTTTCTTTCCTTCTTTTTTGGTTAAGTTCAGCCAGGGCAAAAAAATATAAAAATATGTAAAAGATCACCTACAGACTTGATTGCATGAAATTTAACTACACATCTTACACTTGCAAGGATTTTAGTTTCTGATGTAGTGTTACTGATTATCTTGTTTAGCTATTCCACATGCTCTTAAGATAAAGTAGACACTGATAGAGGAATGTGTACATACACACACAGTGACCTGAATAGGCAACAGAGTTCCTGTATGCCTCCCAAAAGACAGTGTGTAGATTTCTGAAGCATAACAATACTTCAATACTGAGTACATCCTATCTTAAAAACATTCCCCATTAGCACCATTAATTTCAAACCAGTGTGCCAATAGCTGTTTGCATAACTACATGAAGGGAAGAATGTTACACCTTTATTTATTTACCACTTGTCTATTTCTCAATAAGGGGACATTCAAGCTTTGCTTGTCTCTTTCTAGTTATAGTAAACACAATTTGATAGAAAGAGGTACCCGATAGGGGACCCATGATAAAAGGTCTGTTTTTAATCACTGTGATATCAAGAACATGGACTATTTTTATTTACTGGAACTATGCAAAACAACCTGTTATAAGTAGAAATGTATATTTAGAAAGGTAAGAGTAAATGACGAAAACAATATAAATAATATGGTGAAGACTGCTGACTGCTCCCCCAGTACAATCTTGTTTTCCCTTCTTCCTGGGTACAGGACTGTCAGTTAAGAATCAATATTCCCCCTTTCTTTTATGGCTGGGCTTGGTCATATAATTCAGTTCTCACAAGTGAAATGTGAGCAGAATGGATGGCTGTAACTTGTGTAAAAGGAAATCCGTACCCTGAACTTACTTTCTTTTGTTCTCCAACACATTAGAACAGAGCGCTGACTATAATCAGTTGTGACCACACAGAAGAGGCTAATGCTCTATGGGATGACAGAACAACAGAATGGAAGGAGTATACCCTGAGACTCTCTTAGAGGCTGGGAGCAGGTGGACCTGGCTTCTGTCCAGGAGATAATACTATAAAAGCATACCCTTTGGGAGAAAGAAATATCATATCTCTAAAACCTAGTGGCAGCCCTGAGGAGATTAGGCCAGTTAGGAGGGATACTCCAAGGCAAGAAGGCTGGCTCTCTGGGGAACACAATGTACCTTTCCAAAGAAGGTTCATAATTTCCATTTCTTCCTTTCCATACAAACCAACATATATGTGTTGGTACTTTCTCACACACATCCTGCCATACTCCTTCCTCTATGTGTGTGCGAACTCACATGTAATAGTAGAAAAGATAGACATCTTGATAAGAAGAAAACCTAGTGGAAAAATGGGCAAAAAGATATATTATAGCCAAGCTTCACAGAAGCTGCTTAACAAATGATTAATATATCAGATATTCGAAAAGTTGTGCTACCGCAATAGTAGTCAGAAAGATGCAACTTGAAACAGGACAGCAATTTTTATTCCTCAGATTGATGGTAATTATAAAAGATGGATATTATTCCAATTTGGTCATTGTGCTGGTGGGAATGTGAATTGCTATAATTTTTTTGGGAAAATAAGCTGTCAGTGTAGCAACAATTAACATTCAAAATGTTCACCTTTCTGACTCAGTGATAATATTTTTAGGAATTCATCTTAGGGAAGTAAAGACAAAATATTGAAGGAAATATGTAAAAGAAGCACTTGAGCACTGTTTATCACAGCGTTTAGGGAGGGAAAAAAGAAAGAAGCAAAGGAAATGTTTGTCAATAGAGTAGAGTTTGACAAAATGATGGTAATACTTTAGTGAAGTTTTACATTTCTTTAAAATGACCTTCACTTATGTTCCTGTATCTTAAAATGTTTGAAGTGAAATACTAGCATCATCTGTGCAGAAGGTAATTTAGAAAGGGAATTTGGGGCAAAGCATTCTGGGAGAAGAGCAGGGAAGGGAGGACAAAGGTGATGTGCTGGGCTTTAGAATGAAGTGGGTTTGGACAGAGAAAGGCTTATCGCGGTGACTAGGAAACCACCTGGACACTTCTGTAGAACAGGTAGCCATTCTTGGGAAAAACCCTGAAATTATCTTAAAGGTTAAGTTCAGTCATTAAAATCTGTATATGAAAGGAAATGAGATTTTATTTGGCAATTACATTATTGTGACGTTTTGGGGCATCTGGATTACATGTGACATGACCAGATATATTTGTTGATCTACCAACATTTCAGAGGAGTACAGCAAAGAGGAACTCTTGGAGTGTTGGGGGTAGGTGGAAGCTGACAAGTATGAACTTCATTCAGGAGAGTAATAGGAACAGATTTACATTTTAGAAATATCACTTGGCAGCAACCCAGGAAAAGGATCTAAGTGGGAAGTAGACAACTCATGCAGGCACCTCTTACCAGCCTGTACAAGGGTAGTGTGGGCAGAGATGGAAAAGGGAAGACAGGTCTGAGAAATGAGAGATGGAATGCCCAGCCAAAGGGCACAGTGTTTATGTCTCATGCTCAGTGCCTCAGCAGGGGATGGCACCACTCATAAACTCAGGGAATTCAGATATAAAAGTTGGTGTCAGAAAACCACCTTGTCCAAAGAGGTTAACTTTTTGCAGATTCTTGTGATATGTCAACTGCATGACTTTTAATGCATAACAATGGAAACAGTACCTTCGATATTAAATTGCAGCAAATGAGTTTTCTCTCTAAAGGGCATGGATGTGACACTCATTGCAGGATGTGATGTTAGAATAAAGTACTTTAGTGATTATATTTCATTTGATTTCTCCAACTGTAATTGGTTCCATTCTTTTCTCCTTCACTCAGCACAAGGATTTAAGTAATTTTTTTCAAGATACAGACTTAATCTAGGAAAATATATCTACATATAACCTTTCTCTTCAAGTGCTTCTGAAAATTAGATATTTTAATGCCACACTTAAAACACCTAATACATGATAGTAATCATATAGTATATTATGACTATGTATCATCTATCCAGCCAATGTAGTAAGAATTTGGTGTGGAAATGAAGGCATAAAAAAATGCTAAATAGGGGAACAGGAAGATGCTTTTTCTCTTCATGCTTTCAATCACCACTTAAATCCAAACCCATGAGCCCATGCTGACTATAGTCCTGGCGTATATGCGCTAAATTCTGCAAAATGTAGGAAGCAGAAAGCATATGCACAGGAGCACAAAAAATAACATGTAAATCTGCCTTTTTGTTTTTACATTATCAAACCAACCCCTTATTCGGCCTTTATCAAATCATGATGCATCACTGAAAACCCTCAAGAGTCAGCACTGCCTAGGAAAAGGTCATGACCTAGGGGTGGGGGGAGTGGTCAGCGTTTGGAGTTGAAAGGAGCTTCCTTTGCTCACCACCATGCAATATTTCAGATGGAAATTCTCAAAACAAGCCTGTAAAGATTTTAAGGTTTTAAAATTTAAAGATTTTATAGCTTAGGTTTTTGTTCTTATACTTCTTACAGGGGCGTCATGCTGGCCAGGGAGCAAGTTATTGCTATTTGTTTGATTTAGTCTCAGAATGCCTATTGTGCCCAAGTGATTACTTAGTTTGGCTAAAAGCACATAAAAAATATAAAAATGAATCTGCCATACTGTGACTTAATTATCTTCTGAGACACCACAGCTAATAATAGCAACAGTACCATAAAGTTAATAAAAACAATAATCATAATCAAATTCACTGAATGCTTATGATGGTCCCTTCAAATTTTTCAATTAATTCTCACACCAACTCTGTGCAAAACGTAAAATGAGGAATTTGGGTTAATTTGTACAAGGCAATACATTTAAGTGGCTGAACCAGAATAAAAGTAGAAGTTTCACTCAGTTTTATAATAAAATGAAAGCACAAATGAGCAGGTGTTCCAGAAGAACCCATGTTAGGATGCACACAGAAACAATCCAAAACTCATTATCACTTTGATTTTAAAAAATGGGATGATAACCATTTTTGTACACTTAATATGTTCCAGCAATATTTAAAATACTTACAATCTATTAAGGCCTTGCATCCTCAAGATGACTTTATGATTTAAGTACTATTAATGACCCTTTTGATAGAAAAGAAAACTGAAAGGCAGAGAGGTTAAGTAACATAGTCAAGGTCATGAAGTAAATGGCTTATCTGTCACCCAGCTGATGGATGAAAAACCAATCAAGAACAGAACGCTAGCCTTTAAACTATGGGTTCAGATCTATAGATCTCAGGTCATGTTAGAATCAACTGGGGAGCTTTAAAAACTAGAATGATGGGCTTTATCTTTGGCCAATTAAAAACAGAATGTCTGGTTAGGCCCAGGGCTCAGTATGTTGCAAAAGCCCCCCAGGTGATTTTAATGCAGCTAAGGCTGAGAACGTCTGCATAACAAAAGCCAAGATCACTATTTTTACTCTCAGAAAAGAACCTTCGGGCTCAAGGTCAGTGACAGGAGGTAAAAACTCAGTAGTAAACAACAGAACTATACCACTATTGCCTTTGCTGCAGTAGAAAAGTTATTAGCATTGATCGTAAGCAGGGGCATCACAGACTACTTAAAAAAGAATCCAAGAATGAATGCAGCATCTTGGGCTTATTTAATGAATGTCAAAGCTGACTTTCTTATCAGTTATAATTGGATAGTAAATTTATCCTATCGTTTCTAGAAACAGTTCAGGAATACCATGTTAGGAGAGGCCTTGCAGGATCTTTTTTCAATTGGGCTCAAACAGATGGTTAATTTCTAAAGTGTTCATTTCATTCTGTGAGTTCTATTTTTCATGACACTATGTCTGATAGAAACAGAGGACAATATTTTCAAGGCAGAAGGAATATTTCTCTCAATTCAAGTGAATACACATTACCATCTTCCTACTGTTCTATGTATAGGGATTCAAACAACAAATGAAGTCCCAAAGAGAAATCTGGGATGCAAAATTGTAGCATAATGGAAACTGTTTATGGACCACCATTAAATCAATAAATACAACCATGCCCTCCTCTTGGGGCAAATAGAACGGCAATGAGAAAATAGGGTAGATAAAGAATAATGCTTGGTAAAACCTACCTGTTGAGGGAAGGAGGACAAATATTGATTCCACCAAGAGCTTTTCTCAAAGGCATAATTTAAAAAAAATGTAAAACATATTCCTTGGTTTTCCTCCCTTATTTTAGTTTTCCTCAGCCAGTGGAACTCATGAAAGAAGTAATAGCCAATATAAATTGTGGAGGGGGCTAAAATGGAGTGCTCTTTTCCAATGATGAAGTGTTGATTCAATGACCCCATTAAAAACAGAACATCAACACCAAATCCTGACACAGGAGGTGTGGTCCACACTCCGGCCCTTGCTTCCTGACCCTAAAAGACTCACTATGAGGATAGTCACAGTGATGGCAGAAGAGTCTAGAAAGAAAAACAAAACCTCTCCCTGGAAAGCACACACACTAGTTTAGCCAATTTGTTATTTTTGTCTTTAAAATTATTTTTCAACCACAGTCAGGTTTCTTAAAACACAGGCAATTTCTCTTTTAGAGGCTAAAGACTTTTGCTCATTCTTATGGTTGACCTGAAACCACTGATTCACAGGGCTGTGTCTTATCATATTAGGTCTTCGGCACACTTGCCCTCTCGGTATAGGTGCTCAATATGGTTTTTTTATCCTTTCCCCTTTCACTGGTGTTTTCCTCCTACTGTGTTTCCAAATATCAAAATAGGCCATACATAGACAATAACACAGGGAAATAAACCACAAAAGTTTTTTTTTTCATAAAATTGACTTTTTTCCAAAAGGAAAACTTTTTAGCTTATTATTCTAAGTTTTTTTAACACATACTTTACTTTTTTAGCATTGAAATAGTTGTCTTTTTTTTTAAGGGAATCAGAGTAAATTGAGGGAGATATGTCTGTTAGGGACTAATTTTTTAAAAAGCATTGGCCAGTTTTCAGTAAAGTCTGAAGAGATTTATAAAATCAGCTTCTACCTTATTACTCAGTTTGTGTTTTCCAGAGTAAAATGAGGCCTATAGAGTAGGCATACCATCAGGTCAAACAAAGCAGTTTAAGGATTATACTGATTTTTTTAGGTAATAATAAATGTATTTTATCTCGATTAGCAGCTAGTTTGAATGTTTATATCTATTTATGCTATTAGATTTGTTGTCACTTCTACCAAGGACTGAGTCTCAGAATCTGAATGTATGAACACTTATCAAGAGACTCAACTATCTGAGTGATTCTGAATTTCCTGAGAGTATGAATTCATTTCAAATTTGATAGAGTTCATTGTAATCACTGTCTCCTGAGACTCTGGTAAAGAGAACCAAAGGGGCCAGGAGGGTTGCAAGTTGGGGGTAGGGAAAGATGATTTCAAGGTTCTACATTCAGTGAGAGTTAAAAGTAAACATTATTCTTGAACATCTCTTTAAAAATCACTCAGATGGCTCTTGAAGTAAACTACAGTACAGCCTCTCAATGTGTTCTTGGCAGCCAGGCTCCTTGCATTTGGTTTTATTTCCAGTATTGTAAAAGATCGCCGTGTTTTGTGCCGAGCAGCCCATGTTGTGGTTGGCTTGCATTTAGAGGCCGAGTTTTACTGGGGGAGAAGACATGTTTAAAACAACATGTTTAAAATACCAGAACCACACTCAGTGCTGTAAGATGTCCACATTATGAAAGGACAGGGAGCCAGCACAGACTGAGAGGACAGAAGCTTCTAGTGACTCCCTTTCACAATATTGACTGAGCACCTACTGTCTTCCAGGCACCACTGTATGTGCTGGGAAAAGCAAAGTACAAAAAAAAATAATGTCCTTGCCATCACAGAGCTCACATTAAGGAGAACAGAGGCAGATAATGCAAATATGTAAGAAAATACACAGGCTGTAGATGATGATAAGACCAAGGATAAAAGAACAGCAGGCTAGGATAAAAGAGGGTAGGTAACTGGTACCTGAGTGTTTCCTATGAAGCAGGATTGGAAATGCTAGTGATAAGTTGCTATTTGAGCTGATATTTAAGAAATTGCCAGAACTTAGCCATGCTGCTCTCTGGGGGAAAAGCATGGCAGCTGGAGGAAAGAGCACTTATAATGCTCTCTGATTATAAATGCCCAGAGGAAGGGGCATGCTTGAGGCTGAGACCGGCAACCCCGATTTGTTCATTGTTTATGTGAGCTGGCAAATGGAATCGACTTCTTTAAAAATTATTCTCTAAGAACATATGGACAAGTTCCTGCAATGTAAATAATTTGCACTAGTTGTGGATCAAACAGTGACCTAATTGCTTTGTATGTACCACTTAATTCCCACAACAAACCCTCTCAGGTAGCAGTTATCACCTCCATTTTCAGACTGAGCAAATGAAGCTCAGGGAGGTAAGCAACATACCCAAGATTTTAGAGCCACAGACAGGCGAAGTCCAGTTTAATATACCCAAGCCATTTGATTCCAGAGTCTAAACTGCTAAGCTATATTGCCTACCAGGGCTTGTGAAAATGGCACGATTCCACTGGGACTTCATTGCATAGACTGCTCTTCTGAAACAAGTGAGGTCATTGAAGAATGCTGTTTTTAGCAATGCCTAGTAAATAGACAATTCCTATGTGCTACACAACTTTCTATACATTCAGGAAAGCAAAAACCTAAAGCTGATATATCATGCTGGAAGTAGGTAACTTTTTTTCACTGTTGCCCTATCATGAGTGGGACAGAGTTTATCTCTAAACATTTACAATTTTTTAATGCCATTAAGGTACACAAAATATACATTCATGATTAATATGTACACTTTTTGAGATATAGTATATATAGCTAGATCAGGTGGGATGGGATGGATATAGCTTCCTGAAAATATGTGAAAATACAATGTGACATATAGTTGAAGGTGCTACACTATACCTAATCTATACCATACCAACGGTCAGTTAGCTCTATACACTAATTTTATGAAAACATGTAGTTCAAAATAGGCACTCAAAACCTACAGTAATGAATTTCCCCTTAATTGCAAAAAATGTATTTATGGGAGTTCCCATTGTGGGGCAGTAGAAATGAATGTGACTAATATCCATAAGGATGCAGGTTCGATCCCTGGCCTCACTAAGTGGGTCAGGGATCTGGCACTGCCATGAGTTGTGGTATAGTTCGCAGACACGGCTTGGCTCATGCATTGCTGTGGTTGTGGCATAGGCTGGTAGCTGTAGTTCTGATTCAGCCCCTATCCTGGGAACATCCATATGCTGCCGGTGTGGCCCTAAATAGTAAAAAAAAAAAGAAAAAAAAAGAAAAAGAAAAAAATTATTTATGGTGTGTATCATCACCATTCCTACCATTACTTGGGATCCTGAATTGTTCTGAGGCTATTGCCAACACCCATTTGGCTGAACTTTGGTTATTCCCAGAGCCTAGCATGTTCTTTCACATTTTAAGTGCTGTAGCATGCTCATATTTGAGGAGGCAATACACTTCCATCAAAGCAGAGTTGAAAATTCATACCAAGTTTGAACAAGAATTGAGTCATATATTTTCATGCTATAGTTCCTTTTATATAAATATGTTCACCATTTCCAGCAACTTTAGGTAAGATATGTGAGAAGTACTAGGATTGGATAAATTAATATTAAGGACTAAAAGGTCAATTCTGAATTACCCGGTAAAAGCTTTTTGCTGTAATACTCTATTAATAAACCTTCACTAAACAGATGAAAATCTACACATCAATTTAGCATATTTCTAAGCAGGTTTTTTTTTTTCTTCTTCTTGTTCTTTTTTAACCTCCATGCCTGTGGTATATGGAAATTCCCAGGCTTGGGGTTGAATTGGAGCTGCAGCTGCCATCCTACAACACAGCCATAGTAATGCCAGATCCATGTTGCACCTGCGACTCATGCCACTGCTTGAGGCAATGCCAGATGCTTAACCCACTGAGCATGGTCGGGGATGGAACCCACATCCTCATAGATACTATGTTGGGTACTTAACTCACTGAACCACAACAGTTGTAGGGTTTTTTTTTTTTCTTCTTTTCAAGGAACTTTTTTACAGGAGAATGTTAATATTACCTTATTTAGATGTAGGAGAATTTTATTTTATTTATTTTTTTTTTTTTCAGATTTTAGCACTTTTTTTTTTTTTTTGCATTATAGCTGGTTTACGGATTTCTGTCAGATTTTCCAACTGCACCATGTGGTGACCCGATTACATGTACATATATGGATTTGTCACATGTAATTAGATATAGTTCCCCGTGCATTACAGTTGGAGCTCCTTGCTATTCCATCATTAAAGCAGTAGTTATCTCCACTCCCTCCCACCCCTCCCCCACCCCTCCCCCGCCCCCTTGGCAACCACAAGTCTGTTCCTCAAGTTCGTGATTTTCTTTTCTGTTGAGATGTTCATTTGTGTAGTGTTTTAGACTCCAGTTATAAGAGATTTCATATGACATCTGTCTTTCTCCTTCTGACTTGCTTCACTCAGTATGAGCGTCTTTAATTCCATCCATGTTGCCGCAAATGACATTATTTTATCCTTTTTTATGGCTGAATAGTATTCCATCGTGTATATATACCACATCTTCCTAATCCAGTCATCTGTTGATGGACATTTGGGTTGTTTCCATGTCTTGGCTATTGTGAATAGTGCTGCAGTGAACATGCGTGTGCAAGTGTCTTTCTCCAGGAAATTTTTGTCTGGATATATGCCCAAGA
>PVHT021183617.1:20895621-20988714 GCA_004024745.2 Catagonus wagneri | reverse complement strand
TTTTTTTTTTTTTTCTTCACTTGTTCTACCAAGTTATTTCAAGGGTTTCTTGCAGTTTTTGGAGGTTTAAATTGATCAGCATTCAGATGATGATTTGTCCAACTTGTTTTATATTTAGATGCGTTTTTTGATGTATTTGTGGGAGAGGGTGAGCGCGACCTCTTACTCCTCCGCCATCTTGCCGCCTTCTCTCAGATGTAGGAGAATTTTAGATTCCTTTGTATTTAAACAGTTTTGGGCTGGAACTGAAATCACGATGACCTTAATATAGGAACTCTTTCTTAAATATATCTCTAGACCATAGTAAACATACAGCAGAAATAAAATAAAATCTGATATGGTACACCCATATCATTTTTCCAATGTGTTCTCTCATTTACAGAACACAACTTTACTAACACCAAAACTTCACAAAGAAACTGCCAGGTAAGTAAGAACCTATTGTCCACGGTATCTGGCTTTCCAAATCCTAAAACAAGCTTTCACTAAATAATTTTGCTTTCTTCAGGTTATAAAAGAAAAAGAAATAAATTACCTTTACGAAAAAAAAAGAAGCTCATTTACTGTACTTGTATGAGTTAGTCCAGGGCAAAGTAATCAATACATTTCAAGCAATACAAAACAGGAATTTCTTTGCTATATTTCTTGAAGTCCCTAAATATTCTTTAAAGATACAACACAGCAGGTGATTGAATGTATGCATTTTTAGGCATTGTTGCATAAGCTGTGGAAGTCACAAACTTTCAAGACTCATAAAACATATAAACCACTCAGGAATCACAACATCCTTGTTTCTCATTATAATGCCAGTACCTGTTTTAGAAACTGACATATAATAGGCACTCTGCTTCTCCCTTTTTATACGTTTAATGCCTTTTAGCTTGTCCAATGTTTCTTCATCCAGGGTCCATAAACCACGTGAGGTTGGGTGGCTACAGGCATACATTCAAGGATCTGTGAATGAACTTCAAGAATTTGTCAATTTTGCTAAACAGCTCTTCTCCACAAAATGATTAACTTACACACATTTGAGACAGTTTGAATCGCCACATTGTAAACACCAACTGTCCCTTGATTTCAGTGTCTCAGGTTTTATTTGTCATGATTATTGAATTTTGGGTGGGAAATCTCCTAGAAGAAGCAGGGAGTTAAGAGCACAGGTTCTGACACCAGACTGCTTGGATTTCTATTCTGGCTCTACCACTAGCTGTGAGGTCCCAGAAGACTACCCTGTCTCAGTTTCTCCACCTGTAAACATGGAGTAGAGTTTAACTTTTTTTACTTTCTAAATTTTTTAAAATTTTATTGAAGTACAGTTGATTTACAATGTGATAATTTCTGCTGTACCACAAAGTGATTCAGTTATACATGTACACACATTCCTTTTTTTTTTTTTTTTTCAGATTCTTTTCCCAGATAGACCATCATAGAATACTGGGTAGAGTTCCCTGTGCTATACAGCAGGTCCCCATTGGCCAGTCATTCTGCATACCACAGGGTACATATGCAAATCCCGATTTAAATTTTAATATTTAGCTAGTGCCAATGTTGTAAAGCTGACATTTCTTAATTTTAAAAAAAAAAATGTTTTCAGTCTCAACATTATACTTATTCTTCTACAAGTTATTAAGACTTTTTTTGATAATAATTCACAACAGGCACAAGCAGAAACATGGACCTATAAAAATTGTTTATCAACTTTTAACCCACTCAATATTATTATTTCCATTTAGATGAATGCTATCTTTTTCACCTCATTAAGTTAGGTGTGTGAAACAGGTTCCTTACTCCCAAATGCAGAAACCATAGTTTATACAAGTTCAAATGTAAATAATGAGTTTAAAACAATGATATGGTACAATAGCGCTATGGAATAATTCATTATCCATTCACCATGAAAGTTCCTTACAAGTAGGAAATGTTTAGGAGTTACTGTGTCAGTTAGCACACTGGAAAATAAAATAATTATGTTGTATTACTCGATGATAGGAAAAATAAGCCTATGTGCACATATTCAGCAAAGATTTCCATGACTAATCAAAGCATATAATCTTCCTTGAGCAGCAGAATAATCCCATGGTCCAGAAATGTAATCTATTGCTTTCAGTGTCAGCCTAAGAAAACCATATTAAAAAGAAAATATTAAAGTGGGGAAAAGTAACTAATGTAAGGGAGAAATTATAAATTCTACGTAGGAATCTCCCCATGAGAAAATCCATAAATAAGCACAGATACCCATGTATCTGGGGTTTGTGGTTTTAAGCAGAGTGACATACAGAAATACTTTTTTTTTCACTTTTTAAATTAAAAAATACAATGTTGTACCAACGTCTGCTATACAGCAAAATGACCCAGTGAGGCATATATATCACATTCACTTTCTTATATTATCTTCCATCACGGTCTATCCCAGGAGACTGGACATAGTTCCCTATGCTGCACAGTAGGACCTCATTGCTTATCCATTCTAAATGTAATATGTTGCATCTGCTAACCCCAAACTTCCATTCCATCCCACTCCCTCCCCATTCCCCTTGGCAACCACAAGTCTTTTCTCTATGTGAAATACATTTTTAAAATCCTTTGGTCTTTCAGTATTTTCATACTGATACTTTTTCAAACACTGTTCTTCACAATTTCCAGTATCATTTTAATAATGTAACTAATCACTGATGAAGTATCAATGCATATTATGATCTATTTATTATAGTAGATTTGGTTTGCCTATAGATACACAGGATAGCATACATGTGATTACAAAGAAAAGCACAGGCATTTGAACAGATAAAAGCTATGATTAAAAGATTTTAATAAACAGCATGACTCTTTGGGGAAAAAGATAGTTGAACCTTGTTAAGGAAAGGGAAAACCACTATTGGTTTCCGGAATGATAGTGAAAAATGCACTGTATATTTAAGGAAAAATAATTTGTCTCCTAGAAAGACTAAATTAATATGTGTTGAGGATTTTTATTCAATTTTTAAGAAGCTTTTATTAGTATTCGTAAATAACAAGTGAAAATTTTAGGTGGAATCAAGAAATAAACTGCAGTATAAGCACAGATTCCATGGGGAAGATACAACTATCTTTTATATGATTAAACACTTAAGCAGATAAGAACAGAGTAACTAAGATTGAGAGATAAGAAAAAAAGGGATTGATAGCAGTAGCAGTAATATTCTATATCTATCTTGTTGCGTTATCTCATATCATACTTTCAAAAGCACAGTTGACTATTTCTACATGTAATTTAAGTAATTATTTTTTAGTTATAAGTTGTCAGAAGTACTATATCTATATATAAATTATTTGGTAAATCATTCTAACAAATATTTTCAAAACTGCTCTTTCTTTAAAATTCAGCATTCCTAAGCTGAGGAAGGTTCTTTTAAAATGAAACCAGTTCAGTGATTGGTCATTTCAAACTCCTGTCATGAAATTCTAATGGCACCATACTTGCCCTCTTCAAGTTGCTATTTACTCTTCAAAACAGCAACACAGCACAATATGTCATACTATGTCACAATATATTGTAAAGTTGCATTTCTGAGAGTAATTTCAGTAGAGATCACACTGAAGAAAGTTAACATAACAATAATAACAACCAAAACAGGAATGAAAACCACATTAGGAATAATGAGAGTCAAACTTAAATGTTCGCTTCTTAAGAAATTGAGTTGTCTATAGTTTTATTTTTTAATGTAACCACAATGCAGTTTTTAGGATAACTGACAAAACTCAGAATACCACAGTACATTGGCCATTTGTTGGCACGATGTCTATGGAAATAAAAGTTGATTATAAGACAAAGACTGAAAAATTTTGTAGGATACACAACTTTCCTCTTAAATATTGTCATTCTCTTCAGCTCTCTTCTAGGGTTTGTTAAATATATAACTGCAATTATCTTTGCTAAGCAAATTATTTTCGAGTTGATAAAGAAAAACTCTTGACTTTGACATTATCTAGTGACAAGAAGTTTAACATTGTAACACCTCAGTCTGGAAAAATAATGTCATCCAGGATGACACAGACTCTCCTTGACCAAAAGAGACACACTCCTCTGAGTCCTCTCTTTTTATTTTTATTGAAGTATCATTAATTTACAGTGTTGTATTAGTTGCAAGTGTACAGCAAAGTGATTCAGTTATACAAATACATGTACATATGTGTGTAGATATATACTTATATATATATATACATATACATATATATGTATATATGTATATATATAGTTTTTCTGATTCATTTCCATTATAGATTATTACAAGATACTTAGTATAGTTCCCTCTTCTATACCAAGGTCCTTGTTGTTTATCTGTCTTATGTATAGTAGCGTGTATATGTTAATCTTACACCTTTTTGACTAGGCCTCATCATTGGGCCATTTTTAAGGCCTACCTAGCTTAACTGTAGCAAGAATTCTGCTGAGTCAATTTAGTGACAATCCCCCCATCCTTGATATCGAATTATACTGGCTCACCTTCCATAGAATTCTGTTAAATTGGTTTTCAAAGAATCCCCCTACCCTTGAGGTCTCTTCTCAGTAACCTTCCGTCCACTGACCACTCCCAGCTGTCCTTGCTGTTTCCAGGTTGAACTCCCGCTCTCTATTTCCATAGTTATAGCACTTATCACAATCATCTTGAATAAAGTCTATTTTTAAAAGCATTGAAATAATTCTAGTTGATATAGCCAGGTAGGAGCACTGAGCAGTGTAGTTAATTAGCTAAATTACAAAAAAAAAAAAAGGAAAAGAAAAAGAAGAAAGAAAACAAACAAACAAGCAACCAAACAAACAGGAATCCAGTTTCTCTAGAGAAGGGACTAAATGTAATTTTAAGGTGTGGTCCCACAATTCAAACAATTATAGCTATAAATCCATGTAAAGGATACCCCCACAAAAAAATGTGAGTAAAAATAAACATGCTTGGAATCAGAGAACACAGTTAAGCAGAATTTCCCAAAGGTTTTTATGTTCAACTCTAAAGCAGTCAAGCTGATTTCCTTTATAGTCAAGAGCCATGTAAAGTTCCTGCTAGTGCCTCACACCCCCCTCATCCTTTTCTGGTTGTGAATCTAAAACACACATACAGTACATAGACACATTTTCAAAAAGCAGTGCTCAGAAATGACTGCATGTGTATTGTGATGAATAACAATACCCCAAGGATGGAGACACTATAAATTCAGCTTAGTTCAGCCCAAATAGCTGATCCCAGTTGAGGCGACAACTAGCCCACACCAACAGTTAGTAAACAAGTGGATTGTACTAACCATCTTTGTCTTTGAAGCATGAAGAGTTACACAAGACAAACAAAAGAAAAACAGTAACCACTTCAGAAATATACTTTTCTGGTTTATCCAACATTTTTGACATAGAAGTATAACACAAAGCAATGACAATGTAAGCAGAGAAAGATGAATACACCAAAAACAAGACTCTGTGACTTGTTAGAAGTAAAACAATATTTAAATAATTTGGAAAGAAGATCTCCAATAGAAAGGAGTTTGAAGACAGACATGAGTGTGATGGAACTGAACTTGATCCTGGCATAACCTAAGCTCTCAGGGAAGCGAACATCTATCTTGCTGAAATTTGATGAGAGGAATTAGATATTTTATTTTTACGGCTGTGTGTATAAATGTACATACCGTTAAGAGGTTTAAGACTATTTGTGATCTGAAGGAGAGTTAGGGTTTGTTGAGTTAACTTCTGTATGTGTGAATAAACAACAGTCTTTCTTTCAATGATATCTCTGGGCCCTTTTAATAAAACCAAGTGAAGTATAGGGGGAAAACTGATGGCAATTTCTCTCTTGATGGAAACCTATTTACTCCATTTCTGACTCTCAAATACATACATGTATTTGAAACTGAAATGACTAGTGAGAGTGGGAAATATATTTACAATATTAAAACATTCTACTCATAAGTCAATCTGGTGATTCTGGCATCCATATATTATTAATGCCTGGAAGTCAAGAGACACATGGTACATGATCTTCCCACATCACAGAAGCTTGCGGAAAGTTTTAGAAAAGGCCATATGGTTTTTCCTCCATTTACAAGCAGAAATGTGGTTTAACTGCTTCCCAGACATATTGTCATTAACCCTGCCATTTTTTTTTCCCAGTGAGACAGTAAGCTCAGTAATTCCTCCTGCTCCACATCCCTTATATGGTCAAATCTGAATCTGTCCTGTTTAACTTAATTTCATGGTCTCTTGTTTTAATAAGTGTTGGGGAATATCTTTCTCATCAGAAAAAAAAAAAAAAAAACCCTGCAACTCAGAATATTTTCTATCTCTTTTATCAGAAAGTAATTCTGCCATTGAAAGTTAATTCTCAACATTCCTCCTCAGATCTTGGTCTGGTTATTTCTACTGCATAGCCATCGCTCCCCAGACCACCTCATCCTACCCACCCCACTACCATATTTAGGGTAAAAAGGGTAGTACAAATTGAAAGTTATATATTGTAGAATCTGTGTTCTAGCTCATAATGCAGCTGCACTCTCTTTACTGTAAGCTTATTTCTTTGAATCCCATATTTCTCATTTGATCTTTTGACATATAATCATTGCTAAAGAGCCCAAATGGATAACATCAGCTTTGATTTTATAATAACACTCCAAAATATTTTATGTTCTAAGTGCCCGGGAAAGGTATAATGCATGGATATAATTTCTATTGGACAGTTCGATCCTTGGAACACATTCCCCTCTAATTCATACATAATGAATGCACGCTGGAAAACATTTATTAAATATTAACATATTAGAAATATAAAAGTTGAGTACATCTAGTGTAAAAGTCAGAGAACTGAATCAAAACTAGAAGGAATCTACAAGTGATTTCAGGACTTAGAATGAACTCCAGGATTTCCCGTTGTAACTCAGTGGTTAATGAAACCTACTAGGATCCATGAAGACGTGGGTTCGATCCCTGGCCTCATTCAGTAGGTTAAGGATCCGGCGTTGCTGTGAGCTGTGGTGTAGGTTGCAGATGCGGCTCGGATCCCATGTCACTGTGGCTGTGGTATGTGCAGTGGCACAGGCCTGTGGCTACAGCTCTGATTTGATCCCCTAGTCTGGGAACCTCCATATGCTGTGGGTGCTGCCCTAAAAAGACAAAAGGCAAAAAATAAAATAAAATAAAAAAATAGTATCTTAAAAAGAGTGAACCCCAAATACAAGGGGTTTAATACCAGTATCTCACAAAAATATACCACTACTGGCGTTTATTTATCATATATAGAAACTACAGGCCTGTATCAAATATTATTTCTGTGTGGCCCAGCACTTCCAGCTATCCACAGGCCTTTGACTTTAAACTTCCTTTTTTTTTTGGCCACAGGATCAGTAGGTAGCCAAATAATTATGAATGAAGTACATTACTATTTAAGTTCCCTCTATTTCTAATTTTTCCCCCCTTACTATTTACAATGTCTACTTTTTCTTCTTCAGTGCCTGGAGAGGAAATAATCCTTTATGATCTTCAATATCTTCTTTGCTCTCCCCTCTTCTTGGACACATTTCAACCTCATATTTAAATATATACACACAAGCACAGGTGCACACACATACACCCTTTAACATCTCTCTTTAAAATTTAATACATATTTAATATTTCTTTAATATTTCACTTACCTCCACACTTATTTAAAGATTGCATTTACACTCTGCTCCCAAGTCGCCATTTCCTTAACACCCTAAAAACTTCTTCCCACATCCCTTTTACACGAAACTGAACAAACTTGTGAAGGTAGCCAATGGCACCCCTGAAATCAAAGGATTTTTGCAGCCCTTGTTTTTCTCTACTGTTTAGCAGTCGTTGAAACTGTTCAGAAAGTTTTTTTTTTTTTTCTCCATTTTAGGGCCACACCCATGGCATATGGAAGTTCCCAGGCTAAGGGTCAAATCGAAGCTGTAGCTGCCAGCCTATGCTATAGCCACAGTAACACAGATTCGAGCCGTGTCTGTGACCTGCACTGCCACTCATGGCATCTGCTCACCAATGTTGATTTCTACATCCTGTTGTTGTCTTAGGCCTTCCTTACCCTATAGTCCACATGCAGGGATGCTCAGGCTGTGAAATGAGCTCTCTTCTCTCCTTTTGTACATCTTGGTGACTTTATCCTCTTTTCTGGCACTGTCTCCTGTCTGTGACTCCCGCACCTCTAAGTTTAATGGTGGCCTTTATTCCAACCACTCACTCTTCAGGAATGTCCTACCTCTCACTTAGAATCTGCTCAGTCCAAATTTAATGCTTCCTTCCTGAAAGAAACACACTCTTCTGTCCTATTTCTGTCGACGGTATTCCCTTTTTTTTTTTCCCCCAAGTTACTTGAACACAAAATTTTGAAACATTCATTAGGTGAGTTAATTTTCCTACCCGTACTTTTTTTTTCCTTTCTTTTTTATGGCCACACCTGTGGCATATGGAAGTTCCCAGGCTAGAGGTCAAATCTGAGGTACAGCTGCTGACCTAACCACAGCCTCAGCAAAACATGATCTGAGCTGCATCTGGGAACTACACCACAGCTCACAGCAACGCTGGGTGCTTAATCCACTGAGCGGGGTCAGGGATCAAACCTGCATCCTCATGAATATTAGCTGGGTTTGTAACCTGCTGAGCCACGATGGGAACTCCCTCCTACTCATATCTTATCAAATAATTTGCTTACTTCCTCTACCTGTTTTTTCCATTCTCCTGTGCTTCTGTAATTTAGGAACTGTTATGCCTTGTGCCTACACTATTTCAATGAAGTTTTATTGGGTCTTTCATCTCCACTCCCATCACACCTTTATTACATCATATAAATGGCCACACTAAATTACCCCTTTCATTATGTCATCCTGCTTAACACAACTCTGCAATACAAATGATCACTCTTAGTATGATATCCATTGCCTTTCATCTGGTTTTACTTTATTTCCCAGTTCGGTCTTTTGCTACTCTTCCTCTCTGCCCCCCACCACTGGCAACATTAATCACATCCACTTATGGTTCCTTGGGCATAGTTCATGCTTTCTGAGGCCATGTCCTTGTTCATACCTCTGGCCCTAACCTGCCAGAATTCTCTTTTCTTCTCCTCCTCTTAAAATCTTCACCTATAAACATCCAATCATTTCAAGATCCTCTAAATTAGCCAGCTCTGACTCAATGTTTTAAGGATCAGTCCAGCTTAAAGTAATTTTTTCTCTCCTGTGCACTTTTCCAGTTCCTCTCACTCACAGAGCACTAATCACACAGCATCATTTACTGCCCTGAAGTGTGAGGATTTGGACTCCTGGGTTCTCCCCTCCACTCTCTCCTCACATTCAGGCATAAGTCTCTCAAGGTCAGGGTTAATTTTTCACAACTTTGAAAACCTACTGCATTTGGCGTAGAGTTTTACACAATGTTAGAACTTAGTAAAAAGTAAGCTGAATGAATTCAGACCCCAAAACCATTACAAGCAGGAAAATACAAAAGACATAGACCTGATCATTATGAATTACCCTCTTCCTAATCTAGAGTCTGCTAAAAGCCAAGTAGATCTAGGTGACTTTGTACTAGGCAAATTCGCCATTCTTCACATTTAAATTAAAACAAAAACAAAAACAAACCCATAAATTAACACAGAATTTGGCTTACTTTCTACAGAATGAACAAAACAGTTTCACTTTAAGTTTCCCTCTAGTGCTTAAGAGTCAGCAGTTTTTGATGTGCATAAGCGAGAGAGAAGACAGAGAAAATTGTTTTCTTTCTTAAAGTAACCTCCAAGAAAGATCAATTTTATTTATAAAAATGGAAAATTGAATGTGGAAAAATTTTAAATGGCAATTTTGGTAAAGAGTTTTCCCATCACAAAAATATGTTTCAATATAATATGAGGTTTGATTTTTTGAGTAAATAAAAACTTCAAAGGTATTGTTTTTGTAATAAACATATTTCTCTAAATGTGCCCATCAGTGAATGACCATGTATTGAATAATCTGACGAAGAGGTAATAGCAGAATCTAAAATTTAAAATTATACATGCCTGCTACTTTAGATTTCTTTTATCATTTTATCATTTGGTTACCAGGATTCTTTGTATATGAAATAATCCCCAAAATTAAATTTAAAATAAACTGTATAGAAAAACATGGCTTTTGTAGAATAGAAAAAAAAATAAAGCAATGCATCATGGACCATACTGAAGAAATGGAAAAGTTACTAGGATTATTTTTTCTTTTTACATTGGCACCCATAGCATATGGATGTTCCTGGGCTAGGGGACAACTGGAGCTGCAGCTGAGACCTGTGCTACTACCATGGCAGCAGTGGATCTGAGCCACATCTGCAACCTGTTAGAGCAGGTGGCAATACCAGATCTCTAACCCACCAAACGAGGCCAGAGATTGAACTCGCATCCTTATGGACACTATGTCAGGTTCTTAATCTACTGAGCCACAACAGGAACTCCAAATAGGTATTAATTATTAAGACAGCAATCCATCCCACAGATAATTGACAGGCTTCTCAACACGATGTTAACTAGAGGTAGTACACAAGGGTGGCAATCCAGATTTTACTTTTCATAGTCATGTCCTGACACGAACATGGCTGAAACATCCACAGAGCTCCCCACATACAGCTATTGATTGCTATAGTCGAAACTAAACAATAGAAGAAAACGCTTTATGATAAATAAGAGTAAGATTAGATTACCATGAAGACAAGAAAAATAGAAATGATAGTAACACTACTTAAACAGGGAATAAGAGTTGTGGTCTGTTATGTTTTTATATAAACAGTTAACTGAAATTTATTAACTTAAAGTACAGAAATAACATAGTGTTTTTACGACAGAGGGATTAAACAGCTATGAGCAAGATAAATGTCAGATGTATGTTTTAATTTAGATCACATGCTAACTGCTAATAAATCATGACATGGGACTATTGGTTAAATAGGTCTCTTTAGTTCCGAATAAAAACTTCCATTATTGTCAAGGTTTGTATTGCATTAGTCTTGCCTTGATGGCATCTTACTTATCTAGATTATGTGCAGGAAATAATCTATAACTACATAAGTAAAATAGGTAAAACGGATTAGGGAAAGGCCAAATCTGTTGATCTATCAACTATAACATCATTTCCCTACTGTTAAATATAAACTTCATATTCTATCTAAATCCATAAAATACTTAATTTATTGTTACCAGATAAGGGATGTATCATTTGAATAAATGCATTTTTCAAAAGCAATCTGCAGCATGTTTATGAAGAAACTTTTTGGGGCTTCAGGAAAAGTGACTTCGAGTTGGTGATTAAATATTGATTTTATGATTTGGCCAGTCACTTAAAATAAATATGCTCATAAGTCAGGTTTAAATCTTGTGGCGCCTCATTGTCTTTCTCATTTTTTAGGTCAGGTCCGAAGTTCAGATAGCTTTTTTTTCTCATTAACCCATTACAATGTGCTGAAGAAGATCAACCACTTAACAAAATAAAAGTGACATCCAAGAGACCGCTACTCAATGAGTAAAAGTTGAATTTATCATCATTTATTGTATATATTAAAAGCATTGTATCATTATTTTAATTAATGTGATGGGGCAAAGAAGGGAAGGAGGAAGGAACAGAGAAAGAGAGAAAGAGAAAGAAAAAGAAGAGAAGAGAGTGAGGGTAGGAGAGATGGGGGGAGGGGGGAGGGAGGGAGGGAGGAATGAAGGAAGGCAGGAAAGAAGGAAGGAAGGCAGACAAAAAATCCTGACTCCTGTCTTCAATGAATTTATCATAACATGTTAAGGTTACAAATTCCACCCTTTTCTTGGAAAGCTGCACAAAGATGCCCATCTTGGGCATTTGCAAGGCTGTGCCTCCTGTATACACCCCACCCCCCAGACCTCCTAATTTCCTTTTACTGCTCCATTTTTCTCCAAGGCACTTGTCACTGACAGCCATAATGGATACTTTATCTATCTCCTTCTATTCTATCTCTTCATCACTAGATCATATGCTCCTAAAGAGCAGCGACTCTTGTCAGTTTTGTTCACTGCTGTGTATCCAGTGCTTAGAAGAGTGTCTGGCACTTACTAGATGCTCACTAAATATTTAATGACTAAATAAATGAGGGGACTATTATTATTTTTTCCCCCTAGACTTCTGGCTTGCATTTTCTAAGATGGGACTGTATTTTTTCTATCAAGCTTTCCCTTATGCAACAGCAGCCTGCATTACAATGTGATTCCATTCACTAGCTATGATTGGAAGCTAGCAAGTTATTCACACCTCTCAATTTCACCAGAATGGGGATTCACAGAATTATCTATGGGTTGTTGTGAAAAATGAATAAGAATTCACATGAAGTACTTAGCTTGACATATAACAAGTGTTTAATACATTTTAGTGGTTATTGTTCTTAAAACTGTTAAATTATTTTCTTCTGTTGCAAACAGCTCACCGATTCTTAAATCCTTACCTCATAATTAATGAAACTGGGGACATTCAGATTCAGGGCTAAGGTTACATATGGTTGAGTCTCCTGAAAAGAAAAAAGCTACTTCCTGTGTGGGCTGCTTTCAGCAAGCATTAATCCTCCTCTTGTGCTGCCCAGGACTGTATATACCTCTGTAGAAGAATTACCACACTGTATATCAATTAGCTGATGATGTTCAGTTTTCTCTGCTACACTGTGTGGTCTTTTAGGGTATGAAATCTCTGCATCCTATCACAAAGCAGCCACTCTATAGATATTTGCCCAATGGATGACTAACTGTACAGAAATGAACTGATTCTATTATTTGTAGTCACGTCACATGTGCACTTTCATTACTGTTTGAAAATTACATTTCTCAATAGATGGTGTAAATCTAGAGAGCAGGGTAGAGATTTTAGTGTAGGAGAGTGATGTGGAGCAGTGTGGATGAGAAATAAAAGCAATGCCCTGGAATTCAGTGATGTACTGTGAATAAAATGTGCTTAGAAGACCGACACAAAACCGATTCTTATTCTCTCATAAATGGTTACCCTATTTCAACAGTAATGATATAATTTATATCCATCTTACGTTATGGAAGTGTGACTATCCAGGGAAAAGTTCTAATAAAAACATACTGGATAAAGTTGAAAAGCACAATTATTAGAAATGAGGATTGCGGAAAAGGAAAGAGGAATACAGCTTGAGGGTTGACTACATGCAAGAATCCAAAAATACTTGAGATGGTAGGTGGTTCATAGGTATGTAAGACCACAGCAAAAATACTTTCAAAGAACTTATTGTAAAGGTCATCCAAATACTAATGATTTAATCATGCTAAAGCCTGTATTCAAATGATAAAAACTGACGGTACTTCACACAGGATAGTAAACGATAATTTGTACCTCTGGAAAAAGAAAGGTGCCTGAGACTGGTAGATTGTATTGTTGAATCATCCATTAAGTGCCTATTCAAAATAAGTGTTCAGGAAGTTCCCGTGGTCATACTAGAGCCCAACTAGTATCCATGAGGATGTGGATTCAATCCCTGGCCCTGCTCAGTGGGTTAAGGATCTGGCATTGCTATGAGCTGTGGTGTTGGTCACAGAAGCAGCTTTTTTCCTGTGTTGCTGTGGCTATGGTGCAGGCTGGCAGCTGAAGCTTTGATTTGACCCCTCGCCTGGGAATTTCCATATGCTGCGGGTATAGCCCTTTGTAGCAAAGCAAAACAAAACAAAAGCAACCCCCAAGTCAAAATAAGTGATCAGAAAGAAAAATCCCAGTATCAACACCCTTCTATGTCTAAAAAACCCAATATGACAAGCCTTCTATGTCTGTGTCATGAGGATAGACTCATGCTGTGAGTCTATCCTTTTGAGTAATGCTTCCCATTAGGAAGGTACTTACATTAGGTCTCAGCCTGGCTGCCAGATCATAGTATTTTTCAGCTGCTTCATTGAGGCTAGCCTGTCTGTTAAAGAAAATAAATAAATAAATAAATAAATAAATAAATACATACATACATACATACATACATACAGACATACATGCATACATACTATGTCATTTATTTTAAAATTGCAGATAGGTGAACAGAATCATTAGGCAGTAAAATGACATTAACTTTTAAAAAATTATAATCATGCCAATCAAATAAGTCAACGAAGCAAAAAAAAAAAAAAAATCATGTAAAACTGAATGCCCGTAATGTACTTGTCATTATCTTTAAATGACATCTCAACTTAATCTTATGCAGTAGGTATTAACATTTTAAATTTTCACATTAGGAATTAGAAATGTTATTTTCCTTTCCAACCTAACCCAGCTAATATGTTACAAGGTTGGGATTCTCCTGCATCAATATTGATGTCCCAGAAAAATCTTACCTTTTAAAAATAAAGTGTCAAGATTACTATTTAGATGCTTTTGTCTTATGAAAATAGTAAATATTTACAGGTTATTAAAAAACAAATTCTGTACCCATCTAGAAAGTTACTTTCTTTCTACTTCAGGAGAGGAACCTGAAGTCTGGGGGAAAAAAAAAAAAAAAGAGGTTAGCCTCTCCCTCTCTTTGCTCTCTGGCCATCAGGGTGGGCAAATGATGTAGCCTCAGGTAATGGGATGTTCTTGCTCAGGACTTTCATTCCTGAGCAAATGACAGAAAAATGACTAGGATTTGCTCATAATGGTAGAAGCAACAGGACTATGTCTTTGTCTGTCTTTTCCTGTAAAAGACTGTTATTGGATGTCCTTCTTTTTTATAGGAAGAATCTGGGGCTACCTTATTTCCTGTTGATTTAAGCTATGTCTTCTAGTCTATAATGAACTCAAGTTCCCACAGCCTTCAAATAGCTAGCTACAGCCAGTGTTTCTTAATTACCACCAAATACCATGAGCGGCACAGCTGACATACAAATGAGATGCCCAGCGAACTTCATAAGTTTGTGCATTGTCTGTTCTTGCAATTCACAGCAAACCTTTTGGTTCAGCTAATTGGTTAACAGAAGAAATCAAATGTCCAGCCAACCAGCCATCAAAACACAGTATGTTTTTCAATCATGCCACTGCTTTCAGAAAACCCACCAAGATGGTAGATAATAAGAGCTAGAAGCTCCTGCAGATTGAGTGGTAATCTGATGATCATATTTGTGCGGTAGAGAAGAAATGCTATTGGAAGAGGACAAATTCAACTTCAGATGATGTGTATAGCATAATTAGAATGTAAATAACAGCAGTTAATGCCTTGGGTTGAAATGGAGTGTTCTCTTGAAACTGTGATGTGAAGAAGCTTTTAAGACAAGAAGATCGCAAAGAGGTCAGAAATGAAAAAGAGAAACAAAAAGTAACTTTCTTAATTAGAAAACCACCTCTCTCTTTAAAAGAGAGGACAGAGTAGCCATACATATAAAACTGAATTTGCACATTGGTCAAACCAAATAAGAACTATAAAGACATATGCCATGCAACCATATAAATTATAGGACTAGGTGAAGATAACATCTCTCTAGAGAGCAGGACATATTTTGCTAATTTTTAAACTAAAAATAATTAAAACCACTGCTATTTTTAATGGGGTTACAGAGAAAGTAAAAACCCTTGACTTCAGGCTCTACTGGACTCATGACATATTACAACGTGTTGCTGCAATTTATATTCTCATAAATGTTGAAGTTCAATTTCAATATGTCAAGAAAAGTACTTTAGTCTGGTATGAAATAGTAAAAATTCTCTCACTAGGGTATTTAATGAAGGTCCCTCCACCAAATTATAGAATCACTTTGGTTCACATTCATTTGGAAATTTGAACCAGAATTTATTAGGTCATGCCCTGGAAGGGTTTTCTCCAGAGGAAAATAAAAGGCATGGAGGTAGGAAATTAGAGTAACTTAATACCACAAAGAAGTAAGTTACTTTGAAGCAAGATCAACCAATAGAGATATCTAACATGGAAAGTATAGCTATCATTAATATTCATCTTTATGGACATTCAAATTCATGAGGTAGATAAGGATCAAAAGAGAAACTACAGAATTCGCTAGGTAAAATGCCTTTAAAATAATAATCAGTGCACTTGAAAAAAGTTTTCCCTCTAAAAAGGTTATTAGTCTTTCAAGTCTTCACTGTCCTCAGTTTTTTAATCCCCAAAGGAAATACACAGTTTAGAAGACTTAGCTTCTTAAGCCAGAAGTAGAACTGATGATATTCTAATGAAATTTCAAAAACTACAGATAGTAGAATTAATTAGATTTGTCCTGTGACTGTGAAAATTAATTTTGACTCTACAATTTTGCTTATAATATTAAAGAGTTTTTACTGACTACTAGTCAGTAGGCACTTCTGGAAACACATGGAAAATTGTAGGAAAAAGAGTATGTCAGTTCTATCCACTGAATCTTCATATATATCCTTGTTTTACTCTCCACAAGGAGAGAAAACTCACGAGGAGCTGTCCAATGTCTCCTCTATGGTGTAAGCTGTATCGCCTCTCCTTTCTGCAAGAAGCATCCTGGGAATGCTTAATAAATCTTAGCTGTAAAAATGACTGAATCACTAATAAACATTTGAAAACTGAGGAAATTAGTAATATTCTGCTAATTACTTAGGGAATTCTATTAAATATTGCCTAGAACCTCAACCACTGGATTGTGAGAAATGGGTTACAACACTCAGGTTCCCAGGACTATTAGGATCCAACTACTGAAAGAAGCTGATAAAATATACTTTTTCTGAAAATCCATATTTTTTTTATTGTGTTCATTACTTCTTTTCAGGGACAGTAAATTTTCTATGTATTAATTCTAAAATTTCATGAATTGAGTACTCCATTTAAATATCATGAGTCAATGGTTGTTGTTAACCACATTTCAAGGATGATTAAAGGGAGACTTCGAGAAGGTGATAGCTTCCCCAAGGTAATATAACTGGTAAGAGGTCAATCTAAGAATCAGGGACACTAAAAAAAATACCTGAACAACGGGACCATGCTGATATCTTTGTAAGCATCAGATGTAACAATGTCAGGTGATACATTGTTCTGTGGCAGTTGACCACCACAATTCCTACATTAAATCCCAAGAAAGGAATAAAATATGTTTTCCTATTATTATGTTTAAAATACATGGTTTAAATGTAAGAAATGAGATTTGAGTAGAAGAGAATGTGGAGAACATCTGCAATGACAGGTCTTACTTCCTGTCCAACTCCAGTTCCCAAATTGATGAAAATGAATTTTCACCATACATAGCAGAGGAAAAGATAGTTTTAGGAACAGTGAAATGCACTATTGTATTTTGCCCCATGTACCTCACACTCTTCCAAAAAGAGGGAAGGGGAAGTAACTCAGGGCAAAAGCAAAGGAATAGGGAATGATAAAACACAAAAGCAGTGTTTGGAAACTACTTTCTTACATTCATGATCTCCCATTTTTGGTGGAAGGTGGTCACAACTAGACAGAAAGGAGAACCATGAGATTCTACATGTCTAAGCTAAGGACTCAGGAGGTGGGTAAAACAGAAAGTAGCTTGTTCTGCCAAGAGATCTCCCATCCCAAGTCATATGTAGACAATGTAGACAACCTTGTGTCTGGTCACAACACAACTTACAAAAGACAGGAATGAGATGATGAGTAAGGAAAATTACTCTTACTTGCAAGTCACACTGGGTCCAGATGGGTGACTACCCTAATCTAATGTGTTACTCTGAGTCTATGTCCCATATCTAGAGAATAAAGGTTTAATCACCATGTCAACAATAGACATCAATTAGAGACTCATGGAGGCTCCTTTCTTATTATTAACTCCTGCCCATCATACATGTAGGGCCTTCTGCCTCTACACACTCTCTGTGGCCTCTCAGAGAGAGGAAAGATAAGGAAGTAGAAAAAGCTAGATTGTATTTTAAACTAGACTATAAAGCAAAACTTGAATTCTAAAGAAATCACTGGATTGGGCTGATTATATTTTTAAAGTCTTTAAATTGAGTTTTTGTTCCATCAATGAAAATGTAGGCTCAGAGTGAATACAAATAACAAATGTCATCATTTGATTACTAAAGAACTCCATTTTTGCACATGGGACTATAAAACTTACATCTGTTGTAAATATAGAAACATATTTCATACAGCTAATTCCTCTCACTGGTATTATTTTATGAGAGAAAAGTATTTTTGGAACATAGGTTTAGGGCCCAATACTCTTAAAAGAAAAGATGTATAAAAGAAATTTGGAAATCAATTGTTATGAAATAAGAACTTAATATACCCTGTAAGATGTTTAAGGAGAATCTGATTAAAAGAATCATTTATAATTATCTACATTTTTATGTATTCTATAAGAATTATAAAATTAAAGGTTGGTAAATTTAAATTACTTCTCTGAAAATATTAAAAAATAAAAATTTAAGTAGCATTTAGAAGACACTCTTTAACTACAATTGTTAAAGTTATGAACTGTCAATTTTGAATTAAACTTTAATATGGATAATAACTGACTCACACAAATGAATATTTTATTAAACTCTTGGTGATTATTTTCAAGGATAACTTAACGAATATATATTTTTTTAAACTAGAGAGATGTTTGCTCCTGTATCGTGAAAGCAGAGTGAAACAGCAGCTGAGATTTCCTGGATTAATGCCAACTTGCTAAATTTACACTTAGCCTTAAGTTACTCAATGCAGAGCTAAATCTTAATTCTAGCTGATAAAATGTACAGAAAGAATAGAAGTAGAACTAAATAAACAAGGACATAAAAATGTATGGAAAAATCTTAAAACAACAAAACCAGAGTCACATATATGTAAAAATAATAGAAGAAAAAAATTCTGTAATGAAATTGCTAGAATAAATTATTTATGATCAAGGCTTCTTAAATGAAAACTCAGTCAAGACATCAAAAATGGCTATATGACCTATAGACATCTGCCTTGGTACTAAACATACAGGATGGAGAGGCAAAGTGGAAATGTAGCAATAACAGAGGAAAAGACTATTCTGATGGTACAGTTTTACAAAAAGATACCTTGAAGTTAGAAGGTGCTCGATGCCCTTTAAGAGTTTAAGCCCATTCTTTCGTGGTCTCAAATCTTTTAGGGCTGCTAAGGCCAGGTTAAGCCTATATCTAGAAAGATTACATAATGAAATGTACCAGGAAAGTTAAAAGGGAAGAAATGTGCATTGGCAATGTCAACTATAATATTCCTATATTGTATATTACCTCAATTTACAACATAGGAGGGTGGGGGGATGCACTGAGGGATTGGGGTGGAAATGCTACAAAATTTCGTTGTGATGATTTTTGTATACCTATAACTGTAATAAAATTCATTAAGTAGTAAAAAAAAAAAAACCCAAAAAACTAAATACCTCTTGTGTTAATGCTTGGTGCAGAGAAGGGGTTGAGAAAGGTGATAGGCGAGGCAAGCCAGAACTTGCTCACAGAAGTTGTTTGGGAACCAACATAATAAGTATCACTTGGGACCGTCTAAGGGCAAAACTGCAGGTACCACCCAAATTAAAATGCTAAATCAGAACATGCGATTTCACAAGACCCCCAGGTGATTCACAGGTACGTTAATGTCAGAGAGGCATAGGGTAGGAAAATGCCTACCTTCAATCTCATCTGCCTCACCCCTTTGCTTTAAAGACCTTACCACTCAATACAACCTAGTTGAAATAAGCCCCTCTCGTCCAAAAGTTGGCAGTAAAGTACAATTTATAAGTGGAAAACCTGGTAAATTTTCATGTGGTCTTTGATCATTTGAGTAGTGTTAAAGAAGAAAATACAATTTAGAAGGCCTTGGTGATATACATATGTACATATATCCAACATCCATATATGTACCTCTGTGTGTGTACATTTACAATCTGCTTTCAGAGAATAATCTGATTTTTGTTCCTTTAGCACTTAAGAACTTCAATTTTATGTCACTACCAGTGAAATTATTTGAGAATGAAAATTGAAAGACAACGATTCTGTCTCATGCATTCACTCTCCTCTCTAGAAATTAGAGAAACAATGGAAACTGGTTGTTTCAGTCAGTTTTGCTTTCCTTACTACCTTAGGGAGCAGTGACAGCTTGGGCCCTTAGGTCTGGGAAAAAAGGTAACTGCATGCTTATCTCAGTAGAATGTCCTATGTCAGACAATATACCATGGTGGTATTTCTAAAAACTTAGTAACCTTTTGGGAGTACAAACTTGGAGTTTGCTTTCCTATTACCATAAACGGATAATTTAATAATATTGGAAAGACTTTCCTATTTAGGATTTACACATTTGAATACTTGTTACTCCCTATAAATCCTTTTTCTGTCAATAAACTCAAGAATCACATCTTTTAGGTAACCAATCAGTTATAAACCTGTGAGGGAGACAGTATGACAACAGTATTGTACTTGGCCAGAATACACTAAATTTAAACCCCAGCTTTACCAACTGTGGGAAATACTGACTCTCTTTGAGCCTCAGTATCTTCATCTGTAAAATGGAAATATTAATGTCTATTTCATATATGTCAATTATAATTAAGAGAGTGACAATTAAAATGCAAAATACGGTGCCAGGCAGACAAGAGATGTTTGAGAAAATACTTTTTTTTTTGTTTCTTCATTACCCTCTAAGTAGATTAAAAAAAAAAAAAAAACATTTTCTACCACAGTTCTTGAATGTTGTGAAAAAGTTTGTTTTTAGTGCCTCTAGACTTCCTCTCAGGTGTCAAATATGTTCCTGCACTTTCTAGCTTCCAGTTCTGGGAGAACACTGAATATATTCATTCATACAAAATGTTTCTAACAGAATAATTGATTCAATATTTCCTCTCACAACTCTATAGACATAACTCTACTGAATTTTAGTATTTTAAATTCCTTTGATATTTTCCTTTGATGATAACCAATCTGCGTTTTTTAAGGCTCTCATCTGGAAACATCTAGGACTTTTTCCATTTTATTTGAAGTACTAAAAATGTCAGCACATGTAGTCAACGTTCACATTATGTAAGGCCTTCAACATCTGTAATCACCCTTCCTGGAAATGTATTTGGTAATTAGCTGCAATGTGGATTCTGTCTTTCCAAGCAAAGCAGAGGCCATGAACTCCCTCATCGTCCAACTTTCCTCTAGCCAAAATATCGGCACATGACTCAGTTTCCACTAATCAGATGCAACCTCAAGGGACTCAAAGTCAAAAGTAAGCAGAATGGGGAGGAAGCTGCGCCCAAAAGAAGCATCTTTTACTGAATGTGGTGTTTGCTAATGTGGTGTTTACTTGGTTCCTCATAGGTGATGGTGGAGGAGCTCTGGACTGTAAAAGCTGCTGAGCCCCAAGGAAAATTGAAGGTTGGGGATTATTTCTGGCTGTGTAGAGCACTCTCAAGTCTGTGCACTATAGAATATTTTCAGTAAATCCTGTTTTTGCTTATACTGACAAGAAAGCATTAGTTTGCAACTAAAAAATGTGACCCATACAAGACAAGTATAGGAGTAGATCTGTTTTCATTAATTTTGTTTTCAATATGATTATTAAAGACTTTTGTCCTATCTTGGAAATTTTCTCTGTTTGTTGATAACTATTTATCTGCTCTATGTTTTCTTTCATTAATTTTCTATTTATATTAAGATTTACATAACAGGATTTCCCGTTGTGACTTAGTGGTTAACGAATCCGACTAGAAACCATGAGGTTGCGGGTTTGATCCCTGGCCTTGCTCAGTGGGTTAAGGATCCGGCATTGCTGTGAGCTGTGGTGTAGGTTGCAAACACAGCTTGGATCCCGCGTTGCTGTGGCTGTGGCGAAGGCCAGCGGCTACAGCTCCTGTTAGACCCCTAACCTGGGAACCTCTATATGCCACGGGTACGGCCTTAGATAAGGCAAAAAGACAAAAAAAAAAGATTTATATAACAAAATATTAAATTATATATGTATATGCTATATATAACTATACACACATATATAGCATATAATTATATACATATATTTATATATACACAAAAGTATATATCACATATTATGTAAAGACTACATATATGCTACACAGGTATATGCAACTATGTACACGTAGTTGCACAGTATATATAACTATAGAAATATATATACATATAATTATTAGTGCATATATACTATTCGCAATCTATCATCCAATGTTTTAACTTTTCAGTCATCATTTTTATGTCTTCAGTATTTTCCATTAAGTTCTTAGAAAATATCTATAACATCTATTTAAACTATGAATCTAACAAGTTTACATTGCCTCCACTGTAGTTATAAAGTCAAAGATCCTATTAATTGCTTAATAATCTCTTCTGATATACAAGTCCTCTTTCCAACTATCTATTTTATTTTCACAGATATATTCTATATAAGTCAGGTTAGTTTACACTGTAATAATAAACATTCCAAATCTCAGTGAATTAAGATAAAATTTATTTCACATTCACTCAACTTAGCCAGTGCAAGTGAGAAGGGAGGTTTGTTTCCCTTTGCTTTCTTCAGGATCTATTTCCACAAATTCCAAGTCAGAAAAAGGGAAAAGCACTGTTTCCTATAATTTTGGCTTAAAAGTGATACACATCACATTTGCACATCCAGCAACCCAAACGAGACCCATGAAGGTTTTCAACTTGGAAGAAGGCTAGAAAGTGCAATCCTATTATGTTTCTGGAAGGCAAAAGGCCAAATATATTTGGTAAATAGCACTGATGCTTCCTCATCACATAATGTTCTTGTGAATCACCTTGACAATGACAACTTGGAATAGAAATGTTCTAATTTTACAGAAAAAGATCTTTACCCATTATGGAGAATTAAAATGAGTTTGTTAGAAATTTCTCAAATTTCAAGCCTCTTGAAGATCTTAATAAGATACAGCTTTGCTCCTTGATGGGCACTTCCAGTCTAGTCTCTTTACATGGAATGATTTTTTCCTTTTTCTTTTGGCTTTTCTGATGAGCAATTTTTTCCTTATTAATAGATTCTTTGGGTCAATTCACAGGGAACTAGCTGAGGAATGGGAAGTTAAATGAGTGCTTCAAATCATATCTTAAACTACAAAATTTCCTAAACTGCTGATTTGGAATATTAAGTCAAATATTAATATAGCTAAACCAGACACAAAGAGGAAGACAGCTGTCCTTTCCCTCACAACCAAATGATCACCAAACTTTGCCAATTTTGTCTCCTAAATATCTTACAAAAGAACAGAGCTCTTAAAGAAAAAAATTTGTATGAAATTCAATTTATAACAATTTGGCATCCCCAGGGGAAATAGATATAATATTGAGTAAGCAAAATCTTGATAGTTAACCATTCAAGGGGTTGTAAAACCAATAACCTTTCTTATTCTTTTCAACAAATGAAGTCCTAAATGTTCTTGATTAATAAGGAAAGAGGTTGTGTTCATCTGTACAGTAAACATTCAAGAAAAACTTGAATTCAACAGAGCTGAAAAAATAATTTAAAAAATTCATGGAGACTATCACCAATGTGAAGAGGATTTGGCTAGGCTGCAGTGGTCATACTTGTAATCAATATAGGAAGGTGCTGACTGAAGGCAAATTAATGAGGAGATTGCAGAAAGTTAAAGAGAAGTTTCTGAAAAATAAATCCTAGGAGTTCCTGCTGCGGCTCAGTGGTAATGAACCTGACAGTACCCATGAGGATGCAGGTTTGATCTCTGGCCTTGCTCAGTGGCTCAAGCTCATTGCCTTGAGCTGTGGTGTAGATCACAGATGCGGCTTGGATCCAGTGTTGCTGTGGCTGTGGTGTAGGCCAGCAGCTGCAGCTCTGATTCGACACCTAGCCTGGGAACTTCCATATGCGGCACATGCAGCCCTAAAAAAAACACCAAAGTCGTAAAGGTTTCTATATCACTAATATATAACAAAAACTTTCCAGTGGTTTTAGCACTAGCATTATAACTAAGGAAAAGTTACAAGCCATATATTTAACAAGGACATTTTTTGTAATGTTCTTATAATGAGTTTTCATTGGTAGACCTTAAATTTCAGACACTGATTTAATATGCAGCAAAACACATTGTTGATGAAAGTATCTATTATGATTATGATTAAGATGAATTAGCTTGTAGAATCTTGTATGTTCACATCCTTGTAAATGGTTTATTGTGACTAAAAGCATAGTGTTTTATTCATGAAAAACAACAAGGTCCTCTTCCCATCATAGCATCTAACCTTATCATACAAATTAAAGTGTCTTTTAAAAATTATTCTTTCATTGAAGGTTTTTGCAAACTATAAACTAGCCATAGTTTATTTTAAACTATACTGAAAGTCAATTGAATCCTGATTTTTCTTTGTAGGTAACTATTTTAAGAACCCTAAGCATTAATGTAGAGTTAAGGTATTAAACTGAAACCTTGCAATATACTCTTTCCTTTCAAACAAACTTTGAATTTATTTAAAACTTATTAAAAGCCAAGGAGGAAACCACTAAGATACAGCTATAGCAATAAACTCAAATTATAAACCCAAAGTTAACTTACAAAACTTGCTGTAAATATTGGTTCCTGGGGACAGGGGGTAGGTGAGAGTGCATGGTTACAAAAGGACAATACAAGGGATTCTTGTGGTGATGGAAACAGTCTGTATTTTGGCCAGAGTGATGAATACATAAATCTACATGTGTGATAAAAGTGCATTAAACTAAATGTACACAGACACACACAAGTAAAACTGGGGAAACCCAATAAAACCAGTGCATTGCATCAATGTCAAAATACCGTATGATATTGTATGGCAGTTCTACATGATACCACCATTGGGAAAATTGAATAAATGATACAGGAATCTCTCTGTATTATTTCTTAACTGCTCGTAAATCAGAATAAAAAAATTTAATGTTCTACTTTTCTCAAAAGTCCATGTTCTAAAACCTTCCAAATGTGTACCAATCCCTCTGTTATTTTCCTTCCCATGTAAAAGTAACCTACGTAAGTAGAAACTTGTGCCTAGAAGCCAAGCTCAGAGCCCATACATAGCATTAATGTCACCTAGTGAAGCATTTAAGCAGAGATTTAACAGAATTAAATTCAGGTAAGAATGTGTGAGAAGGGGTATACATATGGCTAATAGAACAAATAATGCTTTTTAAACAACTGTATAAATTATCTGAGTGCCTTAAAAAATCCTCCTTTAAGGCATAGACTTTTACTCTATAGTCACCCAAAAAATTAATTTACCTTTTAATTGTTTAGTTAGTATTCAAAATAATCTTTCTGAAAACAGATGTAGTAAAGGTCTAAAAACATATATTGTTTCAATACATAGCAACAGTGCTAATTATAGGGCCAATTTGAGAACTTGATAGGCCTTAAGTATATTTGTATTTGATAACCCTCTATTAACAAGCACAATAAAATGTATCTACAGTATAATTAGTATAGAATGCAAATACTGAGAGGCAGTTGACTAATAGTCATAATGTTTTGTTTTAGAGACATTTCATTAGACAATTTTACAATTTTCTTTTGTATTTTATGGCCAATAATTTTTGAAGGGAAGGGAAAAGGAGCCTTAACAATTTTCAGAGAGCCCTAAACACTCATATACCCTACATACTATGTACTTAAACTATAATGAGTTAAATAGTCCCTACTGATCTCATCATGGTTAAGCAGCATAATTCACTTTCAGAATGTGGAATAAGATGGTAAAAAAAGGCGAATTAGTATAATTGATTTAATTATATCATATTAATTTAATACAATTAAAGCTACAGTGTTGGTATCCTCAGGCACATAGCAAAAACTAACCTTAGCATGTGGGCAGCATTGAAGACCACATCAAACTCTGTGCTGTCCAGTTCAGCTGCCTTTTTTGCCATCTCGGCTGCTTCTATGAGGCGAGCTTCTTCCAGAAGAAACTGACCTGCCAAGTATGAAAACAAGTGCACTTTAACTTGGAGAAAAATAATCTTATGAAACAACTAAAGCTGCTATAGGAAAAAATGGAAGAATGAAGCTAAGATTTATATGTGCCATATACTTATGTGCTCATTATTATATTTTATATGCCTTTCCCTTAATTGCAGTATATCTTAACACACCTAATCTGGTACATTAACAATTTTTTTTAAATCCTCCATAGATTATTGAAGCAAGAAATAAACAAATTTAAAGACATATTATAAATATGTAAAAATATTTTTAAAAAGTAAAAAAAATATTAAAGAAAGACTACTGGGAAAACTACTGTTTTCTGATGGTCAAAGTGTTTGAGGTTTAAGGCACTATATTAGTTCTGCTAAATCCCCAGCTCTGGTGCAATATATTTTAGTAAGCTACCACCCAACTGGTTTAACAGTAGTTGTTTCACCTATATTAAGTCACTATAATCATGATGTGGCATCACTAGTATAAAATTTAATTACTGGCTATAAACCTCTGTGATCCTAAGATGATAGTTGCTCTGCAGAAACAAAAGATGTATTACAAATGAATTGAGTTGATTTAAATTATTTTCCCTTCAATACAGCTTTTGTCTCTGACACATAAGCACAAACAGGGCTATCCATATTGAGATATATTTATGTCTTATATGTAAGTAACACTAAAATTATTGAAAGAACATAGAAAAGTTAGTTTAGCATGAACTTAGACTGACTAACAAATACAGAAGAAATATTAACAAATTCAGATTTTTGAGATTGCTTTCAGGTCAGCTTTGCAAGGTTAGAATTATTGCAGATAGAACCACACAATTCTTTAAAACTGTATCTTGAGAATTGTTATATGATGCTATCCCAGAATTACATTGTAAAGGAAAGAAAATAACATAAAATTTGGGTCCAATTTTAAGGCTGTAAACAGAGAGAACAGTCTGCTTTTTTTTTTTAACAGCTAGGGATTTATTAGCAGCAAAAGTAATGATGTTAAGCCTTATCTGATCAGATAATCAAATGAAAACCAAATTAAGGGATGACAGAGATATGCAGAAACCACCCATACAACTGACAGGCTTAGAGAGTTGTCTTCTATCTATTCTTTATTTGTGCTTTGGGATTCCTGTTTGCTTAAAGTTCATGTCTTTAACAATATAAATGATAGTAATAAAAATGATTTGCAAGTCCTAAGGCACACAGAGAAACAGAAGAACCTAAAAAATGCTAAGTTCCCCTCCTCCACTCCCATCCCCACCCTGAGCTGTTAAGAGGAACACGTTGTTTACCATTTATCTAGTACATATTACAGACTGTCTTTTGACCTAAAGGGACTTAAAATACAGGGGAAATTTTCTGTTTCAAAGATTTATAATAAACCACAGCCATACTTGTTCTTGAGCATTTCTAAATTTCAGTTGGTAAGGACTGGTGAGTAAAAACAGGACTAGGAATTTAATCTTACTTTTTAAAATGAAGAGATAAAAATTTTCAGGCCAGAAGTTGGAGATCCTTCAGTTATTTCTACAAAAAGTTTTACATTACTTTCTTAGTTTGTCACCAAACATTTGGTACTTTTCTTATGTCCCAAAACAAACATAATTGTTGGGCCAACAATTAAGAAAACAGTTTTATAAACAGTTATGTTTATAAATAGAAAAATGTATTACTGATGAAATTCACATAGATGCTAACTCTATAAATACGGTGATGTGAGATTCAACTTAAAGTATATGAGGTTTTCACAAAGTTCCCTGTGGCCTAGCAGTTAAAGGATTTGGGATCTGGCATTGTCACTGCTGGGGCATGGGTTTGATCCTTGGCCTGGGAACTTCCACATGCCATGGACACAGCCGAACAACAACAAAAAAAAGGTACATGAGGTTTTAAAAGAATAAAGCAAAAGTTGGATAATCTGTGGCATAGTTAATAATAAATATCTCTTCACATATATCTTAGTAAAGGATACCAGGGTAAATCAACTTTTCAGTTAGTTATGCTTTTACACATTTAAAAAATTAAAACATAATATTTATTGCTACCTGTCTTCACAGCACATTTAACTAACTAAATGCATTAATAAATATATGAATTATGTGATATTTAAACAGAGGATAACATAGTAATTTATCAATTGTTCTTTTTTCCTTTCCAAACAGCTATTAATTTTAAAATGTATTCTGCATTAATAGTTAGAAAAATGTAATAATCAATGGAATAATGAAGGTTATTTTCTTAAAATTCATTATTCCAGATGGTAGAGGGAAAAAGATATATATATATATATATATATTAATTCTAGTAAAAAAGAAAGAAAGGAATGAAATCCATACTGCCCACACAGAATCAGAGCAGGACAATGACAAGAAGTCTATGTGATAAAGATAGTGATACTCAATGCCATAAGAGAACAGCTTATGTGCAACGTCCAGGGCAAAGCCTTTCAAATTTTGTTAATGCTAAACACATCTCTGATGTTCATCAACAGCAACAACAAAAGGCTTAACATTAACTAATGGTGTAAAATCAAATACCCAATTTTTAAAATATTTAAAAGCATTTCCTTATGTTTTAGGTAAGCTTTGCATAGAACATACTTTGTAGCAGCTTCCAAGATCCCCAAACTACAGGAAAAACATAATTTTTAGTATTGTAAATAGTGACAGAAAAAAATCCCCATATGATCAGTTTATAACTTAGAATTCATTCATCATGCTAGCATTCAGAAAAACCATAACACCACATATTAGTAAAGTATTTGCATAATTCCCTCCACTCTGTTCTTGACAGGCCATATATCTCAATAGCCCAGTGTTAGTGTTCGTCCATGATAACGGCATAAAACATTACAGAGTGTGAATCATTTGGTGTCTTTTTAAAAAAGGGAATTTGAAAATCCAAACAAAATTTGAAAGCCAATTATTATTCTGCTATGTTATCCAATGATGGTTTGTTTGAAATAGAGCCCACAATTGGTGGAAAATAGAGCAATAAGCATTTCAAATACATAGAGCCAACATAAATAAAGAAACAAAGACATACTAGGTTTCTTTTAAATAAATAATTATCCAAAGAGCCTAAATTCAAAACAGAGATCCTAAATTGATGTTACTGGAGGAACAGTAAGAAACAAAACTTGTCCTTTCTCCTGAAAGACTTTACCTCAAAACACTCCTCTTCCACCAGCTTCTTCTATTTTCCTCCTACCAGACACTGGCTCAGACTGTGAGCTACTTCCACTTTCCTAGTGTAACCTGCTGCTCCACATCCTTCTCTGACCTGAACTTTCAGCCTCTAAGGTTTCTCTGCCTTGTCCCACCCCCATCTCCAGGGCTGTCTTGCCTACCTATTGTAATAGGACATCTTTTATTTTTATGACCTGAAATATTTCTTTCTTGGTGAATCCTTCTTTGACCACTTTCCAATAAGGTTAGAACTCGTTATGATTTAAATTCACTGTGAGGAGTTCTCGTCATGGCTCAGTGGTTAACAAATCCGACTAAGAACCATGAGGTTGCGGGTTCGATCCCTGGCCTCGCTCAGTGGGTTAAGGATCCGGCGTTGCGGTGAGCTGTGGTGTAGGCCGGTGGCTACAGCTCCGATTAGACCCCTAGCCTGGGAACCTCCATAGGCCACGGGTCCGGCCCTAAAAAGACAAAATAAACAAACAAACAAACAAATAAATACATAAATTCACTGTGATATAATTTACCATCTAAACCACAGCACTTAAAAGAGTAAAGGGGAATAGCATTATTAATTGTGCTGGAACAAGGGGGATTAAGTGAGAATTGTCTCAATATGGCTGTCCCACTACAGCACATATGACAGACAGGCTGTGGATCTCAGTCCTCTTGCCATGATCACCGCTGGGACGTGAACTGTTTTATACAATAAGGCACTGAATAACTGTTACAAGTGAACAATACTAGCAAGTGAGACAGAGTTGTTCTTCACTGAAGCACATGAAGGTCCACAGTTGCAGCCACAGAGACTGAGCGAGATCCGGAAGCTCGGTGGATAGGAGCTGCTACCCTCAGTGGGGACTGAGGGCACCTCAGTCTGAGACAGGATGGAGCCAGAACACCACAGGTATTGATGGGAGTTGGAAAAGGAAAGCAAGGAAACCTGAGGAGGTCAGGACTCTGAGGAGTCCAGCCACACTGGTGGATTTCGTAAGACCAGAAAGCTTGCCTTTCCCAGTGGTTCTCAGGCTTTAGTGCACATCAGAATCATCTGGAGGATTTGATAAACTCTTGATAAACCTACAGTTTTCAGATATACTGGGTCTGGGGCTGAGCCTGTGATCTGCAGTTTTAAAGTTCCCAGTTGAAGTTGATGCTGCCAGTTCAGCACCCACAACTGAAGAATCAGTTGCCTTCTGGGAACAAGAAAATAAAGGTTTTACAGCCGTACTATGGACTCTGTGTCTGGGATTAAACACCAGTTAGACTGAGCTCTTCTGGTAATCATCTGCCTGTGACATGCGCTTCCTCATATTACAGGCATAATGACCAGGTTACACATACATGTGCAGCTAGAAATACACATGTATATGAATCAGATATACTCACTACATACCAGTTTACTCTCTTAAAGTAAGGAGATTTAAGATTTTTATCCCTCATTTGCAGACTAGCACTCTGAGAAATCATTTCTCTTTCACATATAGTACACGAACACCTTTGTGTTTGATAATTGAATAAAATTTCAAATAAAGAAACCAAAAAAAAAATTCAAGTAAAATACATTTTGTTCTCCTGGGTGTATTGCCCTAGCACACTTTATAATCATTTCTTTAGTTTGTAATTTATCTTACCCAAGTTAATTACCATCATCTTCATTTCATTGTCTCTAATCAAAGGGAGAGGAAAAACAAGATGAGAAGTTATAAAGAAAAAACAAAGACATTTGAATAGGGAAAAGCAGAAGAGGATATAAAAAGCGTAATTCTCTAGAGGTTAAGATACAAAGAATGTAAGTTTCCCTACAGGCTAAAATGGGAAACAAGAAAAAGCAGTCAACTCTTCTGGATTCAACTGTTTCAGCATTAGAGGTATATAGCACTTCTCTGAACAATTCTCTCACTGAAAAACTGAAACTGCTTGGTAGATTTTTACCAACATATCAATATGACAAGCCTGTGAAGATCAAACTTTCATTAATTCCTGGATTTAAAAAGCATTCTGGAAGGTGGAAATCCATAAAATTGTAATATGGCCTTAAGCCATGGGCTCAAATACTGCTTTGTAAAAGTTCTGCATATAAAGTCCCTAGATTAGTTGGGACTGTCACTTCTTAACTGCTATGAAAAATTCACTCTTATGATCAATGCAACTAAATTAAGGAGCGGAAACAACCTGTAATAAGTGTATGATGATCCAATTCTCTTCAGAAAAAATCATTTGCATTTAGCTTCAAAAAGTAGTCATAGGCAAATGAAAATCTTACTGATAAAATAACAGCTACAACATAGCATCTGCATTAAAAAGGTTTCCCTTGGAAGAGAACCCCAGATGATCAATGTATCCAGAATTGTCTTACTTCTACTCATATCACCCTGGCTCAAGTCATCATCTCCCCCTAGATTATAGCATTAACTTCCTAACTGGTCTCCATGCTTCTGCCTTTGGTTCTACAGGATATTCTCAACGCAGCAATCAAAGAGACCCTGTCGGATCCCATCGTTCTACAGTGGACTCAGGGAAAGTGAAAGTCATTACACTGGGCTACATATCCGTTGCCTGATATGACCAGCATGGAATTCTCCCTCAATCCCCCACCTTAATCCTCTGACCTCATCTTCTTTGTCTCCTACTATTCTCCCTCTTGGTCACTTAATCTACACTAGCCTCTTGCTGTTCGTTGAACACACTGAAGGAACAAAGACCCCTGCTTCGGATTCTTGTCATTCCCTTCATCTGGAGTGCTCTTCCTTCAGACATCACAGAGGCTTACTCTCTTCTCGGGACTTGGTGGAGATTTAATAAATATATGTTCAATGACGGGACTGAATTAACTAATCATCTTTCTATGTGGCTGCTTTATCTTCCTGAGTAAGCTGGAACCTAGTCAGCCCAGATCATCAGCCACTTGCCAGTCCATATCCTCTCACCTCACAGTGATTTTAGGCAGGGCTGCAGTGAACGGTCACACATGCTGGGCACTGCACATTTCCCAAGTTTGCCATTCACAATGAAGTCTCTACGAATGTACCTCTTGGACTTCAGCAACATGGGGGCCTTACTGAATTCCCCTTGGAATACAACAAATAATCCATTCATTAAGTATACCTTCAAAGATATCTTAATTCCACAAGAGATGAAAATAGGTAAGTAAGTATGAAAGTAGTTTGGTTAAAGAAGAAACTATAGGTTAATCCAACCCAAGATATGCACACCGTGCCTTGTACACATAAGATATGGTGATATCTGCCATGGGAGATAAGAAGATAAATGCAACATTTATCCTTGGAACAGCTCCCATTTAGCTGAGTAAATAAGAGATTATGGAAATAAGTTTAACCATAAAGTATATATAAATTGGAAAAAGGAGCTATGCAAGGTATCACAAGCTAAATGCACCACTTCTGGAGGTGAATTGTTTAAGAAGTGTGGATCGAGTGGTGCTGAGGGGGGCCCTTCACGAGATATTTCTATTAGGGGTGGTGATACTACATGCCTGGTAAGGTAAGGTGGGTGACAATCCAAGGGTCAGGGTTTAGAATAGCTACTGCAAAGAAATTCTGCTACATAGAGGCTACTTGTTGATGTGTACTTATTATGTCTGGGAGAAATAAAATTACAGAGGGGAATCTTCTCTTTTGCTTCTCTGAAGGGAAGCTTGCTCAATGTCTGAGTGAGGTATGCTCTCATTCTTCAAACCAGTCTCTCTCTCCTACCTTTTTATTAGTTTTCTTGTGTTAGGATTTTGTGTGTTGGCAGCCAGAGTTAATAAAACCTCTAGTTTACTGAGACAGACTTGGTGAGATAAATGCACTGCAGTTACTAGCCAAGAAAATGGGTGGGCTGGTGAAATGGGGAAAAGGAAACCCAGGAGATCAATGTGGACTATCCACTTTGAGGCTGGAGGGCTCTGAGACCAAGAACTTGCCCTGAATGGGACAGGTGGCATGAAGGGTGTCCAGTGTAAAGGAGATTAGAGGAGCAGCAGGCCAGGGTTCTGTGCTCACCCAGAAAGGAGACAGGAAGGCTAGCAACATTGCCTTATTCCATTAATTTTTCCCCTCTTTCCAGAAGGACTCTGAGATACTAGAAAACTACCGAGGAAGTTTGAAGATGGTCAGATGTGGAGTGGGAGTGGGGGGGTTAGCAAGGAGGAAAAGAGGGGAGACTGGGGAGGGGCTGAAGAGATTGGAGAGACGGGAGGAGCAGGAGAAGGTACACTAGGTGGTTAGGATCCAATCCCACTATAGGTTTAAGCAATGTATAGATTCAATAGGGATCCAATGTGCTTCATCAAGGAGAACATGTCACGCTAAGACTTCAAACAAGCTGAGTTTCATCACCTAAAGATGCAAAGAAAGACATAACGAGAGAAGGGTGCAGCCTAATCAAAGACAGAGGTAAGCCGCCTCATTTTGTTTGAGGATATTGTGCAATCCGAGACAAGGGAGCTGTTAAGGAAGGAAATGAGGCAGACAAAGGACTCAACCACAGATTCCAAAATCACTCAGAATCTGCCTCTGAGACTAACTTATAGGGGTGGTAATAGAATGGAAAAAAGTGGTCTGAGAGTCTAACATCCTTTTCCGAAGAAGAGTTCAGAATCTTCTCATTGAGCTCCTTACCATCTCCACAGGCTTTTCAGAGGTATTTACTTAAGATACATCCACAGAGGCATGGAGAAGTTAATGGGAGGGTATAGGAACTTTGAGAACTGTTTTAATTTAGCAGAGGCAGAAAGCAAACAAGAATTTACAAGTGCATTAAATCACTAAATCAAAATAGCTAATCCTGGAAAAACAGTATTTCTCTTTCTCTTTCCTCCCTACTTCTTCTTTCCCTGTTCCCAATTACTTGTTACTTATAATCCTCCCTTTTACAAGCAATTTTTTCTCTTTCTCTCTGGTCTTTCTGTTTGAATGTTGATAGGTAAAGATTTCTTTTTTTTTTTTTTCGTAACTCCTACGTCTTTATTCTGTCTCCTCTTCCTTTAATTTCTGTTCTTTATTTATATACCTTATTCAAAAACTTTTCTATATAGTTAATTCATTCTCCAGGATACTAGTATGCTTCCATTATAATTCAAAAGAATAATCAGCCGTTGTTAAAATTTACTGAACATTTATTACATGCTAGTAGTTTTATGAAATTGTAAATGAAGTCAGCCCTGATGTCATTTTGGAATCTCCGAAGAATGGTGTTGTGAGTATTTTCCACATGGGGAGATGGGAACACTGAGAGGTTAAGTTGTACAACTAACAAGCGGCCAACTGTATGACAGTGATGCCAGCTTGGATAACATCTGATTACTATCACCCCAATGAGTTGGTTTTTGAATGTATTTTATGAAAAATGTTTATAAGACTTAAGTATACCCTGTATAGGAATTATATATCCACATACATTTATATATTAAGATTTTTAGTTTCACTGTGAAAACTAAAATTTTATATAGTGTTTATATTTGATATAAATTTTGACGTGTTTATTTTTTAAGAAATATTTTATATTGCTTAATAGAAAAGGTCATTGGAAATGACATTTAAAAGACCAATAAGCAGTGGATTCAAAATTATAAATATTATATGTATACACAATTCTTAACTATTCTTCCTTAAAAGAAAAATCGAAAATATCAAGAATAGAATGTCTGCATGAATTCCATAAAGATTTCCCCCTCTTATTTTCAAGTCTTTTATGTCTTAAGAATCCATGGATGTAAAATATCTGTGTTCTTCTCTTATACTGACATGAGGGGTGATGACAGTGCAACATAGAAGTCAGGAATGTTCTGGTTCAAAGGCTGCCTCTCTACGAAGTAGCACTGAAATCTTGGGTAATACTTTACGGCATGATGACCTCACTTTCCTCAATGTAAAATGGAGACAGTCAAGTAACTTCACCACTTTGTTTCATGGGAATTAAATGAGATAATACATGTGAATTTCTCAGTACATAACAGCCCTTAGTAAATGTTTGTACCTCATATATTTGATGAACCCATCATGGAAATATGGTATTTAATGAAGAATTTGGAAAATATTCTTTTCTCTACTTTTTATCCCTTACTTTTCTATGTCTTCAATTTTATATGTTGAATTCTGTTAAATAATTTTTGAATAATTATTTGGTGATTGTAATACAGACTAAACAATTTATTAAGATGCTTGTTCTTTCCCATTTTATTTTTTATTCCTTCTAATATACTCATTAAAGAAAATGTAAAATAGAAAAATTAAGCCTGTTCCCACCCAAAAAAATTGCCTGCAAAAATCGAAAAGCTAAAATATCCATCCTTAACACTGTTTGCTTTTGTACTTTGCTTTTTTAATGTAGTTATTTTGTATGCTTTAAGAATTCTTCATATGTAATAACATAGATAGTTGCCTCTGTTATTACTATTCTTTAAAAATTTAATTTAGGATCTATAATATTTCATCAAGAGGAATAACCCTAATTTATTTAATTATTTTCCTTTTTCAGGCATTTAGATGCTTTCCTATTTTTACTTCAAATAAACACCAATGATGTGCTCCAATTACTATCTTTCTTGATAATCTTAAATACAGAAAAAAGTTATATTTTCTTAAGATATATCACCAAGAATTACTGAGAATAAGTGCTACAGCTGCTGAAAGGAATTCATTGTTACTTGAATTTGAATTTCTTTTTTTCTTTTTGTTTTTTCTTTTTAGGGCTGCACTCACAGCATATGGAAGTTCTCAGGCTAGGGGTTGAATTGGCCACTGCCACAGCAACATCAGATCTGAACTGGCTACACCACAGCTCACATTAAGGCTGGATCCTTAACCCACTGAGTGAGGCCAGGGATTGAACCTGCGTCTTCATGAATGCTAGTCAAATTCATTTCCACTGAACCTTGACGGGAACTCCTGAATTTCTTTGATTTCTAGTGAAATAGTATGCTTACCTATCTTTTAAAACTTGTTATATTTCCTCTTTTCAGAATTGTTTGTTTGGAGTTCCCGTCATGGTGCAGTGGTTAACGAATCCGACTAGGAACCATGAAGTTGCGGGTTTGATCCCGGGCCTCGCTCAGCGGGTTGAGGATCCAGCGTTGCTGTGTGCTGTGGTGTAGGTCACAGATGTGGCTCGGATCCTGCGTTGCTGTGGCTCTGGTGTGGGCCGGCAGCTGTAGCTACAATTAGATCCCCAGCCTGGGAATCTCCACATGCCGCAGGTGCGGCCCTAAAAAGCAAAAAAAAAAAAAAAGGAATTGTTTGTTCATATCCCTTGGTCTTTGTATTCTATTTTCTTTATGGATTTATAGGGTTTCTCATGTCTTAAGTAGTTTAATCTTTAACCTTTTGCTTTTAATGAAATTATTTCCAATCACTGTATTGTTTGTCCTTTACCTGTATTCATTTTTGGACACATGTTAATTATTGAATTTGTCTTTTATTTGTGGCTTTTAAGCTTAGATAATCCCTTCCCTATTATTTCCCATTTTATTCATGGGAAGATTTTAATTCTAAAAGTCTCTGGAGAGTATCTTATACAAAATGCACACAGGTATGAAGATTAAATTATTAAGCACAATTTAAATAAAAATCATAGGTAATACATGAAATAGTTTGGAACAACATTTAGAAAAATCATATTTTAATTATATACCTGTGAACTGCCTGTGCTGTCCTTGGAGCAATAAAGGCATACAAAAACACTGATATTTTAATAAAATGTTATGGTCTTAAGCATTAAACCTAATTGTAATCTCAATGTAACTTTTGCAAAGGCTGAAAACGTATTTTCATTTTTTAATCCAGAAAATACCATTATTTAGTTCACTATTTAATTTTTAAATTACTTTTACAATTTCTGGTGATTAAAAGTGAAATGTTACAATACACCAACCTCAGTTCATTGCCATATTCTATTTTAATTACAGATAATAAAAATAACCACAGGCCTCTCTTCAATCTATTACATTTTCCTCAAACTGCTTCTTTTAGTGTTCACTGATGATAAATCAAACCCAATATATTTACAATTTCCTCTAGTACCTACTTTTTAAAATGAAGTTTAATGTATAACTTAAACTTCCTTCCTGAAGAAAAACAGACTACAATATTAATAGTAGAAAGTTCTGGCCTTAAAACTTGAAAGAGCTGAATTTTCAAGTTCTTCTCCCACTACAGACATATGTTGAAAATTCTGATCAGGAGAATCGCTTGAAAATTTTGAATTTTCATTATCTTAGACAAATTTAATTGGAATCCACTCCTATCTCATAGGGGTTAGATAATGACCACAAAAGACCAAGGTCAGAAAACAATGGGTAAGATCATAAAGTGTTTGATAAATGTAGTGAAACTTTTTCAGGATTCGAAACTTGTTTATAGTAACCCCACCCAAAAATAATACAGGTAATTACAGTTTTTTTTAAAAAGTCCACACTTTTCTGTGGGCCCAAGAGGAAGCATGATAGAATGGATGATCCTCCGTGTTAGAAATGATTTCACGGTTCCTTGGAGCAGCCTTTTCACCATTCCCAATGCTTGAATTTTCTCTAATATCTTTAAACCCACACCTGAAAAATCTTCAGTGGGCACTCATTTCATAATCTGACAGCACTCGAAATTTAGATGTTCCTCCTTCTATGGAAACAGGACCTGTCTATGGTCTTGGTTCTATCCTTGAACTATTACCCAGCCACATGCCATACCTTCTGTCTCTAGCATGTTCTCTGCTTTAATGTTCTCCATTGCATCCCCTTATATCTACAGTTTTGTCTGGTGAATTCCTCCTTATCTTTCAAATACATGTACCGCACATAGCTCTCTGGACTCCGGCCACCCAAGTCAAGGACCTCTAGTTAATACTGTGTCTCCTTTTTAAAACTAATTATAATTGTAATTGAATTATTATTTTTATACTCTGTTTCTCCCTCACCAGTTTGCGGTCTACATTGAGGCTGTCTTGATCCCTGCAATGTCCTTACATCTCGTGAGGTGCTTGATAAAGATTTAGCTGTAGGAAGAAGACCAGGACTCATCACTATACAGCTGAATTCTTAGAAGTGAACACCATCACTCAGAGAGAGTATCAGTCATGAAGAAAACAAGGTTAAGGGTTTTGCTCTTAGAAACACATGGTTGAGAGGTAGAAAGAATCGTCCAAGGTCAAAGAGTCTTCTCAATAGTGTTTATCATAATCAGCTCTCTTTTAACTTTTTATGCTTTGGTGCGTAATATCTAAGGATTTCCAATCTGCCCCAGATTTATACATAGCAGGTACCTTATAACGAATGTACACTGATTTGTTTCAGCCTACATCAAATTTACTAGTCTTGTTTTGACTTTCATTCTTTTGGCAGAAGCTTTCTTTTGAAGTCCAAGGGAAATTCATGGAGAATCCTGTGAATTACAGGCCCACATGCGATATCAAGGCACTAAACGCTCACCTTTGACATTTATAAACTAAATTCTATGAAGACTCCATGTGTTTTGTTTTACATAGGCATGTTAATACACTGAAAGCTTGATATGCTACAATAGCACAGTATTACTGATAGCATAGTTTGAAACCTATCTTTTATACATTCCTTAAAGTTTTTGATGAAAGACCAGTGAGAAATTAAGTATATATTAGCAACAACATGAAATATGAATATTGGGACATTTTAGAAGCCCACATCAATCCTAACCCTTTATAATCCCAGACTATAGGTATCACAGAGGCCTATATTTAACCAACTTATTAAACCAGTTTTATAAACCTGCCTTGCTTTCTTTCTTACAAGCCAATTTGAGGGGGAAAAAAAGCAATCTCTAATGCATTCCCTTCTCCAAAAAGACAAAACCAGTGGATTCAAAATACAAATAAGTAACAGCACTTTTAAATATTGCCTTCTAATTGACCTTGTAGTTAGTATGGATTCCCATAATTTCCTCCATCTAGTCCCAAATGGATGGCATATTCCAAGTCACTTGTATCATTAACAAGCAAATCAAAAGCACATCATCACCCAGCAGAGTGAATATCCAATAGAATAAAACTCATCCACTCTGGCTTTTTCATTGGCATTTGCAAAAGCATTTAAAAAAAAAAAGCACTCAAAACAACATTTAACATTTCAGTTACATTTCACTGACATTACATAAACATTCATTTAACATTAAAATTTCATTTAAACATTTATTTTTAAGCTGAGGGAGTGTCATTATTCTTTCAGTCCATGGGTATAAACGCCCTAAGAATATCCATAACCAGCAAGTTAGGGACAAACTGATATAAGAATAATGCTATGCATTTTCTTAGGCAAGAAGTAAGAAAAAGTCCAACAGAACAAACTCTGAATCAATTTTGGGAGCTCGATCCAATTCTAAAATGGAGAATATACCAAACTGAGCTCAACATTTATTGTACATTACTGATGTGGCAATATGCTAGATAACGATGGTGCAAAAATGGAAAATAGGTCCTCTCTATTAATTATCTTAGAATCTTCTAAAAAAGTGTATAATTTCAATATAAATAATTGCATTCTTAAAACAATTCCTCAGTCCAAGCCACCATCAGTTCTTGCCTGTCAGACAACGATAGAATTCCCCTTACTCTCCTCTGATCTTTCTCCAGTTCTGTCTTGTTCACATGGTCCCCTCCACTGCTCTTAAAATAAAATGTAAACTCCTGAGCGTGGTTACAAAGTCCCAGGGGTTCTGCCTCCTCTCTGGTCTCATCTCCTTCCACTTTCCTGTGAGGTTCAATAAGCTCCAGTCATACTGGCCTCTTTCTCTGCTGTAAACACAAGCTTGTTCTTGCCTGTGACCTCTGAACTTTTGGTTTCTTTCCTCTGAAAAGCACTTATCTGGTTCTTCAAAGAGATGGGCATAAGCTTACAGATTTCAAATGTCACCTCCTCAAAGATGCTTTACCTGACTATTTGGTTTCATGGAGTACCCCACTTTTCACATCACTTTCTAAAAATGACATCATCCTGTTTATTTCCTACATAGCATGACTCACTCTCTGAAAATAGAACAGTGCTTTGCATCTATTAGACACATCTTATACATATTAGAATTAATAAAAACCTGTCCCTAAGAATTATAAGCTAAGTCTTATATGAATTTGACATTTTAAAGCTATGCACAGAAGGGATGGCTGATCAAAAATAGCTACTTGTCTATCTACAATGTTGTGAAAAGAAATGAAATACATATTATAGAAGAAAAAACAATGATAGTTACCCAGGGATCCAAAATTTAGTTACTTACAACTGACTCGGGCAAATCAACTTTATTTCTCTAGGTTTCAATCTACTTATTTGTGCAACAGAGGTAGATAATTTTAGAAGAACTTTTCAGTTCTAAATTTTAATTATTTGAAGATTTCCCCCAAATAAAAAGCAATAATATTCCTTTAAATGTACATTTTTTAATAACCTGAACACAAGTAGATAGGAATATCAAGCACCCAGTCATGGGTTTCTTGTCTGTTTCTAGATTATTTTTCCTCGACTGCTCCATTTTGCTGCCTCATCTTGAGTCCTTTCCATTTCCTATTCCAGAGTGGGGAGAAAATACTGAGAATGTTTCATAAAAGTATATTGAGTTATGCTGCCATTCCTTCTTTAGAAAATAAATGTACTTATAATAATGGATATATACCAAAAAGTTTAAAATAACCCAAGGGTACTAAGATGAATCAATTTTACACATGCGTTTATAGAAGATCTATCACCATTTTCCAAATAACATACATAATAAAGAATTTGTTACCCTTTCTGTTAAAACTAAATCCAAAAATTCCTCAAAGGAGAAATACTCCCTATGACAACCACTGGAAAAGCGATTTTTCAGGAGTCTGTTGTAATACAAAAAATAATGATAAATAAAAACATAGAGGTGGGTAAAGATAGACAAGTCAGAATAATAAGGGGCTAACTCTTAAAATTAATAAACGGTGATTTTTTTTTCCAATGGCATTTCAATTGAAGTAATGATGAATTTTAAAGGAGTTGAATATGAAAAGTCCAAAGCATATAATAAAATTATGGGAAAAGCTTTGAAGATGCAGTATGTAGAATTAGCATGAGGTACGGGAAACGTAAACAGCAAGATAGGAGGAAAAAAATCCTATTTCATAAAACGACAAGAGGTTTAGTGCTCAGAGAAGGTAATCAGAGAACTACTTTAGCTCAATAGGGGTCCCCAAAATAGTATGTATAAGAAAAATCCTAATTTAAAATTATTCATGTATGAAAACCGGAGAAACTAAAATACATTTTGCAGCAAACTTAAATTAGTTGACTTCTGTCTTAACATGACAATAAAACTGCATTGTGAAACAAAATCAGGACTAGTTATGCAACAAGTTGTGTGAAATTACATACTATGTTATGCTGGAAAGATATCACAACCCTAGGTTTATAAACATAAACACTCAATGTAAATAAACAAATGGACTGGTGGTTGGTTGAGTGTAACCTCTATTAGATTATTTCCATTTTATACACTGATAGCCTATCATTGATTTATTTTTACTAGTTGGAAAATGGAAGAAGGAATTTAATAATATTTAAGCATGCCAGCTTTATTTGCTCAAGATTTTTTACCTCCACCAATCTTTAAGTTTACTACTTGATAATAACTAATACATCAAAGCCAAGACTGGTCAAAAACATTTTTTTCCCCCAAGGGATCAGAAAAAGCAAATGCTTTTTGGCTCCTTGAAAGTCATTCCAAAGGCAAATATGGTAGAAATTAGTAAATCTTACCCATTACCAAACCAGCTATATACTTCATCTCACTGAACACAATGACTCACTACTAACAATAGCGTGAAGTGTGACAGGGTTGTTATATAAGCTTATTCCAGACTGATTAAGATAAAACAAGGATAAACCAGTTGAACCAAGTGAGTCACAGCCCTTCGAGTTTTTATCCTTGACTCCAATCTCAGGCATTTAGAGGCCAGGGTATATTCATATCTTTCAGAAAGCAAGATTTTGAGGCCAAAATGTAAGCCTTTTTAAAACTTCAAAATGATACATTCAGTGAATGATACACTATCATTCAGATTGAAAAGAAAGCTAATATTTTAATTATATACCACGCATCAGGCAAGGAGCAAGATGATTTCTTGATGAGACCTCTTTTAAACTCCAAATTGAGCTTGGAAAAAAAAAAAACTGAAAATGCCTTTCCCCACTGAAGTCCTATGAAAATCACTAAAGGAAAACAGGATGTACAGACCTTGTTAATGTGACAGCTTTGAACAAGGTGGCCAGACTATAGCATGAGGCTCAATCTGCAAAATCAATGCACTCTCATAATGTTCTTTACCAGCACAACCTAAATTTCATAATAACATTCATCATAAATGTGGGGGACATGGAAAAAACTATCAACCACTCACCATAATGCATGTAACAGTTTCCTTTGGTGGGATCCAGCTCAATAGCCTTCAAGAAGAACTTTTCAGCCTCACTCTTACGACCCTTGAAAAACAGAGAAAATGGATGATTCAGCAGCAGATCATGAGGGAATTCTTCACCTCCAGGGCCCAAATGAAGTAGGCTAATGTCTACATGTTAATTATCATAAAAAAAATGTTCAGTTTTTAATCTAAATGAGGATGATCAAGGAGAATACGCTGAGAGAGAAGTCAGAATCTCTGGAAACATCAAGATTAGAAGAAGAGACAATGAGATTAAGTTCATCAAAGATGTTAAAGAGAAGAGACCAGGATAGCAAGAGAAAAAAACTGAAAAAAAAATGGTTTCACAGAAACCAAAAGGATAAGAGAGTTTTTAGGAACGGTGGGAAACATATTTCATTTTCTATTTTATTTTCTCCCTTTTATTTTCTCTCTTCTCTTCTTCATTCATTCATTCTTTCTTGTAAAGAATGATCACCATTTCAGCTTTTGAGATGATTTTGTCTTAACAATTACTCTGTATAGGAAGAAACTCAGTTACACTTTGTTGATTCTCAAGCTGCTACTGCTTAAACTTGATACTTTCATTCAGGACAACAATACTCCTAGACCAGGATTTAATCTAAAGCTAGATCTTCTTCCTAGCTATAAATATTACCATCATACTCTGAAGAAAATAATCCAAAAGCAGGGGGTAACACTTACATGAAATAAATTGCTTTTTCATGAAATAATATCATAATCCAGGCCAAGTCTAAAATTTTACATTCTCTACTGTGTTACAGCTTTTGAATCAAAACTGCCTACAGAGTAACAGAAACAGGGGGGTTAAGGTAGAAGAACGGCCTGAAGAAATTTCCTATAGCAATTCTGTCTTGTCTTGCAAGGTTAGAGATAAGGTGGGAGGGAGCAAGCACAGGGGAGAGTACAAATCTTGGGTCTAGTATAAAGAGAAACAGTCTTATCTGCTTCTTTCTTCTAATGTATATATTATCTACTACATGAACTTTAGGGTCCCCCCCCCCTTTACACATAATTTTTTAAACCACGTTATGGAGATACATTTTCCAAAGATAAAGGTGTATGATTAACCTAATGTTCTACATTTCATGCAACTTTGACTCATTTCTTCATATGGCCTCTTTTTGTTTATTCATTCATTTAAAAAATGCACCCTGTTGCTACATCCTTTATTCACCCATTATCCTGGCAGGTAGTGATAAGCAAATGATCAGAAAACTGACTTCCTCATTTCCTCTTTCATTTTGCTAATGCTACTCCAGTCAATAACTCCTCTTTAATTCACAAGACTTGTCAACTATCCAGTAATTAAAAATTAAAAAGCCCTTGCAATATTTCTCATAGCATTTTAATTTCAAAGGAAAACACAGGCAAACTACTTGTTAACACATATCACACTTTCATGAAGTTAAGTAAGAATTAGCAAGACTCTTATCAAGCTAGGATTCCCTAAATGATTAAATAATTGAGATGTATGAGGCAGTCGAATGTATGAGTGAAGAGCACAGATTTCAGGTAGGCTGAACAGCTCTTATACTTATGTAGCTAAGAGGCCCTTGGACAATAATTTCATCTCTTAGCTATAATTTTCTCCATTACAAAAAAGAAGACAGGTGGAGAACAGAGGATTTTTAGGGCAGTGAAACTATTCTGTATGATATTATAATGGCAGATACATGTCCATATATATTTTTCAAATCCCATAGAATATATAACACAAAGAAGAAACCATAATGTAGACTATGGCCTTTAATTAATGATTATGTATTGGCTCAAAAATTGTAACATGTACAACAGAGGTTCAAGTTGATACAACCAGGAAAACTGTGTAGGACAGTATTAGAACATAAGCCAGTTCTGTATCTTCTCCTTAATTTTTTTGTAAACCTAAAAGTGTTCTAAAAATAAAGTCTATTATTTTTTAATAAGAGGATAATGAAGCCTATTTCATAATATTACTGAATTATCTGAAAGGATACACATAAAGCAGTCATTACAGTGATAGTCACATTCTGTTAATAATAAAAGTTGACTATTGTGTATAGGTATAAACATATATATGCATTTACAGTTTGCAATAGAATATAGAGTTCTGAATGACAAACAATATGTTCCATTATACACACAGCCTCAAAACATGGTCAGCCTTTAAATCATCACTGTAAAGTAATATACAAATTTCAGAAGATGATAATAAAGGAAGGATACGAAGTGAAAACTAAGATGGGTAAAGAGTTGATACAGAAGTTATATGCAAAAACATAAAAGGGTCTGTGAACTTTCTTCCATTTAAATTTTAAGAATAGAAGAGAAGAAAGTGGCTCATTTACCAATGTCATGGTAAACAAGGTAGGAAAATTCTTACGTGTAGTCCCCTGGCAAAGCGACAGCATGCAGCTTTAAAAAGTGCATCAGAACACAAAGGACAGTGGACTCAGGTTACTCAAATGAGCCAGGTTATTAAAGACAGTGACTCCCACCCCCTTAGATGCAAAACAAATTCACTGAAGGCCAGAACATAGTTTTTTGGGAAGAGGTATCAAATCATCTATGCCATCATTCTATTCTGACCACTATTTAGTTTAGTGCCAAATTACGAAGAAAATAAAATTCTCACGAGAGTTCATAAAAATTAGGAGTCAACCAAATACACACATTACTGTGTCCCAAGGAAGGATGGATGGGAGGTAACAGGATATTAGTCAAGTTTACTCTTTTTGATATTATTGTTACAAAGGGATGGCAGTTGGAAAAGTATAGAAGAAAAAAATCATTTCTCAGCATGTTTTTCTTGGTGTCTTTTAGATTAAATCAGCATTTTCTACAAGCAAGCATTACGGAGTAGCCACTGGTTACCCAAACTCCTCACATCAAGCACCGTTACTCATTCCATATACTGGTTGGGATGTTTGGACACATGTGGTGGTTCAGAAAAAACAAGAAAAAGAGTCTGCGGTCAGCTGTGACAAATAAGGGAAATGTGAGTGGAGAGGCTCTGGTTTGCCTCACGTTGTTCTAAATACTGGTGATATAACCATACAACCATGAACAACACAGAGTGCTCGCTTGTAAGTCTTAGCTGCAGGAGGCACATAGCAAACAAATAACCCAATAAGCAAGGGAATCAGTCACAGAGCACTGAGGGCTAACAATGAATTTCTCCAATCCTAATGGAGAGAACCGGCCTAGAGAGACGAGCCTGTGTTTGGTGACTCTTGCTGCCTCTACTTATTTAACCGTGTGACTCTGAGTATCTTTTGTAACATCTCTGAGTCTGTTTTTCAACTAGAAAACAAAAACATAATACCAATTTTGAAGGGTTGCTAAGAAAAATCACAAGTCAATGGAGATATACATATATACATACATATATATATCTTTGCTGTATAGTTTAAACTAGCTAACACAATGCTGTAAATCAAGCATACTCCAAAATAAAATAAATATTAAATTAAATTTTAAAAAAGTAAAAAGAAAACCATAAGCCAAATGGAATGAACTAGCTTCAGACCCAGCATAGAGAGCACTGACATTCTTTGATTTTTCTACCTTCTATCTCCTCAAAAAAAAAAAAAAAAAAAATTCTTCCTCCAACTTGAATGCCACTATCTGGTTCCTCATTACCAAATGTCAAAAATGCTTTGCAGAATTTTATATCACTGTAGAAAATTTCTTAATTTTCCTATAAAATGTCTCTCATTCCCAGTATTTCCTCCACTCCCAAATAAAAGGCCCTTCCAACTCACATCTCAAATTTCAGGTTTCCTGATTCAATGAACTTCATTTTATCAGATTAATAATCCCTAAATAAAACTGTTTTATGCCCTTGCTCAAAAATATTTTAATGGTTCCTTGTTTCTATTCATTTTATTTAATAATCAGTCTAATTTTTAAAATATTCCACAGTCTAGTTCAAATCTTCTTGAATAAATTATTGTACCTTATCAGGCCAATTTCCTTATGTGCCTTAACCCCTGCTCCGATGTTCTCCCTTAATTATTTTTTCTTTTCTGGTCTGTAATGTTAATTCCTTTTTTTAAAAATTTCACTCATTCATATGTATTTTACGTTTCATGCTTTGGTTGAAATCCCACTTTTTTACAAGGCCCTCTGTCATGGCTCCAGGAACTCCCAGGAATTTCCCTTTTCTTTTAATTGTGCTGATGTGATTATTTTGTAGAGTCATTACTGTCGCACTGGAGTTACACAACTTGAACCTGAAGACACCAGATGAAGGGCTTTCATTATAAAATAAGGTGATTGACAAGCAGAATTTCAAATCTGCAAAACTATAATTCTAGGAAAGTATTTACAATTCATACATGACAATTTGGTGTATCCACACATGATGCAGTTAAAATAGCAAAAGCCCAGTATTCTGAAGCAAAGAGCACGGACAGTACAAAAGCTTATAAAGTCAAGGATATCAAACAGACCTATAGAAATACTGGGTAAATAACTTTTTAAATTTTAACATCAGAAACTGAACAATTCTAGATTAGATATTCTCTGCAGTTAGTATATTAGTGCTGATATGAAGAAGTAAGTGGTTGGACTATAAGCAGCACAAATGACTATGAGATCAATGGAAAGAGCTAAAAAGATTAGAAAAGAGAAATGACCAGAATCCACACAGGAATATTTTCCTGGCCAAGGGCTGCAACAGTAATTAGGGGTTAGGGATCTGAGATTATCGAAATATGTATATTATTCCAATAATAGTATATTATTAGTAGCATTACACTAAGTATTAAAAGCACACACACTCAAGATTAATATTATTTAAACTCATGAAAAAAAAAATCCTCAATCAAGACTAGGCTTGGTCAGGTCCTCTTCTGATTGGCAGTAATAAAACATATGCACATAAGATAAATATTCAGAAAAGTTCAGAGTCTGTTCTATAGTGTAGGATTAATTTTCAGCTCATTTATTTTATTTTCTAATTAAACTGGATGCTACCACCACTGTTCAGAAATAGGTGCCCACCTGAATGGGTACACAAGGCAGACAGTATCGTTTCTTTTTTTTTTTTTTTTTTTTTGCTTTTTGCCTTTATGTAGAGCCGCACCCGCGGCATATGGAGGTTCCCAGGCTAGGGGTCTAACAGGAGCTGTAGCTGCCGGCCTTCGCCACAGCCACAACAACACGGGATCCAAGCCGCGTCTGCAACCTACACCACAGCTCACGGCAACGCCGGATCCTTAACCCACTGAGCAAGGCCAGGGATCGAACCCGCAACCTCATGGTTCTTAGTCGGATTCGTTAACCACTGAGCCACGAAGGGAACTCCAGGACAGTATCTTTTCTGATGGGTGGTCAACACTTCTTCAAACTTTAAAATAAAGAAATATAAAAATAGATACTTAGGAAGTTTTATACACACACTCCAAATAGTCCTAGAGCTTCTACTTACGGAAGCAGTCAGGAATATTAAATACAAGAAAATCATATTAGTAATGGCTTCAGTTTGAATTGTCTTCTTCTTAAAAGTACTTGTACTTCTTTTTAGTAACAAACCACTCATTATATCTATCTACCACCGCACATTTAGCACATAGTGTTTTGATGCCATAGCTCAGAGCTAGTATTTTACTAAATTATAGTTGAAAACATCAACACTTGATAGTTGTATTACATGATGAATATATACATAATGTAATTAATGTAATAAACTTGTCCTCTAAATATTCCCTTTATTTTACTTTTTCATCTATAGCTATCCAAGTGTTCTATAAATATAATTACCAATCAACAAACAGACTACCATGATTTTCTTGTATATAACTTAACAGTGTAGAGTTAGTTACTCCTTAGTTATTTAGTTCACATGTCCACATATTTTCAGTAAACCACAGAGCTATGGATAAAGCGGTAATTTCTCCATTTTACTTCTCAAAACTGTCACGTGATCCAAGATCTATAAAACTATAAAAAAAGAGTTCCTCAGAATTAGCTCAGTTCTCAACCAAATATTTAAAACCTAATAAGGACTACCTGTGTCTTCATCATTGGTAAGAACACCCCTTAGAATAATATGAAAAACAAAAGAGTATCTTCTTTAGGTGGCCCTACTCATATTTAGAGCTGTTGTAAGGTTAGTGTAGAAGAGTATCCTTCTGCAATTGTGTATTCAGCAGGCACTTTCATACTTTTAGTGTTTACTACTTTGGGGAATGTCTGACAATGGTTAATGTCGGTCATTTTTCACAATCAATGAAAATCATAACTTTATTTTGCAATCAAATATAAATTTACACAGACAAGAAATAAGAATGTGAAGTAGACAATAAAATGGGTCTAAAAGGTTATGTGTAGTTAGGCAAATATATTGTTTATAGCTGCATTGTAGTTTAATGAATGCAAAAGGAAAAGCAATAAAGCAGTCTTGAAAAATTAATTTGTGATGCCCACCATTCACAAATAGAAGCATTGTTTGATAGTCTATTTTAACATCAGTTTTTAAATGTAAAGTGTCTTTGGGACAAAACATTGTTTCCTCCTCAAAAGAAAAATACCATCATAAAAAAAATCTAACAGTTGAACTAATTCTTACAAAACCAGATGATTTACACCGTTGAACTAATTCTTACAAACCAAGATAATTTACACAGTTGAACTAACTCTGAGGAACCAAAATGATTTACACCAAATCATTTCGTTTGAAAATCCCTCCAAACCATTATATATAATGAGCCGGAGCTAAACTTAATTAGAGACGAAGTGAAGTAGCAAGGGGCAGTGGTAACTTTCATGATGTATTCTATCTCCACATTACTAAAATATTTCCCATCAAATTATTAGAGACTTAAAATTTGGCCATGACATTCATTTTTTTTTAGCAACAGAATAATATTTCTTATGGAGAGCTTAAAATTATAATAGGCTAAGGCTATCAGATACAAAAATAGATGTGGCTTAATAGCTTTCTGGTAATAGTTTGTGTTTCTCCTCCCTAAATTGTTCCCCAGGTTTTACTTTCTATAAATGTCAGGCCTTTTATGATCCTGTTTCCTAACATCCCAAAGCACAAGGTGCCTGAAATATATCTGGGGTATATTGTCATAAGTCTAAACTCACAGGAAAGGTCTTACCAGTGATATTGAGGGCAGCTAGTGGTGACAGGGAATGCTGTTGATGGGCAGCAACCAGAAGAGGTGTTGAGACCTCAACAAGGAGGCATGGCTCCGGAGAAGCCTTGGGCAAGGCTGGATCCCAGAGCCAGAACTCCCAACCTGAGCAAAGTTTTTTTTAAAACCCACCCAGGATCCTATTGTAGAGCCATCAGACTTCAGGGTGAAGGAATCAGCTCAGTCCAAGGTGATCAGGGCAGCCTCCTCCCCAGCTTTTTGAACACTAAGAAGCCTTGTAGATTTGCATGAACCTTTGGAAGCGGAGGAGGCCACAAACTGGCTGAAAGTAGGAGTTCCCATTGTCTCAGAGATAACAAATCTGACTAGTTACCCATAAGGATGCAGGTTTGATCCCTGGCCTTGCTCAGTGGGTTAAGGATCCGGCATTGCTGTGAGCTGTGGTGTAGGTTGCAGACACGGATCGTATCCTGCATTACTGCAGCTGTGGTGTAGGCCGGCAGCGCAGCTCTGATTCAGCCCCTCGCCTGGGAACTTCTATATGCTGCAGGTGCAGCCCTAAAAGACAATAACAACAACAACAAAAAAGAACTGGCTGAAAGTAAATGGCTGATCAAGTGAGATGAAAAACTGCAACAGACTGAATTTCTTTTTCTTTAGATACTTTAAAAAAAAGTTGAAGTATATCTGACTCACAATGTTGTGTTAGTTTCAGGAGTACAGCTAAATGATTCAGTTATACATACGCAAACGTGTGTGTATGTGTGTGAGTGTGTGTGTATACATATATGTATATGTTACATACATATATATATATATGTAACACGCATATATATATGTATATATATATAATTTTCCAGATTCTTTTTCCTTATAGGTTATTATAAATATTGAGTATAGTTCCCTGTGCTATACACTAGGTCCTTATTGATTATCTATCTGATATATAGTAGTTTGTATATGTTAATCCAAACTCTATAGACTGAATTTCATTCGAAGAAGTTAGAGTGGATCATCCACATGCAGCTGGATGTTTCCAATGTCAGGCATGTTAGTGAGTAACAGGCACAAATAAGCAGTTTGCAAATACCAAATATAATGTTAAACTTAATAGTCAGTTTACTTAAAATGTAAATTAATACCCTGAGATGTTATTATTCATCTGTCAGTGCCCCCACAGGACAGAACCAGTATTCCTGAGGGTTCATAAAAACTGGCACTCAGGTAACACGTGGCTAAAATATAAGATAATAAGATCTGCCAAGGAGAAATTTGATATGTATCAAAGCTTTTAAGTCACAGATAAACTTTGACCAAATAATTCTATTTCCAGGCATTTGTCCTAAGGAAATATCTATGCATACCAAGGGGTGGTTATTTATTTTCATTGCAGTATAGTTTATACAAATTCAATGTCCACCAGCATAGACTTGGTTAACCAACTATCATTTCAATGAAATATTATATATCTATTAAAGTGATTTTTTTAGAAATTATTTAAATCACAATTGCTTTTCCTAATCAATTACTAAATGAAATAATCACTTGTAAACTGTAGTTTATGTCCTAATTACATTTTTTAAAATAAAAGAATAATTGTTAAGAGGAGGCTAGCAATATTTGTATCACAGGCTCATTTTACCGTGGGATTTCAAAGCTGAATGAGAGTGCTGGGCCTTTGGTATTTCAAGGCCGATGGGAAGGGAAGGATATATCTAGAGCAGATTGTTAAAAAATAATGCTGTGTTAGTGTCAAATGAAGTGTCTTGTGAACATAGACCAAATTAATCCACTGAAAAAGGAAAGGAATGCTTCAGAGATGTAGCATTTCACCCCACAGTAATGGACTAAGCTCCTACAATTTAGCAAGTTGTGTTCCAGGTCTTGGTAATCAAGATGAAGTTCCTGCCTTCCCGCAGTTCACATTCTAGTGGAGGAATGAGAGTTCGCACACAATCTGGTAAAAAAAATAACATAGGCTAAAGGGAGAGGGCAAAACACACTGGCGGTGGGATGACGTCTGCTAAAATGAACAAGGAAGACCTCTGGTGACACTGGAGAAGTGACCCAAGGAAAGGGAGTGAGCGAACCATGCAAAAATCTGGCATGTTTGGAGTGTTAAAGCCTAGTAAGAAAACTGATATGGCGGCAGTGGAGTAATTACCACAAAGAATCACAGGAAATGACTGTGAGAGACAGGAGGGACCGGGACATACAGGGCACAGTAAATACTGTAAGAAGTTTGGAATTAATTTTCCTTTTTTGGTGGTAAAAATCAGTTTTAGCACTGGATGCCACATGTTGCTTTGACTCAATCATTTCCTTGGTGTTAAATAGTTAAAATATGGAACACTTTACGGATGTATGTCATTCTTGCATGGGGGCCATGCTAATCCTCTCTGTATCATTTTAATTTTAGTGTCTGTCCTGCTGAGGCAAGCCCTGGAATTTCTTTTGACTGGGAAGGAACACCATGGACTATTTTAAATAGAGGTACAATATGATCTCATATATATATATATATATATTTTTTTTTTTTTTTACAAAAACACTTTAGATTGGGGGTAGAACATTGACTATGGAGAACACAGAAAAGAGGGAGGACACTTAGGTTGTTAATACCCATGGCTAAGACTAGGACGAAATCAACGGAAACGGTACTATGTGGTTAGATCTGGAATATCTTGAGGAGATGTGACGTGGGTTGGGGCTGCGTATAACACAGAAACAAAAGTCAAGGATTACTCCACAGCTTTGGCTTGTGGCACCTAAGTGAATGCAGGTATCATTTATTCACATGAGGGAGATTTTGTGGGAGCAAGTGTTGGTAGGCAGGTGTACTTGTTGTGGAATAATCAAGTTCTGTTTGACTGATATGCTAGGGCATGAATGTATGAAGGACTAATTCAGAAAGGCCAGCCAGAGAGGATGCCACAGAAAAAAGCATCGGCAAGGAAAAAAGAATACCAGTTATCTGCTATCTTCCCTGAGAAGAAAAGAAAAGAAAACTTGTAAGAGTACCAAGAGGAAAGCAAAAAAAAAACCAAAACCGAAAACAAAAAATCTTCACTATTTCAATCACATTTTCAATAAAGGAGAAAGAAAGATTTTAAGTAACTATTTAAAATAAATAGCTTGCCTCATAAATATTTTAAATAATTGACAATAAAAAATTAAATTAGGAAGTTCCCGTCGTGGCTCAGTGGTTAACGAATCCGACTAGGAACCATGAGGTTGCGGGTTCGATCCCTGGCCTTGTTCAGTGGGTTAAGGATCCAGTGTTGCCGTGGGCTGTGGTGCAGGTTGCAGACGCGTCTTGAATCCCGTGTGGCTGTGGCGTAGGCCAGAGGCTACAGCTCCTATTAGACCCCTAGCCTGGGAACCTTCATATGCCGCGAGTGCGGCCCTAGAAAAGGCAAAAAGATAAAAAAAAAAAAAATTAAGTTATATGTTACTTTCTACACAGCTTTGACATTACTAGTAAAGTTGGATTTTAAGGTACAAATATAAATAATTTCTAAAATATACTAATTAAAGCTTATTTCCTATTATATAACAAGTTTTTACTTCCTTTCTACATCTGTTCACTTGTATGTTTTCCCTTCAAGCTTAAAGAGGTCATCCACACATACTGTAATAACATTTCAGTGGGGATAATGGATTTGATAGGATCCAACCACATCTTAAGCTCCATCTGGGCAAATTTCTTAGGCTGTTACATTGTACTGCTATACTAAACTCAAAGTCAAGTTCAAAACCAACATTTTACCATAATTCTTCTCCATCCAGAATATCAATTAATAAAGAACAGTATTCAGATATTTTATTAAAATGTCTGAGGAAGTTGTATGAAGTAGGTATACATTTTGTTTGAATCAAGTTTACAACTAAATTGCAGATAAATGTATCCTAAAATTTTACTTTAAAATTATGCAAATCATTAAAAAATCAAAATTGGCTATTTTTAAACTATAGAATACACGAAATTTATCTTTGACTCACAAACCAAACAGAAAAATACCTGTTTGTAATTAAAACAATGAACTTTTAGCAATTCAATTTTTTCACTGATTTCCTTAATTCAACAAATATTTATTGGGCACCATCTTAACTAGGATGAAAATAATGAATAAGACCGTAACTCCTGCCCTTGTGAAGAGTCTAAAAGCTGTTATGAGTCCAAAAGCTGTTATGAATACGACAAAAATAAGGGCTGTCAGTTTCACTTAGAGTCAGTTGATGTATTCAGGAAAGGTTTCCAAAGGAATTGCTGCTTGCTCTGAAAACCTGAAAGTTGTGTATAATTAACTAAGTTAAAGGAGAAACAAGAAGTAGAGAAGACATAGCATAGGCAAAATCTCTTTGGCAAAAACATTGACTGAGCCCAGAGTGAGGGAGACAGAGAGGAGGGGAGGGGCACCATGTGGAAAGGTCAGAAGAGTGGAGCTTACTGGGCTAATAGGTTACATGAAGGAATTTGTCCTTCATCTGTTTTGTAAATATCACTCTGAAGGGAGAGTAGATAAAGGCTGTAATGAGAACAGAAGGGATGCAGGCAAATTAATCCAGGCTTTTCAAAGAGAGTGATGGAGTTGATAATGGAGATGAAGATTAGTGGACTAACACAGATAGGATTACAGGATGGATGGGGGAGGGAGGGAGTGTGCCCAGAGAGAGGGAGGTCACAAAGATGACCTCTGGGTTTCTGATTCTGAAACTGAGACAAAGCCAGTAAAGAAAAAAAAAAAAAAAGACCAAGTGAAGAGAGGAAGATCACGAACTCTGTTTTGAGTACTGTTGAGACTGAGGTGTCTTTGAGACACCTGAGTTATCAACGATGTGATGTGGTTTATTCATTAGGCTCAATCAAAAGGTCTAAGAGAAGGTAAAAGAGTATTTCAAAAAGAAGATATTAGTCCATTACGTCAAGTGCTGAAAAATATCCAGTGGATTTAATGGCTCAGAGATCACAGGTAAATTCAGTGAGGCAGATTTCTATGACATGCTAGGTGTTAATGCCAGAAGGAGTAGGATGAAGAAATGGGTACTCCTGGTCAATACATCTGGCTCTGAAGGAGAAGGGGAGCGACCATGTCAGCAGAAGGGAGTAGAACATTTGGCATGGAGTGTTTGAAAAAGAACAAAGAAAATCAAAATATAAATCACAACTGAGCATAAAAATTAACACCTAGTTGTTTTTTTTTCCCCCTTAGTTTAAATGAGAAGAGAAAATAACCTCCAAACTCTATTTCTAGAATTCTCAGTTAACTTTTCAATTACGGCCACGGCCCAGTGACACCAGTCCAGGATTCTTTACGCTGTCTTTCCTCCTGGGTGCTCTAACAGCACTTCATGCCTGCTTTTGTTGTGACACTCTAATAACCACTTGTTATCTTCTAATTGTAAACCACTTTTTAGGAGAATCATTTAGCCAACACTTGACCAAGGGCCAAATGCAAAGCAGGTGGTCATAAATGCATAAAAATGTTGCTCATCTTGGAAAAGCAAACGTTCAGAACTTCACAAATGCATAGTCTCATTGGAAAGTGCTGTTGCCTCAATGATAGAGGGCACAGGTTTCAGTGGGTAAGTCTGACTACATTGTGAGGCCTGAGCGATATCCAGAATGACATCCCTGTCACTGTCAAAAGAAAGAAACCACAACTTTTATCAGCATTCCATGGTCCATAAGATGGCACCATAAGTTCATAGCAAGTAGTTTCTAATGGGAAACTTTACTTTCAATGGACAAAGGGGTTAACATGATCTCTGTTGAGGGAATTAATGTCATTGGAAATCCCCTGAAATCTCAGCTATTAGCAACAATTCCAACTGTTCAGCTGGGCTGTTGGTGAAGTGGGTGCTTCTTGTTTGTCCTGAGAATTCACTGGATCACCCCAGCCCAAACCATTTAGCAACAGTGTGGAAAGTGACTGTGCTGATTGGTCCCCACAGAGGCGGTCTTGGCTCACAGAGCTCAGAGCTGACACTCATGCTGCAGAAGTTGAAATCCTGTGGGGATGGTTAGGAAAGCTGTGCTGTGAGAGAGGAAAAGCAGGAGCCTCAGCAACAGCTGTTTTGCAGCTGGGACACCAAGGAGTACAAGCAATCCCTCGACACCATAAAAGGTACCGGAGCATGGGGAGGTGATCTCTGTGACTCCATTTGTCACTGGCAAGGTGCCACCTGCTCTCAAATCCAAATGCTCTAGCAAGAGGATAAAGCCAGATGTAAATAATTCCCCAATTTTATCCTTTTTTTTTTTTTTTTGGTAGAAATCTTCACCAGTGAAGGATATAGGATATAGAAGGTAATTTAATTTATTTTGATGCAAAATTCTTTGATAATTGAATCAGGAAACTTAATAAAGCACTAGAGTCAGGCACAGAAACCTGAGTTCTAGTCCAGTTCTGATACCAAGAAGGGGAACAACCAAAAAAAGCCACTACAGTGAATAGGCTTCGTTTTTCTCATTATCAGTCAAAGGACCTGGGTTACTGAACTCTGCCGGTTATGATTCTCTGTTTAAAAAAAATGGAATTCAATTCAGGGAAGTCATCATTGGTTAACAATTCAGATCAAAGAAAAGTTAAACTCCCCCCCCCTTTTTTTTTTTTTTGCTTTTTAGGGCCGCACTTGCAGCATGTGGAGGTTCCCAGGCTAGGGTTCTAATAGGGGCTACAGCTGCCAACCTATGCCACAGCCACAGCAACGCGGGATCCGAGTCAGGTCTGCTCACAGCAAGGCTGGATCGTTAACCCACTGAGCAAGGCCAGTGATTGAACCCACAACCTCATGGTTCCTAGTCAGATTCGTTAACTCTGTGCCATGATGGGAACTCCTGAAAAGTTAAACTCTTAATTCATGTCATCTTCCTCTGCTTCTACTGCTCTCTGATCCATAATAGAGAAAAGGAATTGGTCCTTGTCCCCCAGATCCAGCCAGAGGACACTGAGATTAGGGATTGCAGCTGAGACATAAAACCAGCTGGCATTTAATGTACTAACAAATGTAATTAAATGAAGTTGGAAAAAAATGATCCATTTATCTTTCTCTGAAAAGACTTTCAAGGTAAAGATGCCTATTATAGGTAGAATATTCTAGAAGTTTTTATATCCACTAGACCTCATGTCTTTTGAAAGTGTATACCATGCTTCTGGTTTTGTAAGTAAACTCTTAGAAGTAATTCTGATTTGCCTGAAACTACTCTGTCTGTGCCCACTGTTCCAGTGTAAAAATAACAGCACTCCCTTACTGGTTTGGACAAATGTTGTATAGTCACCCTCAGTCTTGTTCCCTCTCACAGGTATTCACTGAAATCAGATGACCCCAACAATGGTCTTACGACACGGTGGTGTCCCAGTAAATGAAATCAGAAAGCTCCATTAGCAGCATTCAGTGAGGTATTGCTGTGACCTCAGCTTTCGGTCCCCACCATGCTAACAAAGAAGACATGAACAAAGATATCCTTTCACAGCACAAGACCATGTGATCTTTGTCAGGCATAATTAAGTTTCCATTCATCTGTGCTTCCCCAAACACATTTTTCTAGGAGTTTGTTTTCCTAGCACATTGAAATTTTGCTTTCTCTTTATGGGTTATATGATAAGAACAGAAACATGGAAAGAGCAGCTGACTGTGTGCCAGGTGCTGCTCCAAGCCTTTCTGGGTATTGTCACATTAAATCCTCATACTACACCTGAGATACTATTATCATCCATCTTACAAAATAAGAAACTGACAGACAGAGAGGTTAAGTACCTGGCCCGACGTACAGAAGCTTGATTTGGCAGACCGGGTTTCAAACAGGGACAATCTGGCTTCACAGTTCGTGGTATTACACTATCAACTTGGTCCAGAAGTTTACTACCAGGAGTCATTGTGCTATTTAAAGATGAACTTTAAGGAGCAGGTCTACCCATACACTCATGCACCCACCCATCTATCCATCCCTCGTCATGGATGAGAGAGCAACTCCTCAATGTCCAGCAACATGTCAGGTATGGGATAATGAGATGACTCCTGTTCTTATAGGCCACATAATACCCTGGTAACTCTGGAAGTAGGCTCTTACCAACTGCAAGATCATACTTAAAAGGGCTCTTCTTAGACATATGCATAGTCTATAAGGAGAAAACAGAGACTAAGGCATCTATTCTGCCTGAGTGAATCAGCAGAGGTCTCAACAAGGGGTGGCATATTTCAGCTGGCTCACAGATGGTGGAAACGTTGGCCAAGCATCAAGACAAATGATTACCTGCTCAGTCCAAGAGCTGGTGACTTAAAAGTTCTCTTTACATTATCTAAATTCAGAAAATTATTTAGAAAGTCTGTCTAATGGAGAAAATTTTCCTTGTTTGAATGTCATAAAAAGGACCTGAAGATTACAAAGGTTAATTTGATACCAACCAACTCAAATCACATTTTTTGAGAAAATAACGTTAACAACTCAAATTACCAAATTTCTTTCTGTCAGTCTAATTATTCCTGAGCCACCTTCCATGAATAATAATTTTCTGTGACTTAACAAAGAAATAAAGTTTTATTGCAAACAGAACTGTTTAGTAAGCAGCCCTCATTCACTTTAATTTCTAGAGTGTGAAGTGACCAGAGATAGTACAGATAAGATTACAGGAATTTTTAATCTAGGCAAAGGGGAAAAATACATACACACACACATAGAGAGAGAGAGAGAGAAAATGGTCAGAGGCTGGCACATCACCAGCAGATCAAGTTTGTATGTATAAATGCATATGATAAGCATATCGCTGCACTGGATCCTTCCCAAGTCTTAGCAGTGTAGTGTGCTAGAAGAAGCATACACATATGGATTTTGGCATTATTACAGAATAACATTCTCTTTCTTAAAGTAAGAGAAAATGTGTAATATTACCAGAAAATGTGGGTCACTAATGGGAAAAATTCGAGTACAGAGGTGACATGGAGATGGAAAATAGAAAGTCAAATTTTCTGCCTCTAAATAGATAATTTATTAGTATTTCAGCTCAGGGCTAAATTATCACTGTCGATATCCTCAGCCCTTTTGACCTTGGTAGGAAAAACGAGCCATGAAGACTGCATAGGACTCATTAAACATCAACCTCTCAAATTGGTTTGTCACATGCTGTGATATAATTGATACCTGAGATCCAAGGTGTCTGTGTTTATCTATGAGATCCAAGAAGGACTAAATTGACACTCCCAAACCTGAGAGTATTTTTACCAAAGCTAGGCAGAGGTATATAGAAGGGCTGTGGAATCAACTTGACAACACTCTCTACACGACTGCTATAAACACAGAGAAGCCTTCGGAAGGAACATATTGACCTACTCAAGTTCTCAAAAAGGAACACACTCGGACATCAGGATATATGGTGCCACGCCATGAAAAACACAAACAGTACTTTGAAGACTTGGGGGAAAATATAAGCTATTAAATTACTAAATCATTTAAATCACTTTTAATTTTAAAGTAAGCACAGACATGTTATAAAAAGAGAAGTCTTGGCCCAGAGGAAAGGAATCAGATAGGTCTGAGTTTGATCATCTCCTCAAAGCCAGTCCCTAAAATAGCCAGGCAAATGGGCAAGTTGTTTAATGTCTCAAGAAAGTCAGCACCTTACAGGGATATGAGGGTACCTTCTGACAAAGTTTATAACTGAGACACCACATTTAAAGCTCTTACAGCACTGCATGGTATACAACAAGTGCTCGGCAAATGTTAGCTGTTAAGATGTGTTTGGAATAGAAACAGCAGTAACTACCGTGCAATATCTTAAAAGGACTATGGAGTGAAATCTAGTTGAAAAAGCATAGCACAGCAACACACTGTGAGCAAAGAAAAAAATAATTCCCTTCCTAAGCTAGAATTTTTATCCCTAAATCCATATACCCAAAGGTATGTCATGGAAGGAGAGGATTATTTTTCATGCATTTTAAATAGCAATATTTTAACACACCTAACATTAAGAACTTTATGACCCAGAGTTCCCATCATGGCTCAGTGGGTTACAAATTCAACCAGTATCCATATCCATGAGGATGTGGGTTTGATCCCTGGCCTCACTCAATGGTTAAGGATTGCCATGAGCTGTGGTGTAGGTCACAGATGCGGACTGCATCCTGTGTTGCTGGCTGTTGTGGCTGTGGTGTAGGCTGGCAGCTGCAGCTCTGATTAAACCCCTAGTCTGGAAACTTCCATATGCCTCAGTTGTGGCCCTAAAAAAAAAAGGAACTTTGAGCCAAAATACTTAGCTATCAACCAACCTGTCTCTTTTGTTTGGAATGTCTTAGAATATCATAGGCAAATGTGTCTTTGAGTTCAGAGTATTTGAAGGAAAGAGAAAACAGGGAGAATACCAAAGCTCAAAACCGAAGTTACAATAAAAAATACTCACGACCACTTCCAGTCAAACTGGAAAACCCATATAAATACTAGTGATAGTTTAAGACTATATTTCCCCTTATTCAGAAACAGGTATTTTCCAAAAGGTACATTTTTACTTTGAAACCTTGGCATGATTTGGCAAGCTCAGGTCAAAGCAGTTAGCTTGGTTCAAGCTATTACCAATCTTAGAATAGTAAGAAAGGAGAACTATAGCTCACTCTTCACTATTGCAATATCCAGATGCTTGGTATTTCCTAGAAGTAAAACTTGAGTTAAACAAAATACAATTTTATTCAAAACCGTCATATTTCACACTTCTTTAACAAATAAGTGGCTATATACTACCATATTAATATTTTAAATTTTGTTTTATAAAACATAATAATGAAATAAGAAGTGCTGAATAGGCAGTGAAGGGAAAAATAAAATGAAGTATAGAAAACACCAAGAGAAGATGTTAATTCCCCCAACAGTTTTTGAACTAAAGAATAAATAAGAAACGTAGAAAAGGCAGCTTTGGGTTTTTTAGGCTAACTAGATTAAAGATCAAATGAAGTTAGAAAAGCATGAAGAAAATAAGCTAAGTGCCTAAATAGGAGTCATTTAAAATAAATCGTATTATCTTTAAGAAGATTTTATACAGCAGGACATATTCATTCCTTCTGAGATAGTGACTATTTTAGATTTGGGTGGCTTACAAGAGTAATGCTAATCCATTCATTTCAGTATTTGGATATTCTCAATGTCCTTTTGAAAAGAAAAATTCCTCAAAGTTAAAAGATTTCTTAAATGACCTTTAGTGCAGTAGTTATTTCAATATTTGTTTCAAATTGAGTGATATTATGTTAATTGAAAGTTTTGTGGGTGTTTTATTTTGTTTTGCCACAGCATTCAGGTGCTTGATAAGGGATCTCAGTTCCCAGACCAGGGATTGAACCTGGGCTACAGTGGCAAAAGTGCTGAGTCCTAACCACTAGGCTACCAGGGAACTCCCTAATTTAAAGTTAATACTTAATAACATCACCAATGAAGTTCAGCAAAACTATAACAAGACCATGAAAAGGAAAGCTTGCTTCTTTTTACAATCATTATCTGTATACATTCAACCTAACCAGTTCTCATAGAAAATATTTCATATTGCTCTCCATCCCATCAGATTTATGCATCAAGCTTATTCTTCACTAAAATGTACAGATATTATGATAGTTTACATAAAAATATTATTCTTGACTACCATATATCACACTTAAATAGTTTAAAAAAGGGTCATATGTATTCTATTGTAACTGTTGGAAGAATACATATTCATTATCATCACTATCGCTATTTATGAAATTCTATAAATTCCCTCTGAAATGAATGATTTATATTATGGGCTCTTCTGAGATTACACTCCAAGGCTATCGGAGCAAAACAGGTAGCCAGAAGATCATAATCTGCTATGTTACCAAGTGGAAAAAAGTAAGGGAATGTACTCAGTTTTGTGCTTGTTCATTTCTATCTTTCAGTAAGAAATAGGATTTCTATATTTGTAGGATTATCATACTATTTTTACTGAGACAAAAAGAAGAAAGAAATTTAACACTCTGAAATGTTGTTATCAACTATTTGACCCTTTAGATTTACTCTTCAATCCCCCCCCCCCCCGCTTTTTGGTCTTTTTAGGGCTGTACCTGCGGCATATGAAGGTTCCCAGGCTAGGGGTTGAATCAGAGCTGTAGCTGACGGCCTACACCACAGCTACAACAATGTAGGATCTGAGCCTTATCTGCGAACTATACCACAGCTCATGGCAGCACCAGATCCTTAACCCACTGCCCACTGAGCAAGGCCAGGGATCGGACCCATGTCTTCATGGACACTAGTTGGGTTTGTAAACTACTGAGCCATGATGGGAATTTGTTTAATCCCTTTTTGATGGGTATTTGACATTTTTAACCAAAAGAACATAAAACAAGTTATCGTATTTTTTATTTACTTGAACCTACTTAGAACACCATTTTTTCTCCTAATTACTTGTATAAACTCCTTTGCCATTTATTCTTTCATATTTTACTGTTCCTTTTCCTCACTCCCTCCTTCCATCATGCAACACTGAAACAGTTTGTTCAACAGATAGTTATTGCCATACAAGCCCTCCCTTGGCATCTGAAAAAAATGAATAAGACTGAGCTGTTCTGAAACTAGTGAGGAAGACAGACATGAAAACAACTTAATAGTAATGGAAGATGATACAGCCACTTTCATGACAGCACAGATAACAGAAAAATCATGCCAGTAGGGAAGGGTAGTGATGTGTCAGTGCTATGTCCTGACAGAAGACTTTTATGTGAATCAGGCCAATCTTACAGATATTTAATACATATATGATGAATAACTATGTGCTAAGTACCAAGCTAGTAACAGTAATGAAGAGACAGGGTAGCAAGAGTAATATATAGGTATTCAGATATCACAGATACCCACATGCAATAAGAACCATGGCAGAGAAGCACTAAGGCTGCCTAGAAGAATCAGTCACTATTTTATGAAGTGAAGTGTTAAAAGATGAGACCAAATGGATAGGTAGGGCTTTGCCAAGTGCAGAGACAGGAAGAAGATATTCTAGGCCAAGACAGCGGCATGCTTGGAAAAGACAAAGAATGAATAGATTCTTTCTTTACATACTTAGGGAGCCACTAGAAGTTTAATATAACGGGGGGTCATGGCAGATGAGGTTTAATGAGAAAGGCTATGGCCAAATAATAAACAGTGTCTCATGCCTCTCAAGGACATAAATATTTTACTGAATAAGAATCATGATATTGTTTTTATTATTAATGGCTAACGTTTATTGAGTCCTTGCAACACACATACCAGGCAATGCTCTAAATAATTTTACATTTACACTCACTAAACTTCTGGACCCCATCAAGAAGGAAATAAGTTTGCCCTCATTATACACCATGTAGAATGAGATACAGAGATGTTAAATAACGCAACCAAGATTGCTGAGCTAATAAGTGGTAGAACAAGCCAGGCAATCTCAAGCCAGTGTTCATATAGATGAAACCCCTCTAAGGTGATGGTGATGGTGTGCTAATAGGGAAGAGGGGGAAAGCCATGAGATCAAATACATTTTTTTAAATATCTATTTCTGTACCTTTAAAATGATAGGAAAATAACTACTGAGCATGAACTACATACCGTACATCATGCTTTGAGCCACAGGAAAACAAAAATATATAACACATCCCATGCACACTTGCAATGTCCAATATATTTAGACACAGACTGAGCTGAAGAAACAGAAATAGAACAGAGATAGAGTCCTAGTCAAGAACTGCTTATCTGATGCAGGAGCCCATGGAGCCATAAACCAGTAGGCACACTCTGAGTGGTAATTCTGATGACTTGCTGGAGGCTGACTGTGGACTAGGTTGAGAATAAGAAACTCCTGAAGACAACAGTCTCTGGTGGTGGCGGTGATGGGGGCGGATATAGTCCCACTATCTCATGGTCTTTACTTTCAAGAACCCAAACATGTTCTCACAGTGAAGTAACAAAAAGATCCAGTCCTGGTAGGGACAGCAGAATAAGAGTAATCCTTGGGAAATATACCCAGAAGTTTCTCTGTAACAAACACCTTACTCTCCAAGGTGAAAGACTATGATAGCTTTTTCCTGGAGCTGTAGCAAAAGGGCACTCTTTGACTGGCATCTTCCTCTAGCCTTTTTGCCTTACCTCAGGTGGTGAGGGGGAGTAGATATATAAGCAGAAGAACATGTGAAGGTCATGGGACAGAGACACAGGTTGAATCAAGACTAAGATCTAAGTGAAAAATTATAGAATATTCCCCCTCCACCACACCTTAACAGGGCTCTAGTATGGTAATACTGAAGTACACCTGAAACACCATCAAGACAAACAGTCCTTCAGAGAAAGAGTATTAAGGAAAGACTAACACCAACAGAGGAGACAAAAACAAGGACACTAGAGAAATTTGAAGCCACTAGCACCAGTAGCTAAAAAAACACTAAACAATGCTGAACTCCCAGCCAGATTAACATAAATACTCATATTAGAGAACTAATAATTTGAATTCCTACTATGAATTCAACATAGTCAACATTCAACAAAAAAGTACAAGGCATGACAAAAGGGAAGAAAAGCATAGTCCAAAAAGACAGAGTTAACATCAGAACCATACTAAAATGTTGGAATATGAAACAGATGTTGGAATTGTCAGAAAGGGACCTTAAAATAATTATGATTTATAGGTGAAGACCTCTAATGGAATAAGTAGACAACATGTAAGTACAAATATGTAATGTAATAAGAAATTCTAAGAAAGGATTAGAAGAAAATGCTAGAAATCATCACAAAAATGAAGAATGCATATGATGGGATCATCAGAAGACTCAGCATGACCAAGGAAAAAATCATTGAGTTTGAAGACAGGTCAATACAAACTTCACAAACTGAAATGTAAGGAGAAAAATTAATGAAAAGTACAGAACATGCAAGAACTGTGGGAAAGTTTCAAAGTAATAATGAGGTGTTCCCACTGTGGCGCAGCAGAAATAAATCCAGCTAGGAACCATGGTTGGGGTTCAATCCCTAGCCTCACTCAATGGGTTAAGGATCTGACTTTGCCATAAGCTGTAGTGTAGGTCACAGAGGTGGCTCGGATCCTGTGTTGCTGTGGCTGTTGTGTAGGCTGGCAGCTGTAGCTCCAATTAGACACATAGCCTGGGAACCTCCATATGCCACGAGCGTGGCCCTAAAAAGCAAAACAATAATAAACAGATAAACAGATAAATAAATAAATAAATAAATAAACAATAATAAATAGATAAATAGATAAATAAAATAAAAATAAAATAAAGTAATAATGATGGGAAACTTTCCAAAATTATCAGGCCATAGATCCCTACAGTTCAAACCTGAACTGTTCAAGGGTCAAATGTATCTGTAAACCATATTATCTGACAAAGAGTTGGTATTAAGAATATATAAAGAACTCCTATAAATCATCAGCAAAACAAAAATCAGATTTTTTAAATGATTAAATAACTTGAACAGATATTTCTCTGAGGAGGATATATAAATATCTAGTAAGCACATGAAAAGAAGTGCAACAACACTAATCACTGAAGAAATGGAAGTTGAAATCACCATGACATATTACCTCACATCTGTTGTGTGGCTACTATTAAAAGCAAAGCAAACCAAACAACTACAGAAAATAACAAGTGTTGGTGAGGATATGGAGAAAAGGGAACCCTTGTACACCCTTGATAGGAATGTAAAATGCTATAGTTGTAATGGAAAATAGTTCCCCCACACACAAAATGAAAAATAGAACACCACATGATCAGCAATCTCACTTGGAGTATGTAACCAAAAGACTTGAAAACAGGATCTTGAAGTGCTATTTGTACACCCATGTTCATTGCAGTATTATTCACAACAGCTAAGAGGTGGAAGTACCCAAAATGCCCATTCATTCATTATGAATGAATGAAAAAGGAAAATGTTGTATGTACAACAATGGAATATTATACAACCTCCAAAAAGAAGGGAATTCCATCATATGCTACAACATGTATGAACCTTGGGGGACATTATGCTAAGTGAAATAAACCAGTTACAAAAGACAAATGTTGAATCATTTCACCAACATGAAAAGTACCTAAAGTATCTATTTAAAGTGGTCAAACTCTTAGAAGAGAAGATAGAATAGTGGTTGCCTGGGACTGCAAGGAGAAGGATAGAGGAGCTATTGTTCAATGGGTATAGAGTTTCAGTTTTGCAAGATGAAAAAGTTCTATGTTACACAACTATGTATATACAGTTAACACTATTCTATTGCTTACTTGGCAATGGTTATGATGAAAAATGTTGTTATTATTTTATTACAGTAAAAATATAAGATGGAAAAAAATGAAGAAATCTCTGGCAGCAAATAGAAAACATATACAAACTTGGCTGACATTAATTCAAATATATCAATAATCACTCTAAATATGAATAATCTAATGTAAAAATTAAAAGGTAGAAATTGTTGGACTGAATGATAATAATAATAAAAGGCCCAGCTACCTATTGTCTACAAGAAAGCCACTTTAAATATAAAGACTCTGATACATTAAGCAAAGGGATGGATATAGACAAACCATGCTAACACTAACCAAAAGAAAGCTGGAATACTAATTTCAGATAAAGATGACTTCAGACCAAGGAAAGGTATTACAGATAAAGAGGAGGTCAGGGGATACAAGGATGTAAACCAGAATGTGACAAAAGCACCACAATATATTACAAATTTGTGAAACAAGCTCACTGAATGGGGTGGGGTGTGAGGTGATGATCTATGTGAGTTTGGAGATGAGTGGAATCTGCAGGACAGAGAGAAAAATTACACTATACATAAGAACAGCCCTCTAGGTGATAAAGCTTCTTCCCTTGGGGATACAATTCTAAAACCATACATAAACAGAGTTCCAGCAGTGGCACAGTGGTTTAAGGATCTGGTACTATCTCTGCAGTAGCTCAGGTTGCAACTGCTCAGATTTGATCCCTGGCTCAGGAACTTCCACATGCCACAGGTGTGGCCAAAACAAAAACAAAAACACCGAACAAAAACAACTCTATACATGAATACATGAATACTGGAATATGAACAATTAAGAAAATGTGCAGTAGATGGTGGAAGCCAGGTTTCTCTGGTAGAATCGGAAGTTACTGCTAAACAAGTGGAAGTGGAGACATCAGTATGAACTGATATTTAGTTTAATATATGGACAGTAACATATAGACTATATATTGCAGATAAGTGTACATACATTGGTTAGTATGCAGACATATCTCCTTTCTCTTCATCTAGGAGACATGTACGTCCTTTCAGGCATCTGAGAGAGCCTAAAACAATAGCAACCCGGTATCAAACAACATACCCAGGTCTTGATTTCAAATCATTCTTCAATAAAAAGAGCCACGGTTCCTTGGAAAATGTTTGATTCTACGACTTGGGCAGGAAATACATAGGGTGAGCCTGGAGTGTGATATAGTGACAAAAGGTAAGAAAGTGCCCAAAGGAAAAAAAACACATATACTGATGGAGGTGTGTCAAAGAGACATAGAAGCCTACGAAAGAGCCCCCACTGTTTGAAACTAGGCAATAGGAACAAATTTGAGCACAAAAGTAGTACTGTGTTATAACCCATTGTATAAATGAAATATCCCCGAGTCCAAACTAATGTGCATAAAATTTTTAATATAATTGGGAAGAAGAGATAAAGCTCCCATACAGAAGAATTGCAATGATGAAGATAATCTGTCCTGAAGGAGAGGGAGAATAACTTCCCATTCCTCCAGTGTAGATTACATGTCATGATGTGAAGATTTCAGTCTAAAAGGGAGGGGAAAAAGAGGATTTTTACAAAGAAGAAATATGAAAAAACTATCACAAGCCAGGTTATCAAAGTTAACATAAATGGTGATCCGTCATATTGATAATATATTATCTTGATATGATGAGATAGGAACGGCAATTTATCTCTGTGGTCTTTCTCCTCAAAACACTTAACCCTGGTCTCATCATGGCAAAACACTGGCCAAACACCAGCTGAGGAATATTCTACAAACATATGACTAGTTTTCATATGATGACCATCAAGGTCATCAAAACAAGTGGAGCCTGAGAAACTGTCATAGCCTAGAGGAGCCTAATGAGAAAAGACAAGTAAATAAAATGCGGTGTCTTAAATGGGCTCCTAGAGTCATAGATGAGATTCTAGAACAACAGAAGGACAAAAGGGAAAGACAGAAGATACGTGAATAAAATAAGGACTTCACTTAATAATAACATATTAATAATAACAATATTGCCTCATTAATCATGACAAATGTACCATACTAATGCATGTGCAGGAACTCTCTGTATTAACCTTGTAGTAATTCTCAATCTAAAACTATTTTAAAAGAGAGTTTATTAACAGATTAATTTCTTAAGTACCTAATGTAAATGCCACAAAATCTTACCCTTTGTTTTGAGTTAAAAATGCATGGGTATGTCACAATATTATCTTTTTTGCTACATGCTTGAAATATTTGTAATAACAACAGATTCAGAAGATAACACTTTTAAAAAAACCTATTATGAGTCAAACTGCTAAATGGGACAGTGAGAGTATTCCAGGCAAAGGAAAAGTCTCAAAGTCACCAGGACTTCCTCTGACGGATACTCACTGGAAGACCTAGGTATCATCCTGAAGTACAGGTACGTCAGGAAAAGGTGTTAAATATTGCAAGGATCAAATAGTATTTCTATTTCAGGAACTGGAAAACAAAAGATAATTTGTCTCTGGTCACTAATTAACAAAATGAATTTCCCCTTCCAAAATTATGGCTGAAATTTAGTGAGCATGAAAACAAAGTTGATTTGGCCTGTTTTTTGGAGACTGCAAACACATCCTTGTCACATTATAACACTAAAAACCGTACAGCTCACTTTGGTTTTAGACCAGTTCAGACAAATGACTATTTTTAGGGTATCTCTAATTTTGATGTGAAGAGCACATTTTTTTTTCTTCCAAAATACTGACCTTGGAGGCACCTCTGTCTCGAGTTTCTGAAACTTTCCTCCTACCTTGCTCCATCCACCACAGAAGAAAGCAATAAATTTCCCTTATTTAAAAAAAGTTCCTAGATGTTTAAAACTGAATGACTTCTTAAGAAAGAAAAAAAATTACTAGATTACCAATGGCTCAGGTGTTCTAGCTCCAACCCACTTGTCTACCAAGTAAAAATCAGTGCCCTTTTCATTCACGTATATTCCTAGAATTTCCACACTCTCTATATCCTACCCCCTTTCAGTGTGGTATATTATGAAGTTCCTCAGAGTTCATTTGGCTGGATATTCCTTTCTCTATATGATAAGACATTCAATTAGAAAAAAACAAAAGGTTCCATTATAAATATAATTACTAGGATTTTAAATACAGAAACAGGTATATTAACATATTTTAAGAAGGAAATAGCATATGCAGTTTCTCCCACACAATTTGCTTACTTAATTTTTTTCTAGGGAACATCTAAATAAGCTAATATATATGGAATATGTTTTGGCAATGTATTCTGTACCTTTTGGGAATTCTGCTTTATAGAAACTATCAAAGCAAAATGGCACTGGTGAAATCTTCTCGGAATCCTTACATTTCATCATATTTGAAATTCCCCATTTTATTATTAAGTAAAAGCAATCTTTGTCATGTAACAGTACTATTTAAATAACCTTTGTCCATATTAAAAGTTAACATTTAATACTGTCATATATGAATATAAACTGGGCACTGTTAACTGGCAAGAAGGGAAGAAGACAGAAGAACGCCCTATCTTCTACAGATGGAAACAGGGTGAGGAAGGAAATACCCCTTGGGGAGAATGTGCATCCTGCACGGAAGAAGGAAAATGGGCACCTTCAGGAAAACTGTCTTGAACCAAGGCAATAGATTTCAACTTAATCCTGTACCTCTACTGAGGTAATCCCTTTGAGATATGCAAAGATATCTTAAATCTAAAGTCTCCTGATCAGTAATTTTCTGCTTAAAGTGAGCAAACTTCTGATTTGAGCAGATGGAAATTCTGTTCTTCTTGCTATTGTTTCATCCCCCAAATGAGAAATAGAGCAAACTTTACGCTAGACAGTATCTTCAAGTTCCTTTTCTCAGGAGCAAACATTTCCCAGACTGACTGTTATATCTACCAACTATTCTACCTGTTTCTTCACTATAGGGAATTATAAAATATGGCTTTATTCAATGGTCAGTACCCATCTTAAACCCAATGCCACATGACTAATGTCACTAATGTCAAATGGACCAAAGGGCCCTATTTAAGTGTGAATCCTCCTGCATGTTACCATCGTCCATGGAAAGTACTATGATTACAGTGCACACTGAATATAGTGGAGGCTCAAGAACTTCCTTCATCCTGTCACTTTTGACAAAGAGCATCAATTATACCTCAGAAATAAATGAGTCCTGCAACTGTAAGCCTTTTAAAAGAATTATGCTATGAAAACAAATAAATTTGCAGGCAGGATGTACTTAGATGCTCTGCCTTCAACTTAATGTCTTCCAGTTAAACGTTAAGCAGGTAAATGTCAGCAGCCACTTCACCTCCCCTTCAGTTTGGAATACCATATATCCATCAAAATTCAAAATATGAGAAAAACTGTATACCACATTAGGTATGCCATCTACACCACATTTATATTAAAAATTCTATTTTAAACTCCACTATTACTATTTCCTTGTTACTTCAAATATAAAGATATCTAAATCCTTTCTAGAACTACCTATATTAAAATTCTTTTTTTAATTTAATGATATATGCAAAGATTGTCTTTTTGTTTCAGAACTGTATTATAAGAAAATCTCAAAACTGAATGAAGAGGTTCTTTAAAAATAAATTTTAGAGTTCCCGTTGTGGCTAAGTAGGATAAGGATATAATGTTGTTTCTGGGAAGATGGGGGTTTCATCTCTAGCATTGCTTAGTGGGCTAAGGCTCTGGCCTTGCCACAAACTGAGGCATAGGTCTCAAATGGGCTCGGATCCAGCCAGTGTTGCCATAGCTGTGGTGTAGCCTCAGGTACAGCTCCAATTTGACCCCTGGCCAGAGAATTTCCATACGGCACAGGTGTAGCCATAAAAATAATAAACAAATATGCCCATCGACAGAGGAGTGAATAGGGAAGATATGGTACCTACACACAATGGAATGTTACTCAGCCATTAAAAGGAACGAATTACCAACATTTATAGCAACATGGATGGACCTAGAAATTATCATGCGAAGTGAAACCAGTCAGACAATTAGGCAGCAACACCCAATGCTACCGCTTACATGTGGAAACTAAAATGACACAATGAACCTCTTTTCAGAACAGACAATGTCTCACAGACTTTGGAAAACCTTGGTTTTTCAAATAAGACAATCTGGGCGGTGGGGGGATGCACTGTGGGTTTGGGATACAAAATCTGTAAAATTGACTTGTGATGATTTATGTACACCTATAATCGAAATAAAATCCATTAAGGAAAAATAAATAAATAAATAAATAAACAAACATGTTTATGCATTTTGAAGTTAGGCATTTATGCACATAAGGCACCATATATACATGTTTTATCACAATAGACAAAAGGTTAGAGAGCGATTTAAATAGTACAGCTTTCAGAAAAACCAAGTGTGATGCAATAGGCTCTGGATACAGGTCTGAAACTCTATGAACCTCAGCTTCCTCATCTGCAGAGCAAGTACCTAGATTACAGGATTATGGGGGGGAGGATTAGAATAGCATTTTCAAAAACAATAGTTAACTGCATGGTAAAGAGCTAATTGCAGGAAGTACTGTGATTGATGTGATCAGTGAAGAGGCAGGGAAAGGAGCTACCCTATATGTACTATTTAATTCTTTGTTAGGAAAACAGCAGATAAGGATTTGTGTAAAGAAATGAATGAGGAGTTCAAATGGTCCTAGAAGCTCAGGACTTGGAAGAAAAAAAAAAGTTGAACTCAGAATAAACTACGATTTGAAAGAAGTATAATTTTAATAAAAAACTAATGACACAATCTACAATTCTGTAGACTTCATGCTTCAGAATGCTGAAGTTCATATGCCTCAAATGCAATGTGGATAAATACAAGGGGAAATAACCAAAATGTTATGGGTTTGTGAACATGTTCATGGCTAGGTTGGTTTGAACCTGCTTATGAGATTGCAAAAATGAAAATTTTTAAATCTTAGAACAGATGTGTCTTCCTTTATTATAAGCCCATGTGTGTGAGTGTATATGTGTGTGTGTGTGTGTGTGTGAATGTATACATATATCTATATGTATACCCAAATGCATCAGGAAAAAGACAACTTTTTTTGTGAAGTGTTGGTCCAAGCACTCAGGGAGAGAGATTGCCTTTGAAAATGTATGCTGTCAGTACTACCTTTTTTTAAAGGTAAACACAGGTATGCAATCCCATGCCTATACCAAAAATTAAAAAGAAAATAAGATTAAGGTACCTACATAATGGTCTTTTCTGAAACAAAAGTCATTTCCACTAGTCTTACGCATGGTACCCCACTGCTGAAGTAGCTGTAGATGGCTCTTATAATTTCTCCTAAGTAGAATGAACTGACGCATTGAGGCCAAAGCAAGACCCCTTTGGTCTATGTGGCAGCACTGTTTATTACATAACAAGACACAAAGTTCAGGTTCAGAAAATGTATGTCAAATACAGGTTTTTATAAAGGATTGAATTTTGAGTGCTTCAAGAAGTCAAGCTACATTTAAGGGACACATCACTTCTTCATCAACATTCCTCCAATAACATGGGATATCAGAGTCCTGGGGGATTTTCGTTTTTTTTAGGGCCACACCCGTGGCATATGGAAGTTCCCAGGCTAGGGGTCCAGTCGGAGCTACAGCTGCCAGCCTATGCCACAGCCACAGCAACATGAGACCTGAGCTGCGTCTGCGACCTACACCACAGCTCACAGCAGCGCTGGATCCTCAACCGACTAAGCAAGGCCAGGATTCGAATCTGTGTCCTTATGGACGCTAGTTGGATTCGTTAACCGCTGAGCCACAATGGGAACTCCCTGGGGGATTTTGAAGCTATTTAATTGCACTAAGTGTTAACTACAGACCAAATACGGAAACCAACAAAATAACAATGAAATGTAAGTTAGTTTCCGAGAAATATCATCTTACTTATCCCCAAATAAAAAGCTACCATTTCTTTCCAAACATAGCATCATATATAAGTAGATATAAAGCAGCTAGAATTCTTTTATGCGACCTTTAGTAACTGAAAATTTGAGTATTTTGATTTTATTATTCCTTAGAATATCTGGCAAAAGAAAATATCTCTAAAATGACTTTAAGGAACTGACATACAAAAGCAGAATAAAAGTCTGGGATACTTCGGAGATATCTAGATTCCTGAGTCACTTAGCAGTAACAAGTAGAGTAATTTTAAGATACGTTCTACAACTGTACCTCAATTTTTTGAAAAAAAGATTGATTCTATATATACCAAAATGTATTTATTTATTTTAATGGCTGCTCCTGCAATATATGGAAGTTTCCAGGTGAGGGAGCAAATCAGAACTGCTGCAACCTGCCTACACAACAACCTCAGCAATGTGGGATCTGAGCAGCATCTGCGACCTATGCTATAGCTTAAAGCAATTCTGGATCCTTAACCCACAGAGCAAGGCCAAGGATTGAATTTGCATCCTCATGGACACCATGTCAGGTTCTTAACCCACTGAGCCACAATGGGAACTCCTCAAAATGCATATCTTGAAGGAAAGAGATGATTTCTAAAACAATGAACTATCAGATTCATTATGCTTCAGAGTAAACATAATACAATGTTTAAATGAGGTAACTTCATATAAAACGCTTGTGTGAATATTGCATTGAATTAAATTTTCTTCTATGTTTCATTCAATATTTCAGTAGCATGATATATGTTTTCTCTTTTCACCAAATTAATTTTGCAATTTCAATAGTATATATCCATCATAATCATTCAGTCAGAGTTGCAAAAAAATGTTTTTGTTCCCTGTTCCCTCTGCTCTAAATGTGGCTGTCCAGTGAAGAAACTAAAACAAAAGAACCTAAATATTAGTCAACATGTAAAATGGGATGAACTTAAAAGAAGACCAAATGGAAAATTAATCTCAACTCTAAATAGTAGTAATTATAACCAAAGGCCCAAGGAAACACACAGCCCTGCACTTCCAGAAAGACTACACTCACACCTTTCTAGCCTGGGGTATGGAACTTTTCCATGGAACTTCAAGTACTTTCACAACTGGAGTTTTATGTAGCCCAATTAACTTTGGCTAGACACAGAAATCTGGCTCGGTGCTTCCACTGAGTAGCCAAAATAAAGGTTTGCTGTATCAAGAATTACTGTCAGAGTCTCCCATATCCTTCCTTCTCTCTTACTAACCTAAATCTGGAAAAGAAGCTAACAGCCAAGTTGCTTTTACTGAAATTTAAGTCAATATTAATTTTACTAGCTACAAAAATTGCAAAATAGTTGGCTTAAATCAATTGAACAGGACAAAAAGAAAGGAGGGCCAAGCAGGGAAAAAAAAAATCAAAGTAAGGATGTGCACACAACTAGAGAACACACACACACAGGTTTAGAAACAACTATAAAACCATCTGAAACACTGTAATAATAGAAATGTTATTCCTTCCGCTCTCTCCTAAAGCATGCCCAATTTTAAATTCATGGCATTAGCCCTAGGTAACAAAGTTCAAACAAGGAATAAATCACAATTTTAAAGAGAGCTTGTGTTCAGTATTTTAATTGGACATGACACTGGTATGAAAGCTCCATATATTCTAAAGAGATGTCACCCAGGTCCAACTACATTTAAACACGGAGGCTACCAGTGACCCTATAGCAGAATTAACTATTCCCTAGGGTACCCTGGAACATTTGTATTTTGAGTTTGTCATGGAAGCAAAACCAGAAGTCTTAAGTTCGTAACCTATAATGCCTAATAATAAAAATGTGCTTAACCATTCAATCCAAACTACTATTTAGACATAATGTCTAAAAATAAATTATAAAAAATGAGGAGGGAGGCACACTAACTTACCTTTAGAACACCTAATCAAGTATAAAAGTGGGGGAAAACCTCCACAAAAAAATATTTAATACAGAGTGAAAATGAATGAGGCTTAATTCAGAAATCTTCGAAGGTGCATCCAATTCTACTATTTAGTAGCTTATTTGTTCTTGTGGATACTCCTTAAATCCTTGAAGCTAGGTTTCCTCCTTTATAAAAAGAGGATGGTACTCATTATAAAGCTTCATGAAATACCATGTCAATTACAGGCACTCAAGAGAGTACACCCTTTTTGTATCCACTCCCCTTTCAGGATCTTGGAATATGACACTGTGTCCACTTGATAATCATGCCACTCTCATTCATTTATTCAGTACTTATCATTGGGATTTAGAGTGAAGTCTAGCATGAATTGATGAATCTCCATACAAGTGTTGGCAAAATGCAGAGACTAATGAGGAAACGAGAATTAGGCCAGGGAAGCAAAAATATTTAAAAAGGCTGGTACGCTGTACCTTAAACTTAGAGAGTGCTGTCAGTTATATCTCAATAAAACTGGAAAAAAAGACTTGTTCAGCCCTTATATAACTTAAAAAGGGAAATGCACAATGATGATACAGGGATAGTTACCAAGATAGTGAAATGCCATACACCGAAGGGATAAAAAGAGAAGTAAAGACTTAGTCTCTGTACCATGTCTAGGGTCAAAAGACATAGATTTATATCTGCCATTCAATCTGAGAAGCGTTATTACAGACATACTGAAACCAGTGCCATGGAAGTACAGAGAAAGCGAAAAATAATGCTTGAAAGACTCAGGCAAGACTTCACACAGGAAATTAAATTTGATCAGGCAGAGGGGAAAGCGACATTTTTGTCAGAGGAATAAAAAAGGATTTGATCTATGGAATTTGTCAAAGTGTTCTGAAAAACTCTAAACTTCTTTGAACTTTTCTAAATATTACAAATACTACAAATTCTTAAAGAAAAATTTGTCCAAAAAAAGGTTCTGAGTGAATTGTTCCACTGGCTACAGTAAAAACACCAATATTTTTTTTTTTGTCTAACATGTCATAAAAATATAATTCTTTATATGAAATCTTACTCTACAGTCTAAGTCTCATTTAGTTGCATGTCAGTTTTACATATTTTACCTTTGGTCAGTTTTGATGTAACAGTAAAAATACCATTCCGTTTCTATTCCTCTTCTCTTGAGAGTACTAGCCAATTCCATTTTATAATATTTTATATTTAAAACATTCAAGTCAAAATGTGTGGCATTTTCTACCTCACCAATTCCATGCTAAGTCAATGGCATATTACCAGGCCAAGAAACCCAAAATTAGACAAAGGCAATCCACTGGGATCATAAACTTGCCAAATCTCATAATTCAAAAAGAAACTTAAATTTGGTTGTGGGGTTTTTGGCACTGTGATTTCAAGCCATTCCGTAATAGGGTTTGTATTTCAGCTAATCAGCAAGTCGGAAACTATAAAAGTTCTGTTGGTGGGGGGGAATTAAAATTTGGATTGTAATACATGTGTCTTTCCTTCCCTTCCATATGTTTCAGTAAATTGAAACTGCTAAATCTTGTTTTTAAAAATGCCTTCTAAAAAATAAAGCAGCCTGTAAAATCACATTTTTGGTACAGGAAACTTAAAATATTCAGGCTTGAAAAAAAGAGGGACAAAAAAAGGACATGTGTTTTTTCTAACTGAAGTAGTGTCATAGTCTAGGTATATACAGAATTAAGTACATTTAAACATTCAATATTTTTTTTCTTTTCAAGATGACTTTTTTTGGGGGGGTGATAAATTAGGAATCTGAAACATTTATAGATTTTTTTTATCAATTTACTAACAATGTTTCCAATTGAATTCCCTAATAACATTTCAAAGTCAGCAGAGGCAAGAGGTATATATGAATTCTGTTCTTAAACGAAACTGAGTTATCATCCAATCAGAATAAGAAACGTAAAGGGTTTTCATAAAATAAAACATTTTTTCTAAACTGATTAAGCTAGACATATTATGATACTGTAAATGGTTAAAAACAGCAAACTTTAACCTCCAATTCAGTAACATTCTTTCCCTTTCTCTGTTCCTTCTCTGTTGAGCCTCCATATAAATTTCTTTCATTTCTTCTTTCATTAGTTTCATTTCATCTTTTGGTTTGTGTATGAAAACATTTCCTCATCTTTATTCTCCCATTCTTCAAATGAACATTGTTTTCCCATCATTTTCTAATTGCTAATAGCTTTCTTATTATTTACTTTTTATGGCATCCTGCACTTCACAAAATGCTATGTTAACTATCTCTAAGGGTTTTTTTTCCTTCTCTTTCCTCCAGTCTTTCTGCTAATCATTTATTCCAGTTCCAATCTTGTATGTTTGAGGCTTTCCCAGTAGGACTGTAAATCCTTGGTCACCCACTGTTACTGAAAAGGTCAGTTAATAAAAGCTGACTGAATTCCTTAGGCATAAATGTACTTTCTAAACTGGAAAGATTCACTTTTGTATGTTGAGAAGCTAGTCATTTCTTGGTACCTCCAAATGCAGGTCCATGAAAATCTTGTTCTTACAGTGATCCAGTTTCTCCAGATGAGAATTCAGCCATTTCTTGGGAAGGGTGTATTGCTGAGGGGGTATAAAAACACTATATCACTGTGTTCTGCACATGGTGTTTGGGGGAGAGGTATTGACAGTCTGAGTATTCTACTGGAGGATACTCAATCAATCCTCTTTTCAGCACCGTCTGCATTCCACCTTCAGTGGTGCCCAGCTGTACCCGCTGCCCCCAGTCATGGAGCTCTCCTATTCAAGTGCTCCATCCCTGTAAGCCTCTTTTCTGCTGACTTGCAAGTGAGTGCCGGCTTGCTAGCACTGTGCACCTGGGAAGTGGCCTGACTGTCCCATTCATAGGTTAGAGCTGATTACTCTATTTTACACTTCTTAACTCATTGTCTTCCATGCCAGTTGCCTCTAAGCCTTGAATCTCCAGATTTTTTCTCATTGCTGTTCTGTTCCAAAGTCCCTTTAGATGGTGGTTTACTCTCCTTTGACAGATTAGTTTCTACTTTCTCTTTCTACTTTCTGACTTCCAAAAAATCAGCTTAAATTTAACTTCCCCTTCTGTTACGATAGTTTTTCTGAGGATATTCCTTCTTCATATTTTATTCAGTTAATTACCTACATAATCATCACTTCTTTGTTCACCATTCTTTTTGCTTCCCACTCTGTAACTCTTCCTGGATTTAACTGTGTTCTTTCAAAGGACATGCTCAGTAACGTCTTCAGATAAAAATTTTAGTGGACTGACTAATTTCTTGCCCTACGAATTCCCTGGTCATTCAAGTAAAGTAAATTCAAAGCCTAAAGCCTAGTAAAGAGAGGGTAATAGTGCCAAATTCTCTGCAAAGATTTCAGATTCCATGCTGAGATAGGCAAAGCTTCATGCTGCCCTCTTGTACCAGTATGTAATTTTTTTCTACATTATTCTTTCACTGTTGACATGAACTTTCCTGCCTTATTTAGGCATCTAATTCCTGGTCTTCTATCAGTCCAAAGCTTTTGTCTTTTATTCCAGCAAGAACAAAAACAAACAAACAATAAACTCTTCCCAAAGGTTGTTACAACTGGTAATCTACTCCAAACCAACTGGAGGATCAGCAGTCTGTTTATTGTTCTGGTGTTTAGTTATTGCTTCATTTCCACCCCTGGGAAATTCTCTCACTACTTTTTGAGCTCAGGTACATATTAAGAGCATTTCTGTTATATTTTATTAAGCATATGTAGCCATTTTTAAGTGGGATATTTTCTGGTTACACAGTCTACCTATATAATCTATTTAATAGCATCTTAGTGGTATGTTAAAATGGATACATAATACTTTTAAGTATTTATTTACCTTATCATTTTCTATGGGAAATAAAAATATTAATTTAAATAATTATAAGATACCTTTCTATGAATTCATTTAGGAATCACTTTTCTGACCCTTTGCTCTATGTTTTGTTAGTATTCATTTGCTTTTATTAATATTGGAGAGAGTTTAAAGGATATAACTAAAATAACATAGATAATAGATTCAGATTAGGACTGAAGACTAATCGTACCATTTATTAGCTAGGTGAACTCAGGAAAAGTTACTTAAATATTTTGAACAATTCTCTATTTTATAGAATAAAAACAGTACTACCTCTTTGAAAAACATAATATTACAATTTTTGTAAGTCGCAATGGGAGAATATCAATAATTTCTTACGCTTCAAACTAATACCTCTTTCACAGAAATATGGCCAAGAGAGCCTGTCACATAGAGGGTGGCCAAATGATGGCTCCACCTCTCTTACAGAATGATTTCCAATTAGTAGGAAATTCTAGGTGGCACTGAAGGGCACACATGACCTGTCTTATCTAGAGATGGCTATTTGGAAAGACTCAGACTTAATTCCACATTATAGCCAATCTGGGGTTAACACTGGCTTGTACAACATCATCTTTATATACATATTGTTATTTGACAAGTGCACCATATAATCACACCTTTGGGGCTCTCCATTTATACATTTCAATTAAGTAACATCAAGGATACACATCGCAATCTAAAGGATGGGAAAGGTAATTAACTACTCACTGTTAGTGCAAGTAGCTTTCCATAGGTGAGATGAGCAGGGATGTGGTCAGTCTTGGATCTCAGTGATTCCATATACCAATGCTCTGCTTCAGGGAGTTTGCTTAATCGCATGTACGCTTCACCTGGCAAGAGAATTGTGAAAATCAATTTGAGTATATAGCTTTCCAAGAACATTTCGAACAGCATCACATCATCATGTTTATATTCCATGCATTTTCAGATTCTGTGGCATGTACTCTCATTCACTGTCTCATTTGATTCCCCAAAAGTCATCATCATTTCCATTTTACAGACAAGAAATCTCTTGTTTTAGAAACTCAATTATCTATAGAATAACTACTAATTGAAGAGTATTATGCAGGACATAGACAAAAGAAGTTTAAGGTTCTACCCTCTAAGGTTAACAATGGTAGTTGGATATGGTTTATCATTAATTGCTTTAAAATTTTTAATATTAGGGATTGTACATCCCTAACATTGAGAAAGTCAGATAAGAGGAAGAAGTTAAAAATATTTAGGATTAAGCATTGGGGCTATAGTTTAGTTCTTTTCAGAAATTATTTGTGTTTATATTTTAATAAGTAAGTACAATTTATCAGTTGGAAAATCTAGTGAATATAGGACAGTTATTTAACATACCCATCACCATGTGCAAAGTTAGTCTAAGGCCTTTCAGCCATTAATGATTAGCTTCAACTTACACAAATTTTACTGACCAAATAGCATTTCATGAACTGCCAAGCAAGAGAATGAAAACTGGAAATAAAACCAAAAGTGTATCAGTTGCCTGCTTATTATCATCCCCCTCCTCCATTATATGCTTATAGTATGGAGGAATATTCATCTGATAGGATAATTATATTTTAAGATAATTTGTATATTTAAGTTAAATATTGTAGTTATAATAAACACTGCAAATGTAGAAGCTACTCAGTTTCTGAGACCAGGCAACAGACTAGTAGCCTGCACTATTTTCAAGCTGGCTTTATAGCTTAAATAATAACTATGATGGCTTTTTCCATTTAGAGGAATAATCCGAGGCTTTTCCTAACTATTACCCACACTCATTGTACATCTTTGTTTTCAAGAAAGAGCTAGCTTCCTTTTATTTTAATCAAATTCTCTTTGCATTAGCACAGTGCTGTCAATACAAATATGTTTGATGAATTGAATTGATTTGTGTCTCCTGACCTTTTGAGTGCCCTTTGCCTGGGTGCTTAGTAAAAAATATTGATGACAAATAATGTGTAACATGCACAAAAATGAGTGTATCACTCAAACACATCTATGCATTTCTAGTTCTGAGAACAGTCCTGAAATTATATTACCATAAAAATTGATTGCTTGAAAAAAAAACGGTTTTCCTAATGCTTAAAATGTATTTGCATACGAAGAGTTTGGTTAGATTTAATCAAATGCTCAGGGTGAGATGCAAAAAATACTTGAAGCAAAGACCAAAGGCTAGAATAAGATACACAAAATATTCATGGTTCTTACAGAAGTGGGATTAGGCATGGATTTAAATTTTTTTATGTTTCTGTAATAATTACATTGTTTTTATTGTAATACCTCATAATAAATGGAACATTGTCAATTTTCTTTTTGCCATGTTGAACTAATAAATATTTCCATATAAAGCAGAGTAATTTTCATTAGGGAGAGTGAACAATTTCTATAACTAAAACAATACTACATATGATTTATATGAAAAAGGATGCATAATCCATAATATTAAAAATTTAAAGCAATTAATGATAAACCAAAGCAACTATCTCTAAAATGGATTCTAAAGCCGGTAAAAAACACATATATTAAGTTCAGAGTTAGAGCTGAAAGATGGGTCTGCATTAAAGATTCTGTTTGGAAATAATCTGAAATTCTACTTTGGTACCTCAAGTGCTAACAGATCAATTTTTTTGAAGTTCTACAATGGAGTTCCATTGTGATGGAGCATTAAAGATCTATAGTGTTGTCACTGTAGCAGCTTAGATTTCTGCAGTGGTGCAGGTTCAGCCCCTGACCTGGGAACTTCCATATGTCACGGGTGCAGCCAAAAAAGAAGTTCTATGGTCAATGCCTTTAATATGGTTCCTACTTTTCATTCATTAAAAAAAAAAATCAACTAATTTGTAGAACAGTAACAGTAGGTTATCTGTACAGAAAGAGAGTACAGGAGAACCTTAATTCTATAGTGCTTTTGAAATTCACATCCTTATATTTAACTGGTTGATGTCTGAAAATCATTTCAAAAAGTGCATTTTTTCCAAGTCAGAAATCTGTCATTAAAACATTTTTAAATTGGCACAACATTGTAAATCAACTATAATCAAAATTTCTAAATTAATTAAAAAAAGAAATGAGATACTCTGAATTTGCTAACTACTTAGGTCAGTCCATTTTGTTCACTAAGAACTCATAAATAACTTATTAGTTTATAAAGCTTGTGAGGTGGAGAAATATCAAAGGTCTATAAATAAGAAACAATGTAATAATGCATCTTGGCAATATACAAAAAATGAAAATAACTAGCCTACTTAGGGACTATTCTTTACAACTTACAAATACTTCATGTAACCATTCATTGCATCTCAGTAATAACAACGATGACAATGACATTTATTGAATGTTTATTACGAATTAGGGTATCAAGCTACAGGGAGCAAATGTCTGACTTACACGCACTTGATTTCTATACCTTTGGGCACGAAGAATATTTTCTCACTTACCCTCGTAAGTAGTCTTAACACATCACCCTCATTCAACCAGTACCAACTAACATTTTAGATTATGTTTGCAAGATGATACATTATTTCCAATCTCTATACTAGTTGCTTAATATATACGTATTTCATATTTTTTTTTATTAAGGAATGTCCTTAATTACCTGGATTTGACAGATGAGACAATTGAGAAGTGGCATGGCTAAATCAACCAGACACAATTATAAATGTGGAAAGTGGTAAAACTGCCATTCAAATCCTGGACGACCTGACCTGACCACACTGCTAACCTGTTGTTAGTGAACAATCACAAACTTTCCAAGTCTCCAGCTTAGGTGAAAATTATACCGTCTCACTCACAGAAAATTGTTTTCCAGTTTGGGAAACAATGGCCATCAAGTTCATTTCACTTTCCCTGAGGCTTATTAGAGGAATTATAGGAATAAGGAAGAGCAGTAATAATCCATGGCTGACCCTTAAAAATGTTTCTGCTGCATACATTGCTCAATTTTTTTAGAGGGAATATGTAGCATATAACGTGTGTTCTAGTTGTAAGGTTGACCTCAACACAAAAACAGCCTACAGAAGTGCTAATAAAATCAAGATGAAAAACCAAAAATGCAAGAAAATGATCACGGATGAATTGAAATGTGTTTAAAAGGCAACTAAACAAAGTTTTAGGCAGCAAACAATTCAAGAACAAGTACTTGCTATATCTCTGGCACTGCCAAAGTAAAAGCTTCATATTTCTCATTTCTAATTCATTCTAGGAGTTAGAATACTCATTTTATGCATGAGGAGAAAAGCTCAGGAATAATAAGTGACTTGCACAGTTAATAATCCTAGCCTAACAGGTCTGAGTGTCTCAAAAGCCTATGTTTTTGCCACTGCATCAAGCTGCCTACCATACCGAGTCTATTACTTATTGAATACCCACTAAATTATTAAATATATTACCTTTATACTTTTACATTATTCCTACACTGTAATTAGCATCGGTCTCATTGTACAAATGAAACGACTATGGGTAACTGAGTTTAACCAACTTGCTCAGTGTTCAAAAACAGGCAAATGGGAGTTCCTGCCGTGGCTCAGTAGAAATGAGTCTAACATCCAATGAGGTCACAAGTTCAATCCCTGGCCTCACTCAGTGGGTTTAACGATCTGGTGTTGCCGTGAGCTGTGGGGTAGGTCATAGACACATCTCGGATCTGGGGTCGCTGTGGCTGTGATGTAGGCCGGCAGCTACAGCTCTGGTTTGACCCCTAGACTGGGATCCTCCACATGCCATCAATGTGACCCTAAAAAGAAAAAGACAAAAAAAAAAAAAAAAAACCACAGGCAAATGACAGATTCCGAACTCGGATTACAGTTTTCCTTTTTTTTTTTTAAATTTACTATCTCATTCTGTCCAAATACTATAAAAAAAAATAATTAGAGAAGGGGTAAAATATCCACAAAAATTGCCATCAGTGGATTCAGTGTTAGGAGAGAATGCTATGCATGTAATCCTTCAAGCTTGATTAAAATATTAAAGTCATAAAAACTCCATAAAGGAAATGGCCACAGGAAAAGAAAGCTCAGTAAGGTTATTACTGAAGGGAATAGAGATACTTGTTTGGGAACAGGGTGAAGGGAGGAGGGTTAGGTCATCTTCTCTGGTACCGTAATTCTTCCTAACTTACAAGAATAGAAAAAAATGTTTGCAGTACCCAAGAGGAAAGAAACAATGATGACTATTTTTCCTTCTCATCCTACAAAAAACATGACATAATAGAGGCACTTTCATAAGAATTCCAAGATTTGTTGTGTGATGATGTAGTGATCAGGTTCATCACTCAGATTTATTTCCGATTCACTCACAGACAAAAGGGATTTGGATGTCTCCAGGCCGGCTTCAGGCAAATATAAACCAGTTTCAGATGTAGAACAAATAATGTCACTCTTCTTCCTTAAAAAGCCCTGAGTCTAAATAACCCAGGCAAAGGCTAACTCCTTAAAGGAAAGAATGCTGGATTATTGATGATTTAAGAGCCAGATCTCACTGACTCTCATATTTCAAGTTACTAAACAGCTCCAACTTAAAGATAAAGAATAGAGCAGGCAGTGTGACGTATTACCCATATCTGCTAGTGTTACCTTTTGTTTCTTCCGCCCTTGATGAAGATAATACATTTCTATGTTAAGATTAAGTTCAGACTCTCTACTTTTTTCAGTTTTATTTAGATAAAAGTGACATACAGCACTGCAAAAGCTTAAGATGTACAGCATAAGGTCTTGACATATATATTGTGAAATGATTACCACAGTTAACATCCATCATGTCACATAGAAACAAAATCACATTGTTCTCCCTGTTATGAGAACTTGAAGGATCTACTCTCTAAGCAAGTATATCACACAGCAGTGCTAAACACAGTTATCATGCTGTACCTTACATCCCTGGTAATTTATCTTATACCTGGAAGTTTGTACCTTTTGACCACCTTCATCCAATTTCTCCAAGTTCCAATTTCTCGACTTAAAAAAATATTGACCCCATTTACCAAAAGTAATCACCCCTAATTCAACTTTTATAATAATTATTAAATCTCTCTTTTATTCTTAAATACATATTTTGCATATCGATTTAGGTTAGCTAACATGGTTATGCTGATAGTGCATATGGTGGTCAGCCTAAAGCTTAATGAAATATCATTAACCTCTGCCTTCATGGTTCTTACAATCTTGTGACAAAAAATTGTCGGTATTTTACAAAGTTTGATCTTTAGATGCGCTAAAATAACACAAACGCTTTTAAAATTTTAGTACTTGTAAATTTTATTTAATGTGTTTAAAATGTGATTTCATAGATACCATGTTTTAGAATGAAGAAAAACATCAAGTAAATACTAAACAGATATTATGTGTCTACGAGCAAAATCACAGTGAAGAGTGAAACATTAGTGAAAAAGGTGTGGACAACATTGAATTACACATATCTAACTATAAGTTGAGGAATTATAAAAGTTTCATATGTTTGTAAAATACTATGACACCAGCACATTAGAGAGAAAAACTATGTTTATAAAAGGCCTCATATAGGTTGTGCATTTTAGGACACTTTGCCTGAAGGTTAGGCATTCTATGGTAATGTCTAATTTCTCAGCTTTCCAAGTTTGAGGACTTAGCGGGCCACTAAAGTAATCTTTCCACTTTTAAGAAATGCTTGTTTTCCATTTAAGATATCAAATTCGTTTGGATGGTTTTATACCTAGTATTTTTCTGCACTAGTCATGTTTCCTTTTTTTTTTTTTTTTTTTTTTTTTTTTTTTTTTTTTTTTTTTTTTTTTTTTTTTTTTTTTTTTTTTTTTTTTTTTTTTTTGTCTTTTTGCCTTATCTAGGTCCACATCTGCGGCATATGGAGGTTCCCTGGCTAGGGGTCTAACAGAAGCTGTAGCTGCCAGCCTTTGCCACAGCCACAGCAACGTGGGATCCGAGCCGCATCTGCAACCTACACCACAGCTCACAGCAACACCTTAACCCACTGAGCAAGGCCAGGGATTGAACCCGCAACCTCATAGTTCCTAGTCGGATTCGTTAACCACTGAGCCACAACGGGAACTGGTCTTTTTTCCTTTAATAAGCACTTTACCCATCCTTAACTTTGTTGTGATTATTTCTGTGTTATATGTTACTTTTAATTCTTTCCTTTGGAACTCATTTTGTCAGATAATTTTAAAAAGAAATAAATGCATTTTAATTAAATGAGTAATTTGGTTTGTCTCATCTATCTTTTGAAAATTCATAATTATGATGTAGCACTGATTTAGAGATTATACACCAAAACAGTAATTTGATGGTTGAGTTACTAATTCTTACTTTTCTATTAAAGAGTTGTATGGTTATACACAAGTTGTTTATTTCACAGGGTCATAGTTTTATCATCTACAACATGAGGGGCTAAGAGTAAATAACTCCTTAATCTCTTAAATTATATAATCATTTATAGATTCACCACTGTTCAGTGATTTATACAGTCAAACCAGTTATAACATCTTAGTTTAAAAAGGAACTGTCATATACATGGATTTTCTAGATGATTTATTCAAGATTCACTAAATCTAGATCAAGTCCTGATTATTCCTTTAAAAAACATTATATTTATTTATATATTTGGTACCTAATTACCTATTCATTATAGAAAGTCTGAAATTTTTTATTAAATCAAATATATTACATCACTCATAGAGAGTGATTGGTAAGATTGTGTTGTTTTTCCAGAAATTATTTTACATGTTGCAAAAAACACTTTATTGGTAAAATGTTTTGCTAGTTTTAAATATTTAGGTTGTTTCTACTGTCTTACTATATTAAATAAAAATATATTTTCCCCAAAATTCAATGTTCTCATTCAAGATCAATATTCAGTTTTCTCTGTATTCAAATATCCCTCTCAATTTTTAATGCAGGTACTGTACCTACTTCAGCAACTAGCATTCTTTTTTGTAATTACCTTTTTAAAAAAAAATCTTTTTATCTTAGAACACATAAGTAGCAGTGGAATTCTTGAAGAAAAATGTATATACCTTCACAAATTTTTTCACAGAACTTTAACCATCAATATGCTTTCAACTGTAGGTCTTAAAGCCATTTTTCAATCAAGACATTCATCTTTCCCTTATGATAAGAAAAAAGAGTTAAAATAGTTTTTGTTTCAGAATATTTTAAAATTTATATGTGCAAATCAAGTTGACTTTTCCTTTGTAGCTTTATCACTCTTTTATGCACAAAAAATTCTTTTCCATTATTGGGATATATATTCTCTTTGAATTACATAGTTTCGTTATTAAAATTACGTACTTATTCTATATGAAATACATTTAGCAATATGGTGTGAGGCAAGTATCTAATTTAATCAATTGTCTCAGGTCAACTTTTATAAAAACTCCTTTCCCTCATCAATACTTAATTCCACATTTATTAGCTACAAAAAATAGTAAATTTTTATCTTTTTCTAGGGTATCCATTCCGCCACACTAATCTGGTTTTTGTTTCTTATGCCACAACAACACCGTTCTGAGCACTGCAGCTTCTTCTAATATTTTAATACCAAGTAGAGCAAGTCTCACCCATTATTATTCTCTAAACCTTCTTGGCTCTCTTTTCCTGTTAAATCTACCAGATAAACTTTAGAATCATCTCATGAAATTTTTGTTTTGTTTTGTTTTTCGCTCATTAGGGCCACACCCGTGGCATATGGAAATTCCCAGGCTAGGGGTCGAATCAGAACTGTAGCTGCCGGCCTACACCGCAGCACAGCGACCTAGGATCCTAGCCAAGTATATGAACTACACCACAGTTCATGGCAATGTCAGATCCTTAACCCACTGAGTGAGGCCAGGGATCGAACCTGCATCCTCATGGATCCTACTCGGATTCATTACCACTGAGCCATGACGGGAACTCTGTGAAATTTTTAATAAATTATTTTTGAGATGTTTATTGCTATCAAATTATAATCCATACATCAAATTAAGAAGGGAATGTTTATAAAATTGAATTTTGCTATTCAAGGTTAACAGTCATTTCTTCATTTACTCAAACTCATACCCATCCCTATTTTTTTAACGTACATATAGAATCGACCTCAGCAATTATGATCTTCTGATCTTAAACTAGATTATAAGATTTGTAGAGCTAGACACAACCCTTCATATCTTTATTTGTTCTTCAATCTAAATTCAGAAGCCTCTGGCTCCAAAGAGTCTTGATAAATATCTGATAAATAATTGACCACACTGTGTATTAACCTGGATTTAGATGTTACATTTTTATCAAGTATATCACTGAGGAAAAATTTTCAAGTGACTGTTTTCCAGCATCTATAGAACGGAACCACATAACGCTGGGAGCCTATTAACATCAAGAATTTAACTTGTTGTGATTTCAATTCTCACTTTTTACTTCACAATGTTAACTTTAACACAGAAACATTAGGGAGTCAGGCTTTATTTATTTATGTCATAAACCTGCTGTAACTATTGGCTGTCAAATTTTGTTACTCTTCAAATTTTGTTACTCTTCTGTATTTCCAACCTAATCTTTCCTCAGCTTTATCTTATCCTTATAAAAATAACACAGTCCAGGAGTTCCCATTGTAGTGCAGTAGAAACGAATCCAATTAGGAACCATGAGGCTGCAGGTTCAATCCCTGGCCTCACTCAATGGATTAAGGATCCAGCATTGCTGTGAGCTGTGGTGCAGGTTGCAGACATGGCTCAGATCTGGCATTGCTGTGGCATAGGCCAACAGCTGTAGCTCCAATTCGACCCCTAGCCTGGGAATGTCCATATGCTGCAAATGTGGCCCTAAAAACCATAAAAGAAAAAAAAAAAAAAAAAACAATCCGGTTGCCTTAGACACATTACTTCTTATTGGAAATGCTTAAGACCTACTGTACGGAGCAGGAAAAGACAAAGAGAAGATTAAAATGATCACAGAAATTAAAGCAGCTACTTAGTATCTGACCACACACCTTAATAATTTTAACTTCTTTCTTTGGGGTAGAATGACTGGAAATAAATGAAATATAATCCAAGTTTTACATGGAGAATTATGGAAAGTTACAATATGTAACTCTACAGCAAGCCTTAGAGCATCAAACTTAGGGCGGAGACCATCGAGACCAGAAAGCTTGTTTTAAAGCAGAGAGAAGAAACGTAGAGGAAAAATAAAAACTGAAAAGGTGTTTCATTAGGTCAAAACACTAATCTTGAAAAAAGAAGTTAAATTTCAGTAGAAGTTAAAAAGATTCCTAATATCTACTGTTATATCCTAGAAACATTGATGTGCCATCAAAATTGAACTTGGAAAAGAGCCAGGAGCCTGAGTCAATATTCTCTACTTGCAACTAGAGATCCCGAAGTTTTCCAGGATAATAAATTTCCTTTATGTTTTTGAGGAAATAAATCATTAAAAATAATCAATCAATAAATGTTGGAGCCAAACCTGTATGATTCACAATTTTCCAGAGAAAGTGAGACTGTGTGTGTGTGTGTGTGTATGTGTCCCTGTGTGTGTTGGAGGTAATGATCTTCTCCCAAAATACAGTACTGTCCTCAGAGAATTAGAATGTAATCAATAAAATGGTTTAATATTACTGAAATAGTTAGCGAATACTAGAAGTATATGCAAGGAAGTCCTAAATTATGTTTAGAAAAACTCAAAGTTTATACTAGAGGAAAGAAAAAAGAATGAGTTAATGTACTAGCTTGGAAAGAATTAATGAAGATAACAGTATTTAGAGAAATAGGATATAAATATTTGCAGGAAAACATCACAAGTGTATAATAAAAGCATTTTGAGTTTTCTACACTTCTTAGGAATACACTTCATATGTAATCGTGGATTGAGCAATATGTCTTTATAATATATAATGAATAATTTATTTTACACTAAAATTTTTATATTAATGTTAATTACTAAGATGTATCAGAAATTTAAAAATTCATCCTACTTTGAATGGATACTTAATATCAAGATTCTACAACAGCTCATAAAACCTCAGGCTCATGATTTACATGTTGGCAAAAAAAAGAGAAAAGACTTATAATCTGGAACACTGCATATTCTTTTTCAATGCTCTACTCAATTTGGATATGACAATTGCTTCTATCAATGTAAATAAAATCACATTTAAGGAACAGTTCATCAAGGAATTAAATGAGATTTTCATGTACAAAATCTTTCCCTATCTGTTAGGAAAAACAGATATAAATACAAACTCACTAAACTACTTACAATTAGTAATGTATTTAACTTTTAACTTCATATGTATTACTTTTCTATCCTAAATATATGCAACAACTTCTCATTTTCTTGACAATGATTTCTTTAAAATTATATTCTTCATATAAGATTTTCTTCTTCCTCGTGATCTTGTCCATTTCCTCTCAATGCTATCAAAGTTGGCATCATTTAAGAATTCTAGATTTTGAAACAATTTTCTGAGTATAAAGTCACATCATTTAAATTTTCTAAGAAAGATACAACCTATACTTACTACCGAGTAAGATTCCCTCCATGGATAGTGTACAATAAAAGAGTAAAGTGAACATTTTTGTCTCATTTATTTCTATTGAATCCTCAGAAAACATATTTTTTTCAAGCAGAACATGTTGAAACTATTTGGGAATCAGAATAAGGATATAATTAGGTATTAATTTGAGTATATTCACTTCCTTATAACTCAACATAAAAATAAAGTTTTTAAGCTTCAGTCTTTTCCTTTACCACTAAACTGGCAAAAGTATGAATTAATGTAACAGGTGGGCTCATGTGGTTTTAATAGTAGTGAAATATAATCAACTGTCGCATATCATATTTCCAGGAAAGTGACATCTAGACCTAAGCATGATCCTTAAGCAACCCTAGAATAGGCATGAAAGTGTTCAAACTCCCCACAGGGACTATATATCTTCTGGTCCAGGGTTTAATTGAAACTCTAAACAAAATATATTACCTATTTAATGCAGCTGAACTGGAGGCTGGTCTTTGTAGTGTATAGACTAATGCCTAGCAAATTAATGTCTGTAACCATAGTACATAATGTAGAATATATATCAAGCGTGAGTGGTAAAAAGAAAAAAAAACATAAACTACTGCAATTTTATATGAGAAATGAACTTTTAGGTGCAAATTTTATATAAACATTTTATATATTTTTCTCCTTTTGATACACAGCCAAAATAACACATGATTTCCTTATCTTATTGGCTCCATATCTTACAAAGTGAATTTCTAAAATCTCTTGGTACTGCCTTATCCTTTCTCCCTGTCTTGACCTTTCTGACAATGGAAAAATGAAAGTGTAATGAAAAGATTTATCTTAAAAATTAGAAGTTAATATTCTTTTTTGGAGGTGCACAGATCAATGGCTAATCCAGTTATATAGTCATCGTATTTGAAGGGCTGAATTGCTGATTTTCAAGAGTGCCAAAGGAAGCAATCATAGGAAAATCACCAGAACTCAAAATAGGGGAAGCAGGTGGTATAAAAAGCTTAACACTACCAGAGTGTTAATGCTTCTACACTTGAAAGATGTGAAGTTCAAATCTCACACAGTTAAAAACCATCTTTTTCACAGTTGGCATGCTAAATGCCTTGAGCAATCCACTTTAAAAACCACCAGTTACAGAAGAAAAGATTAATCATGTGAACTGTCCTGCTAAAAATTTACTTTGACTATTTCTATTCTAAATATATTCTGGAACAAAGTGAGGTAAACACACACACATGAAAGCATATCCACTAGAATAATCCAACAAAAAGAAATGTTTCAAAAAAAAAAAGAAAAAGAAAAAGAAATGTTTCAGCTAAAGAAACAGCCATAAAGAAAGCTGAGAGAAAAAAACAGACTTCTCTTACAGACAATCTACTAACTGAACTCAGCACAGAATGTACGTCCTTTAAGTAGAGTTAGGATAAATTTATAAGTGAGGATTTTTCCATTATGTTTTCAGGAGGTGCATTTGCCATCTTCTTTGCCAGTTCTTACCTAAATAAGATTAAGGAATGTAAAGATAATTGGTAGCCATTTAACACATAACTTTTTCATTTCACAAGTGTCTTTCTCAAAATTACAAACTAAAAAAACTGCTCTAATAAATTCATTTTACTCTAAAAATTACTCTAATAAATTCATTGTGTTATCTTTTATTGGTTCTTTCACCATTCTCCCTAACTAGCTCAATGAAATTAGAAAAATCTCTCTTAATTGAAGATCTGTTTTCATAAAACTGAAAACTAAGTCAAATAATTTCTTCTTTCTTAGGAGAGAATGTGAGGAGAAGGCATCTTTTCAATTTTAAACCTATGTAAGTAAAAGACCTGTTAGTTGCAGGCTGATGAAGGAAAATATATTTTCCAATAATAATCTTGGATTTTATAAGTAACAGGAATGTGTGTAAAAAAAAATCTAAGAATTATCAGAAATAAGAGAATCAAAATGGTAAGATCCAAACAAAGGCAAAAAAAGTAATAAATACCAATGATCATTATGGAATCTCCCTGAAAAAAGAATGTAATCTCTCCCTAAGATAAAAGCATGTTATCCAACACAGACATATTTTTTTTAAAGATCAAAAACCTATGAACACATATGCAAATTGTCATACTAGTATTATATTAGGGGGGAAAAAAACCTTGAGAATTTTCTTTGTTTATTTTGGTTGGTTTGGTCCAGTCAACACTGCACAGCCCTTACAGAGCTATAAACAAAATACTACTGAGGCTGGAGTAATACGATTATCCATTTTATTGATAGACATTTACTTATTAAGGAACAAAATTAAGAGTTCTAGACCAAGGGTGAAATCATCTAGAAAGCCTCTGGAAGAGCTGAAACCATATGGACTATTTCAATTTCATCCCACCATCACCTCTATACCATCAACTCAAGTCGTGTGACTTAAAAATAATTTTCCTTTTGTGCACAAAAGCTATTCTAAACATAGTGATTGCAGACTGCAACAAAATGCAGTAACTCTAGACTCAATTACTCCATGAATACATCATGTCCTTTTGTTCTCAAGATATATTACCAAGGTGAAATGGCCTAAATTGCTTATATAATTAAACCTAACAATTACTTTGCATTGAGAAAACCAAGTGATTTTATTTTAAATAGCAAATAGACCTAAAATGACCTTTGGGATTGGAAGGGCTCAAACTGATAAAATTGAAAGTTACAGTCTAATTTGGTTTTTCATAGGTTCTCAGAATTATTTAAAAGCAAAGCTTATATATACATAAAAAGGAAAATAAACATTTACAGAGAGAGAAGAAAAAAATAGGGTGGTTAAAGATTATCCTAAATTAGAACCCTCCTGCACTGTTGGTGGGAATGTAGGCTGGTGCAGCCACTATGGAAGACAGTGTGGAGGTACCTTAGAAAACTCTACATAGAATTACCATATGACCCAGCAATCCCACTCTTGGGCATATATCCAGACAAAAATTTCCCGGAGAAAGACACTTGCACACGCATGTTCACTGCAGCACTATTCACAATAGCCAAGACATGGAAACAACCCAAATGTCCATCGACAGATGACTGGATTAGGAAGATGTGGTATATATACACGATGGAATACTATTCAGCCATAAAAAAGGATAAAATAATGTCATT